>JAIUCT010000001.1:3993223-4004096 GCA_021307375.1 Tetraneura akinire | reverse complement strand
CAGTTACTTGATTTTCCATAACCACAATAAATTGTTCATAAGTATGAAAAGACAAATATGATGTATGACCTTTTCCTTGATTGCCAAATATTGATGTTGAGATATAAAAGGATAAAATTCAGATATACGAGTATATATTTTTTTAATTCATTGAATATAACTAAAACATAATACGTATGTATCTATTATGTATGTGGGATCTGTAAGAATAATGCCATCTGAATAATTAGACCAAGACTCAATATATTATAAATAACTTCTTTTTCTTCTTCTTAACAGCTTAGCGAACCATGTAGGTCTATCGCTGCCACCATTATTTCACTCCATCGGGCCTTATCATTCGCATCTTCCATTTTTACGTTATCATGGATCATTTTTAGATCTTATACTATTACATCCTTCCATCTTGAATAACATCGGTGACAATGCATCTCCTTGACGAAGACCAGATTTTACTTCGAACTTTTCTGACATTTCCTGTTGGTAATTTATCTTCAAATTAGTCTTACTATTACACATCTTGATTAAATATATATATTTCTGAGGAATATCTAGACATCTCAGAACCTTCCATAACTCCTTTCTATTAATAGAAAATCAAATTCTATGAACACTAAAAAATTTCTAGATGTTTAATCAACTTACAGCGATAAAGCACTAATAAATTAATTGTAGAATATTTTTCACCTTCAATTTCAGTAGAAGCTTTTTTAAATGGAATTAAAAAATCAATTAATTTGGTTAGTAAGTCAAAGTTTATATCTTTTAATCTCTTATGGTTATGTCCATAAAGCTTAACAAGTATCGGTATTATAGGAAATACCGATTTAAGTTGTCTACCACTTTCTTTGAGTTCAGGGTAAGGAACTTTCCTATAATATCACATAATTCAATAACAGATATATCATTTTCAATTGGAATATATTCTGTATTTTCATCATCCACAGATGTATGTATCCACACTGTATTTCAACATTTGTCTCATCAATTAATTGTTGTACAGTTGCAACATATCTGTATGTAATTTTTCCTTTGTTTTTTTATTCAAAATTGACCATAATTTCACCCGGTTTAAGGTATGACATACTTGAAACCAAATCCAATTGTTCCAGTGAAGTAGCAAGTTCCTCATTATCATCGCCTTGACTAGAATACTAACTCTCATTATTTTCAAACTCTTTCATTCTTTGTTCTTTTACTTTCACTTTTTCTAATTTCTTTTGCTCAGCTTTCCTCTTTTTTTCCTGTAGACATTTTTGTTGTTTTCTTTTTGATCTCATTTTATAATTTTTCCTACTTTTTCAATTCATGATATTTAATACATCTATCAGAAATTATGACACTCTGTGTATTGTACTGCCACCTTATTATATCATCAAATACATTTTCTAAAGATCTTCTTCCTGACAATAATTTTTGAATCTGTACTTACGGGCTGCTGAACTATTAATATGTTTTGAATTTCTTGACCCAAGTTATTATTTTGCATTGAATTTGAAGTGTTGTCGTTATCAAATGAATTTTCATCTAATGTCAAACGATGATGTTCAGGAGTCTGTTTCGAAGAAGTTGGCCCATTATTATTATTTGTTGACTCTCTCCACTTGCCCCCCCACGAGTCTATTATCAATAAACAATGAGAACCCTACCCGAACTAAAATCCTGCGTACGCTACTGGGTCAGTCAATAATACAAATTTATTATTAAAATGATTTGTTTTTAACAAGTTTAAAGCATTTTAAAAAATCTATATATATATTAAACAGTTTAAAATTAAAAAAACTGAGTTTATGGTATGAGCAAAACATGGTGCATGTCTGCTCTTACCAAATGTTTTCTTAACGGCAGCTGCAGCAACTACATTTGCACCGTTGTTGGTTACAACAGTAACGATTTTATCCTTGTCAATTTGCTGGTCCAAAAATTTGTTTCTAGATTCTCACTTATATATTCAATTATAAATATATTATTCCACCTCGATTGTCGCAATTTGTGCCTTGAGACGGCATCTTCTATCCGCATCACGGGTATGCCCGTCCGCCATCCTAATTGTCATTTTCTGACAGTCTACTGTTTGTCCGTATTTATCGGCAATCCACGGTCGCACGTAGGTTTCCTCGGCCTGCGAGTCTAATAAAGCGACGACGATTCCGTCTGGGAATTCCAACTCCACCGCCGGTTGGTATTTCCGCCGCTTCATACCTACTACGTGACGAATTCAGGGTTCCTGACTTAACCGATGCCAGCAATTGATGTTTTCCATTGTGCAGCACGTGACTATCTTCAGTCAACTGCACTTGCCCGTGGTTATCGGTTTTCGTCGTGGCTTGTGCCATCACTCTACTGTATTCTACAGCACGAGAGTGACCTGGGCACGTAAATTCGCTTTCACGTGTGCGGTGAACCTTTGTCGTAATTCGTATAAACTATCCGTGTCCGAAGTACGTCTCACCCATAGATAATAAAGAATGGATGGGCCAATCTTCTTATCGTGCGTTCCATTAAGTAAGGTGCTTTATTTATTCCATGAAATTTTTATTTTCCATTAATACGTTTTCTATAATTATGTAACATAAGAATAATATCTATGGGAAAGTATGAAATTATAAATTAATATTTCAATAATGATTTTCATGATCCATTGTAATTTGTAAAAACAAACTGTGGAAAGTATTAATTTAGGAAAAAATGTTATTTTATAATGGCTAAATTTTAATTGATAACAAGCTTGGAAGAAAAAATTATTGATAACAGGCACCTTAGATGTTGCTTTCTCGGACCGCGGCATCTTACGTTAGCAGTATAGGCATGGCCCTATTATTCTAAGACCGTGGCATGGCCTATCCATTCTTTATTATCTATGGTCTTGTGGCGGGACACCGCCACAATATTTTTCCCCGGCGCGAGGTACAACTGTTAGCGTTGGTCACACCTTCCCTCTCGATTTTCCTTTCCTACGACCGACTAGGCAAGCAACACTCGAGCCGCATGGTCGCTCGAGTTGTGTTTTTTCTATCCGCTCTCATCCGCGAATCCGTTTTCTTCCCTTCTCAGTAACTTCTATGCTTTATTTAATGTATTCTTGCTTTCTTTTTAATTATGTTATTTGTTAATATACGTGCGTGATATTTAAAACATCTGTGTTATTTCTTTATTTCAATAAGTTGGCGACAACACGTTTCGCCACAGTCTCACCCCTGATGGTATTTTGACGTCTCCATTTGTATTAACAGCGAATAATAAGCTGCTTTCACACATAGCGGTTCGACCGCTGGCGGTCGCGGTTTTACCTAACCTAACCTAACCGGTCGTCAAACACTGCAATTTCAAATTGAAAATACGTAAATTCGTACCCGTTTTCTTACATAATTTATCTAATTATGACGCTCATATTATCGTACGTGAACTTGGATATGATACGAAATCAATTTCTGTATTCCAAACAGTGAAGAAAAATTCACATGGTTCTCTAAATATATTAACACATTCACCATCAAATTTATCGATACGTGTATATTCATGGCGTCTCGTCTGTCGACGTTAGCGAACAATTTAATAACACCAGAATTAAATCATTTCCATGAAACTACCAAAGTCCTGAAGACTTGCTGTTAGTAACACGTAAATGTGTTTATCCCTACGACTTTATAGACAGCTGGAGCTGGTGTTAATATCACCAGAATTAAATCATTTCCGTGAAACTACCAAAGTCCTGAAGACTTGCTGTTAGTAACACGTAAATGTGTTTATCCCTACGACTATATAGACAGCTGGAGCAAGTTAAATGAAAATCAATTACCACCGAAGAATGAATTCTATAGTACATGACGTTAACAGAACAAAATATAACAGACGAAGACTTTGAACACGCAAAAAATGTGTGGGCACATTTTAACTGTAAAACCCTCGGCGATAACAGTGATTTGTATTTGAAAGTTGATGTTTTGCTGTTGGCCGACGTTTTTGAAAACTTTAGAGATATTTGTTTAAAAACTAACAATCTAGATCCAGCATTCAATTATACAGCGCCAGGGTTCAGTTTTGATTGTATGCTCAAACATTTATCTATAAAGCTTGAACTGCTCACTGACTACGACATGATGATTGAAAAAGGTATATAACTCTTATAAATTATTTTATTTAATCATTATTTATTTAAAAGTATAAATTTCTAAAATTGTATGGTATATATTTAATTATCTATTATGTTTTTTATTTGTCACACTATTATCGTAACAATATTGTAAATTGGACCTTGTCCATAAGAAATATTAAATAAAATATATTAATATTATTTAACATATTATATTAATTATTTTATAGGTGTTCGTGGTGGTCTGACTCCGGCCCATAATTATACAACACCAGATTTTGATCCAACCTGACCAAAATCATGGATATTTATTAAGACTGTTAGTATTTAATTTATTTATTTATTTATTTAATTAATTGTATTTATTTTTTAGGTAATAACCTGTATGGATGGGCAATGTCTCAGTACATGCCATACGCTGGAAGAGGAATGAACCGACACTCAACAGACTAGATGAGTTAAATGATACTTCATCTATTGGATGTACGAGTATATACGAAGTTGATATATCATACCCTCAACATCTACATGACCATCATGTTATATAATGACTTGCCATTCTTACCAAATAACAGCATATCGAAAGTTCAAAAGTATGTAAATTGATGGTGAATATTGAATGTAAAGAGCGTTACGTTGTACATTATCGGAATCTACAGCAAGCAAATGCGAACGGGTTAATAGTTGAAAAAGTAAATATATCTATAATAATAATATATTATAAATTACTATATTATTTATCATAATTTTAGGTGTAAAGAGTGATATAATTCAATCAATTGCCATGGCTATCGAGAATATATATTGTTGAATACAGAGATGAGGAAAAAAGCTGTAAATGATTTTGATGAACAATGCTGTATTTGGTAGGTTACTATTTTTATTTTTTAATTGTATTAAATATTAACTTGATTAAATATTTTAGGTAAGACAATGGAAAGTATGAGAAAGAGGATAAATATGGAGTTGGTTTAGTCTAAAAACAGAATGCAGAAATTGATAAATAAACCTACATTCAAATATGCAACATCATACAACGATGACTTGTCTGAAGTTTCATTGGAAAATAAAATTATTAAATTTTATAAACCAATTTATATCGGTTTTTGCGTTCTAGATATATCAAAAACACTCGTGTATAATTATAATTATGCCATGAAAAAAACTTTACGAGAATGGTATTTCTTTAATGTATACCGATACAGGTAAACCTTATATAATATTTTACATTATAATTTATTAATATAGATTTATGTTATTTACATTAGTCTTTTCATATTATGTTTTAGATTAATTAATATACCACGTACAAACAGATGATTTTTATGCAGACTTGACAACCAATTAAATTTTACTTGATCAAACGGTATCCATTTATTTATGATACATCATATATCAAATTTACCACGTGACCACCCATGTTACATTGCAAAACAAAAAAAGATACCAGGCTTAATCTCTGACCAAACATATGGAAAAACTATGATAGAGTTTATTGCTATCCGTACCAAGTCTTATGCATATAATATTGGTGGAAAAGGAAAAATTAAGGCAAAGGTCATTCGTGGACATGCAGTTAAAATTCACATGACTAGAGGATCACAAAAAATTTTTATTCGGTAATCATTCATTCAACTACTTTACCACTAATGTCTCCATCAGATCCTATAACAGGGGTGGCGAACCTATGGCACGCGTGCCAGAAGTGGCACGTTGACCAAATTTCAGTGGCACGCCAAATTAAAAAACTTAAAAAAATATTATTTAATATCTTAAAAAAAATTATATTTTAAAACTTTAGTATGAGAAATTTTAAAAATCAAATTTAAAAGTTTTTAGTAATATGTAAGAAATTGTGTTCATAAATGTTATAATAAATAATATTTATTTTTTTATAATATGTATTTTGATAAAATTAATTTTTTTTTTTTTTGGTACACCAGCATATTTCAAAAAACTTGATAACATACAACAGTTACGATGATAAGTGGTATAAGACGATAAAATACACACACACACACACATGGACTCTATCATATTGAGTAAGTTATACTAGAAGTAATGGATTAAGTTAAATTTAACTAATTAAATTATTAAAATTATGTTTCAGTGATTTGAAAGATGAAGTCAATCTTATCCAGCCGTTGACCATGTCGTTAATAGAAAAGTTAATAGAAGGATAAAATTTCAACTTGTAAATGTTTTATTTTTTGTATACTATGTTGTAATTATTTTTTAATATTGTATAAATGCATATAAATATGAATTATCTGTATTATATACAGTGGCGAAGCTTAAGTTTGTGATTAAGGTGGACACATTTTTTTAGAAAGAAATTATATAAACAAAAATTTATGTTTAAAATGTGTGTTATTTTAAGTACACGGACAATGACTATTAAATACGTATTAATTATTATTATTCGATATGAATAAGAATATTATTACGAGAGGTGTTATCGGGATGCGGGTAGGTACATTCATAAATTTATGATATAAAATATATTAGTGAGACATGTCTCCAAAACAAACTGCGCGAGATACCCTGCTTTTAAGAACCTACCACACCGCGTTTCGCAAAGTATGAGACAATATTCACATTGTCTCTTTAATATATAATATATTATATAGCAAAGAACAATATTATTGACTATTGTGTGGTTTTACCTGACGGCCGACTGCACCTATTTATACCTGTTAATAATTTAATACATGACGTATACTTTATAATAATATAATATTCTATATTTATATTGTTATAAACTAAAGTATAATAAAATAAATATATTTTTCTAAAACCATATTAACACATATTGACAAAATATATTATGTGCAATCGGTTAAAAAAAAATAATGGGTAGACAATGTCTCTTTGTCACATAGATAGCTTCGCCACTGATTATATATATATAATTATTAGGTATTATAAAATTGTTTATGAACTATTAAACATATAATAAAAATGTTCTGTTAAAAATATATTACTGTTTTAATATTGTATGTTCTATTTTTGTTTGTGATGGGTGATGAAATAAAATAAAATAAAAATGACAAATACTGAATTACAAGCGTAAACTTTATTACAAAATAATAATATTCAATTTCAATTTCTACATCATAATTCTCAATTCTCATCTAATAATACATGACTAATAAAGGTTTTATCAGTAATATATTTATTATTATTCCTAGTTTTCCTATTATTATTTTTATTTGTTATCTTTAAAAAATTTTACATCGCTCTCTAGTATTCTATATATTAATTCTAACCAATAATTGTGATATACCTTTTCTTTTCCTTATGTAATGCTATATATTTTTAAGTAGTTTTTCCAATTTTCATCCTTTTCTTTTCTCTTATATCTCATCTTCACTAATATATAACTTTTCATAATACCTATTCTCTTAATAATAATTCTATATTGAAACTAGAAAAATGAGCTATTTTCTCAATCATCCATCGGAAATTAGATGTTTTAAATTTATTAAATATACAATTTCTCCATTACCATTCCACTCGTCCAACTAAGTGGTTAGTTTATGTAGAAATATCTTTTTAATTCTGCAATCCATACATAAAACACAACTGCTGATGAATTTTCTGACACTCGTTACACCTTCAGACATTATGGAATTGTCATCGTTTGATCCTCTTTAATGTCCTACAAAATAAATACAAATTTATTATCATATGCAAAAAAAAAAATTCCTTTATGAAATATATTATTTAAAAATTTAAATATTGTAGGTATACGAAATTATTTATTAATATTTAATTGTAAAGAATTATATTTTATTTTGATAAATTATCGCATTGCATGTATTCTCAATATAAAACCTTACCTTGTTCTTGTTCGTCTACGTTCAAAAATAGATCATCGAAATCGTCACCCTATTTTTTTCAGTATGTAGGTACAACAGTTGTTGATGCCTTGATGGTCTGGCTGGTACGTTAGGAACAAAAATATGAGCTGCCACGATTTGTGTAATATTATCGCCGTGTTTTTGTTTTACCTATCTTTAAGCGTAAAAATTCTCGAACAAATGCGTAAGAAACGTTTTACGAACACGACTCGACAAATAATCTTTGCAACAGTAAACACTTTACGTCTTTACCTACATACGAAATACGTAAAACATTTTGAAATATAATATAATCACGAGTGATAGAATAAAATAATCGAGCACTACAAGAAGAGATAAAAATATTTGAGCGCGAGAGTAATAGAAGTGTTTATAACGTTTGGTCAAGACCGGGGTATAAACACTAATGACCATAGGATGACACTATCGAAATTTTAACGTTTCTACCATGACCGCAGTTACATTTATTGTTGTCAATACTCAATAGTCTATTGTTAATAATAATTATCGACGTAAACATCTTACTGAAATTCCAGGAGAAAAAGAAGGTCTATAAGTTGCCAACTGTTACGTATTCACAAATTAATATAATATCCAACTGTATAACTCGACAAGATTCGCTTGTCCGTTTACAACGCACATTTTTTTCTATTGTGATATAGAATTATATTATACCACGGCGGCACAACTCGACAAGAATGGAACGTGTCCGTTTACAACGTACATTTTCTTTTGTTATACTGCAACGGCCAGGGTTCTACAACAGACTACAGGCTGTAATTAAATTCAAGGACAATTTTCTGTGTACGTATAAAATATAATATACTATATAAGGCATATATTTTTATACCGTTTATGGCAAATGTATTTATATTATTAATGCTATATTATCATCAATGGTGTTAGAGTCTGGCTGTATTAAAACGTCTATTCAAATCGGAATATATTATGGTTAGATTCTAACCCAGGATATTATAGGTATTTTTTTTTTCAGGATATTATTTAAGGTAAATAACGGTGTATAATTATATTATAGAGGGGTGTCTACGCGTGTGCGCATGCGTAAAGCTAACATAATTATTACACATAAAAATCATTGGTACAATTTACAATATTATTTAAAATAATAATATAACAGTATCGATTGAAAATAATATTGTTATACAATAATAGAACTATTGTACGGCCAGCGAAACTAGACGGATGATCGACGCGCCCCCGCGTAGGCGGTTTTTCGGTAGGGCTACCTACATTAACTATTTTCCCGCTAAATATAATTTTGAAAACTAGTTACCTGTTTTATACTGGCTATTGAAAATTGAATAAACATAGATTTTATGTAATATGCTTCTACCGTTAATTTTTTTTTTTTTAATTCAAATTGATTCACTTAATAATTAACAAGTGCCCATTTAATATAAAAGTAGGTATTATATTAGTAAATATTTAACAAAAAACTTAAAAATGTACGAAACAAAATAATATCTAACTAAAACTACTCTCGATCCTCGATGTATAGTTTACCTTTACACAGCAGATGTTCATACCGTTTCAGATACAATACGCGTCATTAGTACAAAAAATATACTCGTATAGTTGTTGAAAATAAGCGACAATTGTACATAATATACACACACTCACAAGTAGAACGCCTGGGTTTGTGATTTCGTGGCACTGGAGGCACGACAGTCATCGGTCTAATTTCCCTGGCCGCATTATAGTGATAATAATATGATAAACTAATAAACTAATAACCAGATTTGCGCCTCGTGGGTGGTGGTCCGCGGGGGCGGCGGCGATCGCAGAAACCCCTAAAATATCCTACTAATATGTAAAGGGGTTTTACGAGTACGTGACGAATTTTTAGGAAAAAAAATTTTTTTTTATAAATTTGAGCTGTGTGAACAATTCGGTCATGTGATTACTAGCGCTATATAATAGTTCCCGAATGCGACGTATTTTTTGTTGAGCCGAATTTTCCCAATTCCGTTCTTTGCAATTACCTAGACTCTAGAATTCTAGATTATGTATAAAATGTCTATGTCCTACTAATGAAAGATACTAAAAATTTTTTTTTAAATACTTTGCTTTAAATCGACTGTTTAAATGTTTAGGCATTATAGTAGGTACCTATGTATAAAAATGTATAATGATGATAATGTATTGATAAACAAAAATGATATTATCGTGAACCAGGGAAAATTCACCAAAAGATTGACATAATACGTCAAAACGTCAGATTTAAACAAAATGTAGATTTTACCTTATCAAAAAATATTAAATAAAAATGAAAAAACTATATTAAATTTATCTCTTTATTTTATTAGTCTATCATCACTGTATCACCGTTTTAATATTACATAGGAAAAATATTAATATCGCTTTAAAACGTAACGTAATTTTATAATTTTTTCCTTTTTAATAAATATAGGTATTGACGTATAGTAGGTATACCTAGTACCTACCGCCGATATTTCGTTACAAAAATGTGCACGGTATAAGCGGTCACGTAAAATATGGTTTATATAAATCGTGTAGTTGTGGTAAATCGTAAATAGCAGCAGAAGCAGAACTATATAAATTTATATAATATATATGGTTTTTCGGCTCGTATAATATCGTATAATAATAATTACATTTATACTAAAACTCGGTTATTGTACTTATTATTATTATAATTACCTACAGCTAAAACTACATGGAGGAGAGTGAAAACGCTTTGGGACTCGTAAGTCGTAAAACGGTAAGTTAATATTATTATTATTATTATTATTAAAATTATTATTATTATTATTATTATTATTATTATTATTATTATTATTATTATTATTATTATTATTATTAAAATTATTATTATTATTATTATTATTATTATTATTATTATTATTATTATTATTATTATTATTATTATTATTAT
>JAIUCT010000001.1:3980233-3993213 GCA_021307375.1 Tetraneura akinire | reverse complement strand
ATTATTATTATTATTATTATTATTATTATTATTATTATTATTATTATATAGCCACGGCGGCGGCCGTCCTTGTTACAATAATAATAATATTATTATTATACTAATTGTTATCTGAAACTAAAACCATTAAGCAGTGAAACATGAATGTGATAGGGTTAGAATATATTACAATATAATATATATATATATATATATATAGTTGTGAGTGGTAGCTGATAATTAGTCGAGCCCACGTTTCAAGCTGGCAGGTGAAATAAATTATAACGCGTCTACTTAAACATACGTAATTGTGTAATTTTCGTATTAAAATGCGCGCGCTGTATACTCGGGTCTCGGATACAAATAATTGTATTCTCTTCTTGAGAAAATGTCACGCGAAAAAAAAACATTTTGTTTCAGATTTATTTGTTTTTAAATTGCGATTTTTAATTAATATCAAATATCACGGTAAATTATGCGATAATATTGAAAACCCGGAATTCAGACATTACAATAATAAATAATAATATTATGTAATATTATTTGGTACCTCGAAGGAGGAAGAAAATAAATTTTTACGTTTTAATTATCATTTATATATTTTAACCGAGATTTTAACGGTGAAAATCCTTTCGAAGTACCTATCTATTGGCGAATGACCAGATTTTTATAAAAATTTGCAAATATGATATTATAATATATTATATTATTGCAATTAAATATAAATCGAATTAGGTATAAACGATTTTCTGTTATTATAATAATATATTAATTATTAAAATATATTTATATAATATACCTACCGAGTGAGACATCAGTTTGTCCTTTTCAATAATTCTTAATCTATTACCTACCTATTTTTAAAATTCGATTTTGTCAATAGTCAATCTATTTGTATGCTGTATGCATGTAAAAGTCACATGTATAAATCACATTTTAAATTATAATATATTATATTTTTTTTCTATAGTTAAATCAGAAAAAAAATTTGTTTTCATATTATTTAAAATTTAGAGATGGCCAAATTAATGTTCTAGATTTTTCAAACAATTTAAAAATACCACAGTTGAAACCTATGGCTAAATAAAAACAATGAAAAATAAATAATTTTTAGTTAATTAAACGTTGAACAATGTATCTGCAAATGATAAGGTTAGATTAAACGAACGTTTTGTTCAATATCGATAACGTTATTGGTCAATTAGAAATTATTCGATCAATTAAGCTGTATAATTCGTATGTAATTGTTTATTAATTTAATTATTAATCTGTAAACAAAATATGGTTGATATTTTGATTATTGTAGCGAAAATAAAATGAAACGAGTATATAGTTTACATGGAATACACGTAAATTCATAAGTAACAAACTTAATTTTAAATATCAATAACTATAAAGATTAACTAATAACTCAACTAATAAAAATTTAAAAAATAAAACTCATAAATGACCGATTACAAAATTTTGATTAATATGAAAACAAAAAATGTTTTATTTTATTTTTAGTACCTACGAATAAAAAAAAATTCTAATGAATATTGTGACTTTTTTTTTTATAGATAAATAGATTGTAAAAAATAATTTTAAAAATATGTAATGTATTAAAAATTATTTACGCAGGGACAACCGGCTGTCGTACATAAATTGTATTTTATAACGTAAATATTGTATATTATAATATATCAACGCTTTTATCGAATATCCCATATGAGATTATATACAGAACGGTTATAAAATTGTAATTTAACTGTCGATTAACTAAAGGTACATTTAGCAGAAATTATTGAATTTTATAACATTTCGCGGTTATTCGGGTATAGTGACAAATTATATCGCAACCACTAATAATAATTAGTAATTACTGTATAGAAAGCGTAGATTAGAAGATAGTGGCCAACCCCTGTTATCATAGTTTCACGGAGGCGTCAACGTTGTGTCCAAACCACGATGTATAGAGAGAATTGTGTATCTTCTTAAACTTTTAGACACAACATGGACGCTTCCGTGTAACCATGATCACAGGAGTCATCCACTCTCTTCTAATCCAGGTTCCATTATACATATAATAATATTAAATATTTAGTAATTACATATTAAATTAAAAGTCGTATAACGAATAATTATTGTGAAATCACGCGTAATATAAGTACAAGTTTAAAATTTTGGTCGAGTCGTCAAGACTTGTTTTCCCCGAATTATATTTCAGTAACCTTGTGCTGTAGTATACCTACGAACGACATAATTTATCATGTTTGTCGTGGGTTCAGTCATGTACTATTATTTTATTACGGTCTTCCACCTATATAATACTGTGTGTTGCTAAATCGTTCTACTGTATAAAGCTATTCCGAAGGGCGACAAAAATAAATTAAATTAAAAATACCTTGAATGTTCGCGTACACTCGGAATACATTATTATATTATATTCACATACACACACACCCCAAACCGTAGACTTTTTAAACGGGACGTCTCGTGGTGTGACCGGAAAAATTTTAAGGCCGAATTTAATCGCGTTTCTCCCGTACCGTAGTATGTACGTATATATTATATAAAACTATTCACGTCCGCTGCATGGCTCGGATAAAATTAGGTTAATTTGAAAACGCGAACGTCGCGCGTGTTTATTTTTGGCAATTCGTAAAATCGCGGTAGATCGCCGAAGACAGAAAAACAGTTATAATATTATTATAATATACTTAAAGTATACTTAATAATAAAACATATTATGGTATAATCGAAGATTTTGGGGAACATTAAAAAAAAAAACCACTCTCGAGTGTATATCTCAGGTGTTATTTCACCTCTTATAAATAATTTTTCAATGATTTGTTGGTATGTGTAATTTTGAAGTGTTTGTAAAAAAAAATATATATATATTATATTATGTTTCAAAGCGTGGCGATAACGTCCAAAATTGTTAACTCAACTATTATAATAACCGCTAAAGGAATAAAAGTTTATTTAATCAGTAAAATGAATTTTCTTCGGTAAAACTTTTGATTGGATATGTATAGAGTATAGTATACGTCTGGTGTCTGCAAGTACCTTCTCTTCCATTTAAATTAGATTTCTATCTTATTTTCAGTAATATTTCACGTCTTGAAAATCCATCAACGATTATGTATACAAAATACAAATATTATAATATTTTACGCGATATTATAGAAATAAAATGATTACAATGAATATCACGTTTTTATTCGTAAAAAACGAAAAAAAAATTATTATTATTTTGTGTGTTCGGTGGTGTATCCAGGAGCATGAGACTTGGGGAGTTGGGGTTAGAAATCACCCATGACCCGTGTTTTTATATAAAAATAATAACAAAAGTATGTTTAATATAAAAATATATTGATTATTAATATTATAATAAAAACTGACGCTAATTATTCATTTTTGACGATTTTTGGAATTTCACTTTAATAAAATTGTAAATTCCCTATAAGAAATATGGTTCTAAATTATCGATTTGAAATGAAAATTTAACATATTATATACTTACGTTTGATATTTGATTACTCGTATAGTCAAATAATAAATTCTGTATCTATACGCATACGCATAATAATTATCAAATATTATAAGTTTTTAACATTCTTATCGGCCTTTCGTCAATATTTTAAATGAGTTGTGGACGCGGTTTTTTGATAAAATGTTAACGAATAATAATAATTTGAAATATTTAAGTTTTATTTATTATTATTACCTATTATGTTTTAACTGTATCGGTTAGGATTTTTAACTCATTAACTCCTGAAACTTCCTCCCCCTGTAACGGTGTGAAATGATAAACAAAATTTATAGTTATTTTCTCGATATACAATGAACGCGAACGTTTTATTAAAATTGCAAATTATATGACATTTAAAAATATATCATAATATTAAAACCAAAAATTTAGAAGAGAGAAATATTTATTTATTTTTTTTTAAAATATACGTTTTATCCTTGAATTTTGTTCGTAAAATGATAGAATAAAAGAAATGCATATATAAATATAATATAAAGCACATTTTTGTATTATTTGTTTTTTATGATGTCTGTAAAACCGTACAATTATTTCGTTTTTATTCTGCAAACTATATACGCGCTGTCGTAATTTAAAATTAAAAAGAACAATTCGGAATTAACGAAAATAAAATCTTGTAAAAACCTTTGATATTATTTCTTTTATACGTTTCGAATGATTAATATAATATCTATAGAAAAAAGCAATGCAAAATTGTATTTTCAAGAAAAATTAAATATAGGTAATATTATTATAACCGTATTTACTAACCGTTATTGATTGAATGATAGTAAAGTAAACGGTAAAACGTAAAAACAATTATTTTAACCCGTAAATAGCTGTTAGAAATTCGACGTATACGTTCGTATAAAATATTATTTTGATATTCTGATAATTCATTAAAACGATGATTTTCGTTTGCAGTTGTTTGATCGAAGTTTCACACTAATTTCGGGAACGGATTCATACCACAGTTATTAAAAACATATCGAATAATTATTATATAACCGAAAAATACGTCACGATGATAATATAATAATACGAGTATATTGATACCGAAAGTAATATTATATTATTTATGAATTAGTTTGGGTATTTTATATCGAACAGATATTATGAATCATGTTTTTGTTACTATATACTCGGCGTATGTTTTGTCGTTTTCATTTTTTGACGGTCTTCGGCGAGTATCGTTATTACTGCAATCACTGGATTTTACGAAATATTATAATATAATATTATAATTTATAATGACTACGTATTATAACATCTCGTACTATAGTTATTACCGCGTTTTGAGTAATACAAAGATATTATAAACGCGTACCCCATCACCATCTATAAGATAATATATATAATACACGTTTACAAACGTGAAAGAGATAGTGAAAAGATATACTTAAGACGTGATTTTTCCGTCTCGTAGATTATATTATATATACCTATATATATATTTTTTTTAGCGTCAAAACTTTTTCGGCGTAAAAAAAAATAAAGATGGACGACGCCTGAATCTGCTGCAGTATACACATTATTCGAAGATGGCGATGGTCTTCGAGTACCCCGGGGAACGATAATACGCGGTATATATACCTAACTTCGTGGGCATCATCGGAAACCAAAACACACAAATCGTCTTGAACGCGCGAGCTTTTGATTTCACGTTTTTATAATTGAAAATGTCTGCCCTCGCTGCCGACTTTAAGATAATATAATATATTATATTATTTTGTATACGGACAAACGGTTGTATATTTTATTTTCGCCCCCGTATTGTACACGTATATAATATCATGATGTACCTACTCGCGTCTCACCGGGTCTAACGACTATATCGCCTGTACCGTTTAAAATTTTTTTCCTCCTCATTGTCCGTTAGAAAATAAATAATTTCATTTCGATTCGATTCGATTCGTCCGACAAACGCAAAATATATTACGCTGTTTTTTTATATATATATATACGATAGTACGATACAATAAGTCAATAAATAATATATGTTAATATTATCGATGTACTCGTATATTGGGTAGTAAAAAACGGACAAAATCAAAATGAAAAAAAAAAAAAATAAAATCCAAAGATATTTTTATAGCGTTTATAACAATATAATATGTACAAAATGTCTCATCATCCCAGTATATTATATTCTTATAATTCGTATAACGTTTGATTTTACCTCATTTCGCTCGCTAAAATAATTATCATTTTGTTTTAATTATAAACGCCGGCGAGTATTATAATAATTACAGTTATTTTCGCGCATGAAAAACGTATAATATATAATATAATAATATATTCAAAGTAAAACTTGTAACAAAATGATGGTTGTATAAATTTATTATCTTTGAGATTATTTCGTACCGTATATTTATATTTATACGTAAAACTTTAGTAATCGTTTCTTCGGAAAATAATGTATTTCGTATATTATATAAAATACCTAATTGTTGTTTATTATATTGTAAAAGTTTAAAACACGTTTGCGTTTGGCATAATATTATAATATATACGTTATGTTATTATTATAATATTATAATAATTTAAATATATAATAATATACGAGTTTAGACGTATCCGTCGAATTGTATATTATTATTATTATTATGTTTGTGTATAAACGCCAAAAAAAAGTGAAAGTTTTAAAAATCCCGCGTTGCTCGTCACGCCCCGTACGAATGTATATAAGGTATATAAATAATAATATTATATTTTAAAATATGAGCTGCGAATTAAGGTGGAAAATGATAATAATATATACGACGTTATCGTCGAATAACGATATCATTTATATATTGAGTTTCGCGGGTATTAAATATTTAAAAGTCAAAGTCGTTATTTTCTATTTCTTTTTTTTTTTTTTTTTTTTTTTTATTCTTTGCCATCCCCTTCCCCCTTATCGCAAAGATGATACGAACGCAATATTTATATTATATATTCAACAATATCACGTGCGATTATATTATTATACGAATCGTGTGCAATAATTTAAAATGTATTCGCGAATAATATCATCGTACGCGGAGATAAAGTTTCCTATATAAGTATATAAGAAGTATTATATATCGTTTTCCACGTTATAATAATACGCGATGATGTATCCAAAGAAACGTTATAAACACATTTTATTTCGTTGACTTTTTAATCATTTATTTAAACGCTAAAAATTTAATATCGATTAAAATTACAAAAGAAAAAGAAAAAAAAGAAGTAATATACGTATATACTATATACTATAATATAATACGTACATTTTGAAAGTATTTATAGATATGATTAAAATATCCTTTAAGGTGACTATGAATAATGTATAGAGTTCGATATTACAATAAATAATTATATTTGGTCATTGATAGCGAGTTATTATACAGAAAAAATAAAAAACTAAATAAAAAGGTATATATTTTTATGGGAAAATATAAAACAATTCGATTTTTAAATCGATTACCACTTTTATTCTTTGTTTATATGATACATACCTAGGTATATGAGGTATAATATTAATTGCGGTCGTGTTATGTTATAGACAACGACCCATATAGGCGGTAACTTAACTATTATGTATATATAAACAAAGTCAATATAATGACTTGTTGTGCGTGTTTTTTCGTATACCTATATACGAGTATATACACGATAAGAGTATAAAATATAAAAAGTGCATCGGTCCGAACAGGGGTGAGAAAGGGGAGAAAAAATGAAAATTACAACCTAGTGTACCATGTCTGATTATGCAAATGGTGAAGTTGTGTCCGGAATATTGTTCCGAATCTCGAGGGGGTACGGACTTTAATCTGAGTTTTCCTCTCGGCTGATTCTCGTTCACTGCGCCACGCTACGTGAATAAACTTTAAGAAAAATATAATTTGTCTCGATACGAAACAAAATAATAATAATAATAATAATAATAATAATAATAATAATAATAATAATAATAATAATAATAAATAAATATGTGAGTACTGAGCAATGCATTCCGTATGACGTTTTATGTATATAATATTGTAAACCGTGTTCAACAAGCGGTTAAATAAAAACTAAAACCGAACTATTCTATGAAATTTTTTCTTCGTTTTTTTATTATTTTACACAAGTTTGCCGAGAACGATTTTTCTCTTTTTAATTCCTCCATAAATAATATATACCAATACTTGAAATACGGCACTCGTATAGAAATGATTAAAAACAATTTTTTTTTTTCGTTTCCATGAATCACTTGAATTTTTACTCGTTTTATTAAAGCATAAATTATTTTAATACTATGCACGTACTATTCGAATATTACGCTGCTAAAATACTTATTCGAGTGTATTGGTATACTGATAAAAAGATTATTATTTTTTCTTCCAATAAATATCTTTTAAATGTTATACGAAAAATGTATTCCGCGCCTTTCCTCCTCTTCGCGAGGCCGCCTCGTAAGCTGCAAGGGGCCGATTCACCGTACAATGTGTAAACGTGTCCGCGAAACGTTTCCACAATTTAATTTAATTTTTTTTTTAAATTATTATTAATTATTATTACTTATTATGTATTTGATGAGATTTCAAAAAAAGTTAATAACATTATAATATATAAATATAATATTACGTTTTATGACTTCAACAATTTTTTTCCTGTCCAACCCTCTTTTTTTTTCGAGATTACACGAGAAGAACTGATTTTCCTATATAATTACATAATTATTATCTTGAATGTAATGTCATATTTTTATATTATAATAATAATACGTGTATTATTTTTTTTAAAGAAGATATTTATTTAATTTTATGAGGAATGAACTTATTAACACGGTGAAGTCCACAAATATCGAAGTCAATGACAGTGATGAAACGATAATAATTATTTTTAAACTAGGTACCTATAATATCGTATGATACCTACCTACATTTATACTGTTTGACGATGATAATATTTTAATAGTAATTAATCATAATTAATAATTAATAGATGACGTATTATATTGATGCTTGGAAATTATAAACATTAATTATAATATTATAGAAGTACTAAAATTAATTATTTCTATCTATTTAATTTTAATTGATTATAAAAAATAAAATAACATTTTCAGATGAGTTTTGGAATTTATAAGTTTAACGTTGAACGTGAAAACACTCGTGTAGGTTTAATTAAAATATTATCGTCGATTTATATATACATTATTATAATATTATAGTCGGTTGTGTAATTTAAATTAATCGATGTGTTTGACCTTTGTCAGTATCGAGTTCAGAACTAAATAAGTCTTTAAATATTATAAAGTATTTGACATAAACAATAATAATTTATATTTTATTTCAATGTACGAAAAATAATAAAATTCGAAATTTAAATAACATATCATACTTGTATTATGATTATTAATTTTCTATGGTACTTAATACGCAGGGCCGTAGAGAAAAATCTCGGGCCCCAGGACAATTTTTTTGCTAACGAATAAGAGTCAAAATAAATATAGGTACATTAAAATAATATATAACATATAATTATAGCCATATAAAAATCATATTTTATTTCTTATTTTATTATTCTAAAAATTAAAAAACTATACTCAATATAAAATGCATATGTTTTTGAGAAATTATAATTTTATTGTTCAATTTGAAAATATACGAGGGTTAAGTATAACTAATAGAGTAATAGATGTAATATTTATAAATTTGATTAGAAGAATTCTTGGAAAACACTTGTTGTAGGTAACAATTATTTAAACAAAATATTTTTTTCCGGGCCCCCTAAAGTTACGGGCCCCAGCATAAAAACTGTCCGGCCCCCCCTCGCTACGGCCCTGTTAATACGTATGCATTTTAAAAATTTAAAAAAATTTAACAACTAATTCTATGGTGGGTGTAATAATAACACGAATCCTTAAATAGAAAATAACTGATACGATTTTATGTCTTAATTCTTAAATAATTTAGCGTCAAAAAAAAAAAAAAAAAAAACGTAAGAAGGCAACGAAAATAATATTTTTATTTCTTTTTCGAAATTAGTCTTTTAAAAAAATATTCATCCTATAAACTCGTTTTCCTAAAGTTTTATGGATAATGTATATAATATATTATTTGTTTTTCGCAGTTAAAATAATAACAACTACGCGTAATTGAAAATTATATCTAAAAATAAAAACAACATTATCAGAGTTAAACTAATTCGATGTTTTAAAATAATTAAAAAGTTAATATTGAAATAATTTGTTTGCTTAAATTGTCGAAATAATTAAAAATATACGTTGATGTGATAATTTTCTGTTCGCAAATACATAAAAAAAATGTACATAATAGGTTTTAACGTAAACAATTTCAACAAGATGCATTGATTTACGAGATAAAAAAAATGTATTATATAGTATTTTATAGTAAAATTATTTTTAGTTTTTTTTTTATTTATTTGCGGTTATCAACGATATCTATAAATAACTACAACACGCAGTTCGATTGATTGAATCACAGCGAGGTGTTTTTTTTCTTCTTTTACTGTTATAAAAAAAGAAAAATTTAAATAACTTCATGTACATGATTGTTATAATATTTTTAAAAACGTACTTATATATATATTTTTTTAATTTCACGACTTTCACGAAATATAATACAATATCGATTTACAATATATTTTTAACGTAATGTGCTTTAACTATATCAAAACGTATAAATTATATTATAATATTATATAAAGCTTTAGGTATATAATTAAAATAAGTAATATTTTATATTTTCAACGGTAAATGAAAAGTAATAATTTAAATAAATACGTTTTATATACGTCGCGAGTGTAATGTAAAACTCGTATTTATAGTTCGCATTGAATTTAAAAAAAAAAATTAATACTACGATATTTTTCTCGAGAGGGCCGATATTATATTTTAAATTTTAAACAGTATTTTTAAATACATTTCAATTTGAATTTTTAATAAAGTACTATAATTATATATAGAAGATACTATATTTGTATATTGTATTAATAAAATATTGTACGAGTAATATCTGAATTATTTATCAAAACAATTTTCCTTGTGGAACCATAAATAAAGTTTGTGTGTTTTTTTTTTTTTTTGTATATTTTGCGAAGTTTTCCTTAAAATTATTACCCAATTCGAAATGTAGCCAACTCGTTTAGTTGAGTTATTGCAATTATGGAAAAATACGTGTTGTTTTTTTACATTAACAATATACAGTACGAAAATTATATACATATATAGGCATCGTTGTGTTTATAAGCAATGGCGTGCCGAGAGGGTGGTTTTGGAGGTCTAAACTACCCCCAAATTGACCGTCTTATTATTTTTTTCTAACTTAATATTATTTACAAAATAATAATATGATATACCTAATAAAAATTATTATAATATAAATTACATAAAAAATGGGGGACTAATTTTGTATTTATTTACGTGCTTTTACTTATTATGATATATTTATTTCTATATTATTTGGGCATTACATTTTTAAGTTAAAACCATTCCAAAAATTAAATCCTGGGCACGCCCCTGGTTATTAGTATTAGTAGAAAATTAAGTAATATTAATTTGTATGGTTTATGCGGTTTACGTTTGTCGTTTACTTATACTATAATGTAATGTTTTTTAACTAATTTTTAGTAAAACAAATGTATTTAATTTAAATATTATAATCGTAATATTAATATTGATAATTACGCGCAATAATAATTTTCAACGTAAATCACGTTTAAACATTAATACATATACCTATATAGGTTAAATTATAGTAAAAATAATACGTTAAATGAGAAATTAATAATTGAATATTTTATGACAGTGAAAAAAATCGTTGTGTTATAAAGAGGAAAATATAAAAATAACGAACATTTTCATACGATTAGATTATAGATTTGTTGGTTAGAAAGGTCAGATTAGGTTATACCTATTTATTATTCTCACGAAATAGGTTCTATTGTATTAAAATTTTTTAATATAACATGACCATAATATAATTTAAAAAAATACTCCTTCTTCTTCTTCTTCTTTTGGTTTTATCTACTCTACAAGAATTTTTGACGCCATCACAACTTCACGGCACTTCTCCAATCATTTACTCCTATTCTTTTTAGATCTTCCTCGACCGCATTCATCCATCTTTTCCTAGGGCGTCCTCGTGGTCTTTTACCCGTTGGTTTCCAAGAAAATTGTATTTATAAATACAATTTTTTAAAAATACAAAATAAAATTAGCTAGTATTATAAAATATTTTATAATGGAAATAAAATATTGTATTTAAAATTACGTTGAAATATGTAATAAAAGTTGACTATAGGTACCTACCATTAAATAATATATTACACGATATATACACGATATATCGTACTTAAATTTTAAATATTCATTAATCGAAATGAAATACTCATCTGTATTTTTCGACATTTGATGTATTATGTATTAAAAAAACAATGCTTAAGTCGACAAAGATTTGACTCTTTTATTATTGCATACTATGTTTTAAAGTTTTTCATTTATACTTTTTCACTAAAAACTCCTTTTTCCTTTTTTGGAAAAGTTTACATTTGATGTTTTTAATAATCTCCAAACGTTTACTTAATAAAACATTTTCTAGTTTTAAAATAAGAATAGATTGTAATTATAAAGCTAAAATTGTTTTTTTATGTAGACTAAATCAGGGGCGGATCCAGAAAATTTTGACGGGGGGTGCTAAGATAAAAAAAATTTTTAGTACAGATATACTTTCTCATTTTTAGGTTCTGAGCGAAGCGAAGAATGTATTGGTTTTACAATGATGTGTGATTATTATTTTTTTTTATTTTATTTTATTCTGTAGACACATTTACTACACGAAATAATGATCCGATTTTGACGAATAGTATATATTTCCGGTAGGAAAGTGAATGTAGTTGGTACTTTATTTAGATCATTTTTCGAATTTCTCAAAATTGACCCTAAGCGACCCCTAATTGACACTAATTGACCCTTAAGAATTATAAAAATATAAAAATTTCGAAAAAATGACGAAAAAACGGCATTTTTCACGAAAATGAAATTTTGACGAATTTAATTTCTATATTTCACGATAACTCAGGCAATTTTTAAGATAGAGACCTGAAAATATTGGGTATTCACATAGCTACTACATATATGTGGTAAAATTTTGGAACCGTTAGGTTAATTTTTCTTCAAAATATAGGACTTTGAATATTTCGTAAAATTCTCGTTTTTACGTATGTAATGTTTGATAAAATTGTCAATTTTAGTGATTAATGTCTGAAAATTTTACTGAAGTATACTTAAATATGACTTAACATAATATTAAAATATTAGAATAATCTCTAGTCTCAATTTTTTTTTATATCTGTTTTAAGTTGATATTTTTAGTTCAAACGAAAATTATAATCTGACTGAACTTCGCTCAGAGTCGTTTTTTTCGAATTAAAAGCTATGATTCGCATACCTGTATCCTATGCGGCAGGAGTATCAGCTCTTTTTTCTATTAAAATTTTATTCAATTGAGAGTTTATTATT
>JAIUCT010000001.1:3970034-3980223 GCA_021307375.1 Tetraneura akinire | reverse complement strand
AACAAAATTTTTGTATTTTCTCGTGTAAAAAAAAAAAAATTAAAGTCACATATAAATCGTATATTAAAACACTAATTTATACTATGATTTTAAAATGATTATATATTTGTCATAGTTATGTGCCATGTTTGAAAAATTAAGTTTGTATGATACTCCGCCTACTCCTTCTCCTCCGACTACTCCTACTCCTCCGGCTACTCCGATTAGTCCGACTAATCCGCGTAAAAAACGTAAGGTATCAGAACCAGAGAAATGTACATGCCAAAGAAAAATAAAGGTGAGTTATTAAAGTATAATAATAGATATTAAATTTTATCTAGTTTATATTATAAATAGTATAACAAATTTATTTACTCTTAAGAAATATTAATAATAATAGAAAATATACAGTTTATTATGTCAACTTTTTCGTACTATTAATAAATTAAAATTAAATATCTATTATTTATGTAAAGTTTCTTTTTAATATATTACGGATTTGTTTTTTTTATAAATCCATACAAATTAAAAAAAAAATATTTATTTATCTTACAGCCTACGTATAAAAATATAGCATTACATGAAGCATTAAAGAAGAAAATCAAACAAATAATAATTGTAACAGAAGAAGATGATATAAACACCATTGCTGGTAAATATATACCTGTATATTTATATATATATATATATATTAATATTATATTATTTAATTTTTGGAGTTTATCCTAAGTGTCAAAGAATATATTTACTAATTTATTATTACGATTTAAGACAAATTTAACGACTAATACAGAGCATAATTATTATATTAATTAATAATTATTATTCGTAAAAATTAAATTAAATTCTTTTTAATTATTATAATATATCGCATCTATAACAAAATAATAATATATAATGTATTGTAACCGACAGAGACAGAACCACAAAAGTCTAAGAAGAGAAAGTCAGAGAACGACGATATTAATTCAGATATCTATGAAAGAAGAGATGACTTCAATCATTACAAAAAAAATAAAAATAACGACAACTTTATGATTATTGTATAACATTATGTTTCTATCTCCTTTAATTTATTTTTATCAATATCTATTATTTATTACGCTATTGTTTAATTCACGTATATTTTTAATTTTTTAATTGTTTTCAATAATTGCCATTTTTCATTTTTTTTTTTTTTTGTGTAAAATAAATGATATCCCAGATCTATTAAGAAATATATAGATCTCGGATACCATTTATTATAATTCACATCTTATATAACTTTAACATTATATATTTGTTTTTATATTATATATAATATTTTATATCACATCTATTTATTTCTAATGAAATATTAGATTTATTTTTCATTATAATGTATAATTGATTGTTATTTCCTATATTACGAAAATATATTTTGTATAACACAATCGGGTAGTGAGAATTATTTATTTTAATTAAATTATCATTATTTTAGATTCTGAGCGAAGCAAAGAATGTATTGTTTATAGAATGATATGTGTCTTTTTTTGTAAATCAGACTTTGAATATTTCGTAAAATTCTCGTTTTTACGTATATAATGTTTGATAAAATTGGCAATTTTTGGTATTAGGGTCTGAAAATTTTACTGAAGTATACTTACATATTACTTAACATCATACTAAAATATTGGAAAAATCCCTAATCTCAATTTTTTTTTATAGCTGTTTTAAGTTGATATTTTTGACGTTTTTTCGTCGCATAGGGTAATTTTGAGAAATTCGAATAATGACCTAAATAAAATACTAACTTCATCCACATTCAAACCAGAAACATATGCTGTTCGTGAAAATCGTAGCATTATTTCGGTTAGAAAGTGTCTTCAGACATAAAAAAAAAAAAAGAAGAAGAAATAAGACGCACATCATTGTAAACCAATAAATTTTTCGCTTCGCTCAAATTCTAAAAATGTTTCATGTTGAAAGATGGAATGTTATGAATAAATTATATATATATAATATATTGTTCTCAAAACAAAAATTAAATGTTATTAAAAATATCATTAATTCAATATGAATATATTATGAAGATTTAACAGTGAAATTTGATTTGTATAATATTTTACTAGTTACAAATCAATTTTATATGTCTCATATAATATTCAATATAATAACTAAATTCCAAAATTCTAAACTATAAAACATTTAATTATAATTATTCTTTTTTAAATATATATATTAATTAATTATTTGTCTTTCTCTATAGTTTTATACAGGTATGTCGAGCTTTATATCAACAATTATTATACCTACTCAAGCACTATATTTTGATCCTCGTTCTTACACTCGTATACTTTCCATATGCGGGCCGTTTAAAGTTCTCTTATATAAATATTATGAAAACAACGCAATTATTTATTTCTAAAGATTATTCTTGTTAGAAAATGTATAATTTATAAGGAAAGAGATGCGTTATTTCATTAATTAATATACTATTAAAGATACCTATATTATAATATATATAAAAAAAAATAAATAAATAATAATGATAGCAAATAATATGTACTCAGAGTTTTGTATGTATACAGAAATCGATTTTTAGTTTTGAAATCTGTCAGATACACGTTGCCTTAAGTTCCGCTATAAGTGTTTAAATGAAAATATAAGGGTCTTTTATATATATAATAATAACAATAATAATAATAATAATAATAATAATGTAATATATTATTTTATTATTTTTATACTCGTAGAAAAGTTAAATTTCTTTTCGTAATGTGTATTTGAATGATATACGTTTAGTGGGGATTTTTTTTTTTTTTTAATTTATAAACTATACTCGTACAATATTTTGCTTACAAATAGGGTGTATAGGGCGTGATTTCAGTGAAAAAAAAAAAATCGATCGTTCTGTTATTCAGATAAATTTGTGTTTTTTGGAATATAAATAATAATAAAAAAAAAGAACAATTTGCAAGTTTTATTCGGCGTACGGACAAGAAAATGGCCGCATTACGGTGTTAATTTGGATATATTAATGTGTCCAAATCAATAAATCATAATATATACGTTTTCGAAACGTAGTTTAATTATAATATTATGTACAGTACATATTGTAATATATAACATTAAATAGGTATTATGCAAGACGAGCCGCGTGAAAATTTATTATTTCATAACTGTCGTGGTTCGTGTATACACAAATCATCCACATTCGATATTGCCAATGAGAAGACTATTCACAAACAACACACCTACGACGTCGTGGAAATTACAATATCATATACTTGGATTCAATGGGCGAAATATAATATAAAATATTGTAGAAATGAATACGACGCACGCGTACGTTTAAGTATAATCATATAAGTCAGGTATCTTATATATTATGACCGGAAAATCTATAGTTCTCTACGGAATATAAATTTACGAATAAAACATAATATAATAATAATATATTTATAGACTGTGTGTACAGGACGATCCGCGTATCGTAGTGTTATAAAAATATCGGATGTGCACGATTTTTTCGGCGTGAAATTTCGACCGCGCCGTGGACACGGGAAACAATACAATGCAAAACGAAACTGCGGAATCGGACGGCGAATCGATAGGAATATTTTATTTTTCAATTATAATACGCGAGAACGCATAAATGCGAAACGACGGTTTGGTCTTTGGTATATTGAGAGGTTGCGCGACCTCAGTCAAGAAACGTCGAAAATTTATTTTTAATAATAATAATAATAGAAGAAATTTCATTTCGCACTGTTTTTTTTTTTTTTTTTTAGACGGTCCTTCACCTCTTTGGCGGTTCCGTTCGCCGACAGCGTAGGTGTAAAAATAAGATAATTTTAAAGTATCAGAAAAAAAATGCCATCTAAACGTGTGAATTGAATGTCTAATCACTCCTTTGAAGTATGCCAAAATGTAAGTTTATATTATACGGACTCCGACACATTATTATGTAGGTACGTATATTTTGTAATATATATGTATATAAATTATAACGTCAGAAAATTTAAATCGTCATACCTAAACGTATTTTTTTTTCTTTTACATTAAATATGACGAATTTAAAACAAATAATAATATTGTATAGGTATACTAATAAAAAACCGCAAAAAATTGTACTTTTTATTTTAGTAAACTTACGTATTTCTTCAACAAGAACGTTGTCATCTTCAGTACTAATAGTAGAACGATGGAACATAGCTAAAACACGATTTCCTTAAATGGTCTTGCACTTGTAGTTCATCACAACTCTGGACTTACAAGTGCAAGATCATTCAAGGAAATCGTGTTTTATCTATATGAATCGCTGAAACTACAGAAAGGGGACAAGTCCACTTTTCCTAATTTTTCAGGAATGATCAAAAACCAAATATGGACATGTTCCTATAGTAAACAAGAATTTCCAAACAGTATATTTATTGTTTTGATAATCGGATTTGACTCCTATCTGCAGTAAACGATGTATTTACGCATGCTTAATGAAAAATGATAATAAAATCAAAATTGATAAAAATGGACTTGTCCCCTTTCTGCAGTTAGCGATTCATATATGTTCGATCGCTCTACGCTTAGTACTGAAGATAACAACGTCGCATGTTTACTAAAATGAAAAGTAAATTTTTCGCGAATTTCGGTTTTTTTTTATTAGATAGTACATCTGCGCACAATAACTCTCGTTATAAATTAAATAACATCATATAATACGTATATGAAATGGAAATAATTAAAAATGAATTAATATCGTAATATATATTTTATGTATTTGTTTTCAATAATCCGTAGACTGCGTATATTATTATGATATAGACGGGTATATTATTCAAATTAAACACTTCGTTCGGATTAATGATAATATTACGTAATAAATTTATAACATATTATGCAGGTACGCGCGTACTTCGAGAGTACTCGTTTCATTTTTCCGTAGTACGCGCTTTGTGTTATTTCAAATATTATAATATGCAAAAATATGCTCTACGGTGGAAAACACGCGTGTACGGACTCGGTAATATTCAGCGCAACAAATGTATGTGTGCATCGTATATTGTAATATAATATAAAACAACAGGAAAACGTGTTTTCGCGTTCAATCACTCGAGGAAAAACACGCAGATCCCACGCAGTTCTGCTACCACTCCACACATAATAAATCACGAAGAATATTATAATATTATTCCGTATTTCTACCGCCAAAGGACTATATTAAAAAAAAAAAAAAAAATACCAATTTTTGTCTACGTACGTTTTAAACGAAAATTACACGAAATACACGACATTGTCAATTTGTGCAGTGAGTCCAGTTTTATTATATAGATTCATACACAATAAATCGTATCGAAAATTTTATCGTAATTTTTTTAATTTTAATTTTAATTTACCTATCACGGGACGAGGAACGATAATTGAAATAAAAAAAAGGTACCTACTAATTATATATTTATGAACAAATATGTAAAATGTCAAACTAGGTCTATTATTATTATTTTTATTATTATTGGCGAACACAATAAATATAAATTTCGTTCGCACTCTTGGTTTGGAGAGGGAAAAAAAGGCATATATTATTATACGACCCTGTTGTAAATATGCAATTATACAGAATATATTGTTCGCGCATCAAAATTCCTGGAGAAAAGTTTGGTTTTTATGTTTTTTCATGACGAATTTACCGAAATTATTAAAAGAGAATTGTTTTTTTTTTCCTTTTTTACATAATATTTATATATAAAGTAAACATACATCCGCGTTGCCTTTATTTTTTAATATATTATTATATACCTAACCTATAATACATGTACCGTGATAATAATTCAAACTTTTTCTCATTACATCGATATGTGGTTAAACTGAAAACTACTATGTATAGGTACCTATATATTTTTGTTCCCGTGTCGGGAGAAAGTTAAAGAGTTGTAAAGTGTTGGTTGGTTAGGGATCAGTGCACATTTGCATATAGGGCTTATAGTTGTATTTTGTACGAGCGTGGAGTTATTTTCTCGTTCAAAACTTTCGAGGTATGTACGTCGAGACTAATAATATGATCTAAGTTGAAAAAGGGTAAGGTCGTATGTGGTTTAATAATATTTTGAAATTCCGATAAATATTTTTATTGATATTTCTATATTTGTATACCAACGGTTAACTAACTTTTTATATTCCTACTAAAATAATATACGTATATATAAAATAGTATATAATTTATTCTCTTAAACGCACAAACTACACGTACGTATCCCGTGTAATATAAGACGTATAAACTTTTGATACATTTTGACTATACCTCTTGAGAATATAACGTTTTTCGTTACGTGCCCTTTATTTATATATTCGTTCTATCAACCAAATTGAATATCGTTTAATATTTCTTATTCGGTATTTATATGAATACGTATCACGTGTATTAATTAGGTACGCTAATAATTATTATAGTAAAAAATAGTCACAATTATACAAGTGATAATTGAACGATTCGTCGATTAAAACTTTACTTTATCCAATGAAAAATTTTATATTGCGCCAATACGAATGGTCGTATATTGGTATTCGATAAAAATAAATAATTAATGTTTTCTTCTAATTATATTTATTTATTTTGGCGAATAATAGAGGTACGCATAATATATGGACGATATTTGCACTAAAAATAACTATAAAATGGAATGTATTTTAAAGGTAAAACATAGAGAAAATAAATAAGTATATCGCGTTTTATAATAATATGCGAACATCATATCGTTAAATATTTGAACAGCATAATTTGCATACAAACAACAAACTTATATACGATAAAATATTTAATATTTGTATAATAATTTTCGAAATATACATTTAGATATAGGTACCTACATATTTTTGTCGATAGGATTTATCTGCATTCAAATATCGCGCACATTTAAATAATTAACGGAGAGATCGGATTATAAAATATATAATATGTAAAACTTAAATTACGTTTGACGTCGTGTATGAAATTATGCGAAATTTATATTGTTTTTTTTTTTTTTTTAATTACAAAATTATCGATGGAAAAAATTGGATTCGACCGTTGACAGTGCGTGCCAGTTGATCAATTTTTACGAGTGTTTTGTGCCCAACATATACGAACGGTTTACGAGAATCCTTCCCCCTAAGGTCATTGCGCGTGTAACCGTTCTGCATACATTATATGATAAATAAATAAAAAAAAAAGAAAGAAAAAAAAATGAAAAAAAAAAAAAGAAAAATAACAAAATATAATATAGTGACTCGCCACCGCTGAACCTCGTGGTACAATGTATAATGTTATTATATGTATAATGTATATATATAAATAACGCGCGGTAAACTCGGTATAAACCGCATATGCGGTTGAATCTCCTTGCCTAACCGGAGCGGTGTGCTCGCGTATATACCTTCATCAGACCATAAAAATTATTGCTCGCCGCAAGCCTCGCACGTCTCTCCGGGGTATCGTTATACACACGCGGGGTGGTTAGCCGAGAGGATTATTTTCGACTGACGAGAGACGCGGAAACAAAAACGTTCGAAACTCCGGACGAGTAAGAAGCAGTCGCGGAGAGGGGTACATGATAAAACCAGCAGGAAATTTTCCCCGTGAAATAATATGAACCTTATCCTTGTCAAACGGCGGGAATACTAGAAGATTTTAGATATATACACGTGTGTGTGTGTGTAGAGAGCGAGCGAGAGAGAGAGAGAGAAAGAGATAGAAAATGGGCATATAAAGAAACGTGAAACGAAATGTCGTTTCAGTGTTGTATGTATACGAGAAGGAGAAAGAGAGAACGGCGAATGATTTAGGGGAGGGTAGAAAAGGGGAGAAAGATATTGAGAATTCGAACGTGGCGGAAAATTCCTTTGGGTAATTTAATATCCTTTGGCAAGTTTGGACCTTTTGTAGACAACTCTCAGTTCTGCCGCCATCGGCTACCCTTAAACCTTACATAAGTACCTATATATATATATTATATAAAATATATAATTTACTATAAAATGTAAACATACCCCTTCCGACCTTCGCGATATCAAAATATTGACCAATTGATAATTTTATTGAATAATATTTCTGTTTCAATGGTATTAGGTACTTGTATATGTTTTAACTAGAATTCCAATATATTATAATATTATTATTTGTGTGTAGGTATTTATTTTTTTTTTTTTAAGGCGAATCATTTTAACCGAAGAAAATAACCTGCAAAAAAAAGAAGAAAAGTACGAATGAAAAAGAAACTATCGACTTGTTACTCTTTTCCGTCACGTTGTATTAGTCACGACAGATCAAAGCGAACGACTTAAAAGGTAAAGCGAACAATATTCACTTAATCCTTGTCAGATCAATTTATTATACCTAATAATAAAAATATCAATGTTATTATTTCCATTTTTATTTTTTTTTTAGTCGCTATCGTTTTATTTATTTGACGGGTCGTTTTCCATTCGTTGTTAATAATTTCTCAATGCGTTCGGGACAATATTAAGTAGGCGTATATTTAAACGAATAAAATAATTTGTTTAATTATTTTTTACCGTTATAAAATATGTTATTTTGGATAATGTACTTGATTATTAACATTTATGTAATAGTTATAGTTTTAATTTATTCAATCTTATCGACCAATTTTTTTTTTTTTTTTTTTTTTAAAAGTACCGAACCAAAATATAATAATTTATATGCAGTTTATAAATATTATTGACAGAAACAAAGTATAATTATTATTACGAGATGTGATCAAAAAATACTGTGTTAATAATATTTTATATCAATTAAGATAGCGAAATCCTGATAATACGAGTATCATTCGATAAAGTGACTTCTAACGAGAATTTGAGCGTTGGTTTGAAATCGATGACGACGTTTATTTTTATTTTATGGCATTTTTTACGAAAACATGTTTCAGTCGTGCGACGAATTCCGTAATGGATCAATAGAAGACCAACGTGTGTGTCTAAAATTGTATTTTAAATTAGGGAACAGTTCTAGTGAAATTCATCGTAAATAGGTGCCTCAAGGAAAAAATCAGCATTTTTATTTAGAAGTCGTGAATAGATTACGTTTTACGTGAAAATGTTGGGGAAAAAAGGCCAGAAAGTTGGAAAAGTGGTTCTTAGAAGTGGAATGTTGCATCACTCTCGGTTCCAGCTCATTGCACATTCGTCAGTTCTTGGCGAAAAATCAGACTCAGACAGCAACTACTTTACTTAGCCGACGTGGACCCGTGCGACTTTTTTTATTTCCGAAATTAAAATCTACGCTCAAAGGCCGTCGTTTTCAAACAATTGATGACGTTAAACAAAATACGGAAATCGATCTTAAGGACATTCCTGCAATTAGTGCCTACCAGGAATGTTTTAAAACAAATGGAAAACAAAACGGCAGCGGTGTATTGCTTCCCAGGGAGATTATTTTGAAGGTCATAATGTGTATTTAGAATAATAAATAAAATTTTATTTGAAAAATCCGGGTATTTTTTGATCACACCGTATAAAATTTTTTTAAAAAAAAATTGATCGTTAATCGTTATTTTAAAGTGAAATATTATGTCATGCGTACCTATATTATTTTTTTCAATTAAATTCTTACGAACTTGTCCAATTTCGATAATATTAAATTTATTATGCTTCTTATACGACAGTTGAATTAAGTTTTCCCATACGGATCATATGATGGAGCTTATTACGACGTAAAGAAATATTATATATATCATGACGTGTCAACCGCGGGTGTAAGATTTTCGTATATTAACTTCATTTATATCGTCGGCACATAAAAAATGATTATGGTCTCAGTGAAAAATGGCCAGCGTGAAAAACGGGAATTACCGAACGATATGTTTTATATACATTGCATTGAATTCATATTGTGAGGAGGAATAGGGACGAAAAAAGTTATTTCGTGTAAAACCCATTAAGAACTGTCCAGCGTTGAATTCGAAGAAGAGATGCCGCATCAGTCAGGATCCTAACACCCAATGTCCGGATCCAAGTAAACCCTGTTATATTATAAATAGTAACTCGTATATTGTTGTCCGAGTTCTGTGTGTAGTGTGTGTACATAAAATAAATATTTTTTTTTTTCTTTTTATTAAAAAGAGTAATTTAAATTTAGTTACAATAAACTATTTATTTCCGTTTTTACCCGTATTGTATTCGATAATAATAATAATAATAATAATAATAATAATAATAATAATAATAATAATAATAATAATAATAATAATAATAATAATAATAA
>JAIUCT010000001.1:3915981-3970024 GCA_021307375.1 Tetraneura akinire | reverse complement strand
AATAATAATAATAATAATAATAATAATAATAATAATAATAATAATAAAAATAATAATAATAATAATAATATGTTGGTAGAAGACATTAGAAACTATGTATATACCTAATATACCGATACCGAATGTGGAAAATTTTAATTATTAGATAATATAATATTTCTAGAAATGAATTTATATCTCGAGTATAATTATTATCGATACACTTAAATAAAATTAAATTAAAATTACAATAAAATTTAAATTATTTTTTGTCATTAAATGTATTCATTTCATAGGTAACCTATATTCTATATATATTTCTATATTATTATGTTTAATGTTTGATATAAATAGTATATGGTTTTTATAATTAGAATATTTTAATTACCAATAATACTAAAACTAGTCTTAAACTAACCTAACCTATAATCTTGAAAGACGTAATATATATTTGTATAAAAAAGGGATAATTTATATACTTTTCTATTTTAGATAATAATAATTAAAGAATATAACATAATATAATGATTTAACGTGTTAAAACGTTATTTTTTTTTTAAGAAAAAGTTACAGAAAATTAAATTATACATTTTAAATCATTTCCTAAAAAAATAATAAGCACAGTAAAAAATATAAGTTGCCAATGGTATATTATAATGTACAATACAATTTTTATTTAAAAACGTGATAAAGGTACGTTAATAATATCGAAATAAAAATACTTATTTTAATCGATATGTTTTTCGTTTATAAATGAAAAACCTTAACTCATTTGTAATACTCGTATTTGCAAAAAATACAGAATTGAAATATAAATTTAATTTCCGTATTTTTTTTTTTTTTTCTGGGGGGCGCGTAATTTAATAATTTATAATATTAATGTATAATTTGATTTGATCGAAAAAACATAATATTTTATCGACGAAAACGCTTACCCGCGTATAGTTTTATATAAATGAATCGATCGTCTTCGGATGACGTGAAATTATGGTCGAACGTGTAACGATTGGCAAGTGCGATCGATATAAAATATGACATTATCGCGTGTACAATAATAATACCTAATTAATGTTTGGACGCGAAATATTATTTTAGTATAAATTATAATCGACAGCTCGTCTTCGTCCACTGTGAATAATACCCAACAATAATTATTATAATATATTTTATCCAAATTATTATTATTATTATTTTTTTTTTTTTGATTATTTTATCCAAATGGACTTTCTTAAATAAAATAATAATATAATATTTCTTATGTATTGTTATCACCGCAAAAATGACGTGTCCCGGTGTCCGCTGTCGTTATTCTAATATCAAAATCGAATAAATTACACAGAAATAATAACAAAATTATTGTGTTATATAGTGTTCAAGGGAAATTAAAGTTCGATCATGCGATTTATATATATTTATTTTATATATATTTGAAAAACGTTTTTATCGTCTAAGACTCTAAGTAGTCTAAATTCGTTCATTTTAGAAACGTGTATATTTGTAGAAATATTATCAATTTAGATATTATACATACCTGCAGTATATATGAGAATATATATTATACTTATTTATTGAAATTTGATTATTTCGTCAAGCGACTAGTTGCAGAAAAATGAGATTTACTCGCGTTCTGTTAAATGATCAATTTTTTAGGTCTTTCTTTTCTTATTCTTACCATTGGAAATAATGCCTATAAACGTGTTTATCATAAAATTTCGTGTCGATCGTATTATTTTCAATTATACTTGATATAAAATTATTAATATTACAATAAAAATAATATTGATAATACCCGTACAAAATCATATTTTCAAAATAATACTTTCAAAAATTTGTTTGTAAGCACAAGATTATTATACTAACGTCGTGTGCAAGAAAATTGTGAGCAAAAGTATCAATATTTCAAAATGGAAAACAAATAAGACGAAAAAAATCGTTTTCACTTCAATTGAATTTTTGGAGATATATATAGATGTTGCTATAAAAAGGACAGTTTACTAATATTACGAACTTAAATCTGCGGCGAAACCGAGGGGGTTTCGGTTTCGGATGATTGGAAAACCAATATAATATAAAAATAATAAATATACTAATATATTTTATTTTGGACCGTATATGTTTTCCCGTTTTTTAGTCTATTGAATACCGAAAGATATACCAGTGTCGTATTCAGAAATAATTGGGTACAGGGCAGTTGGTAGAGGGAGGGATTTATAAATTATAGGCGAACACCCCATCGAAAAAATTGCAGTCGCGTCGTTTTTTATTCATAAGTTAATACAATTTTTGAGACATTTCTGGACAAACCGTTCGATGGTAATGTTAGTATAATAATTGTGCGTTTGTGTCTTAATATAGTTTAATAGTATTTGGCTGCGGACCGTTTAAAATCTGATTTTTATCTAGTTCAGTCGGTTATTATTCTTATTGTTACAATAAAACTTTTTGCATCGTGTGACTTGAAATCAAAATAATAATATAATTATTATCGATTGTTCGGTATAAAATTAGCGTATACCGCGGATACCAGGATAACGGTACCTAATCACAAATTCACAACGTGCAGACTTACGCCCTGATAAATTTATACCTATATTAATCACATGTAAATTCATGCGAGATTATTATAATACGACAGCGGCGCCGTTAGTTGGTGTACGATAATAATAATAATAATTATAATTTTGTTTATCGTCGATTTTCCAGCAATAATAATAATAATAATAATAATAATAATAATAATAATAATAATAATAATAATAAAAAGGTTAACTGCACGACCGCATAAATCCAATATTACACGACCACAAAATTCGTATAATTAACGCAGACGGCTTAACACGCTCGTGTATACATTTATATTATTATCGCGCGTTTATTGCGCGGAACAAAGTTTTCTCAAAGAGTATGAAATCTGAGAACGAAAGAAATCGTTTAAGCTTCCCAATTACGGGGTGATGACGTATACCTATAGAAAGTGTGGTGTATATTTTTAAAATTTTAACAAACTTTTTATGGCTGAAGGCCGGTATACACCGAAATTATTATACGATCAAAGATTATTTTTAAAAAAAAAGGAAGACCGCGAGTTTTACCCTCAAACGATTAGATTAGACAAAACATAAAATTATATTTAAGTATATATTCCTATAAAATACTTATATTGATTTCGAATTTTTTTTTTTTTTTTTATCCGTGCCGATTTATATTTATATATACCATTATAGAAACGCGAGTACCTCATTTTTTTTCTCAACCGGAGCAATATTATAAAACGTGGACCGTCGAAAAATTATTATTATTATTATTATTATTATTATTATTATTATTATTATTATTATTATCATTATTATTATTATTATCATTATTATTATTATTATTATTATTATTATTATTATTATCATTATTATTATTATTATTATTATTATTATTATTATCGTTATTGTTATTCACATGCGCGGTCAAATGAAAATAAACATTATTTTTCATTTATATTTCTTCGTATATAAAGTAAATGTATTAATAACAATTTATTTTGAAAGCTTTTTACGCGATTGTTTTAAAGTAGAAAATATTAACTCTCAAAAAAAAAATGTTACAAGCTATATTATATATATATATATATGTATATAAATAATAAACGCAATTTTATTTTGTTTTTTATCGTCTCGAAAGTCAAAAATATCATCGAAATTTAAAAAAAAAATAAAATACCAGCGTTTCAACATATACTTACATAAATTTACAACTTTTCAGAAGTAATATTATACCCATGTTACTCGAATTTTTACTTAAATTTTTCATTTAGTTGTTATATATAACGCATAATATTAATTTGTAAAATTAACAAAAACAATATTTATCAATTTTGTTCGTTAAATTTTAATGAATCGATTATTTATTATAGTATATCTATACCAAAATAGGTTTGTATAGTTATCAATCAAACGAATAAGTACTGTACGATTAAATCCAACTAAATATACAAATAGAAAAAAAAATAGTTTTTAAATTAACGAGGTAACGAATATGAAATTGTGGTTACAAAAAAAAAAAAAAAAAAAAAAAAATTACTAAATAGTAACTAATTAATAGTAAAATTTTTTTTTTTTTTTTTTAAGTGAAAATTGATATTTATCTGAAATTCGTTGATGATATTCGAAAAATTCACCACAGCAGTATATTATGAGAAATTTCAAAGGTTGAACTTACATTTTCTAGTAGTGGAGTGCTGTATACTTCACGTCGAGTGTGTATTATTATACAGTTTCTTGTGGACATTTTTAAATTGGTTCTCGATCCAATCCGATACACGCAGTAGGTACAGATTATATTCGTTTCTATATATTTGCTTATTAAGCGTAAAACAGTTGAGGAGCTCTGTGAGACTCATTCTTGAACACACACAATTGTTTTGTATAGCTTTTCAATTTTATTCTAAAATGGGATAGTAGGTATATCAAACGTCGGTTATGAGTCACAAACTTATGACTTCGAAGTTAATGTCATCAAGTTTTTGACGTTAAATGAGACGTTGCAAGATTCATACGAGGTCGAATTGTTATTTACTAATGGAAATAGAAAACACTTTCTCGATGTATTTATGGTTTAGTTATTATTATTGATGTAGAGATTTTTCGATTTATGCTCGGATCTTCAGAAATCAGAAAAAAATCTTCAGAAATTTTTTGAAATATTTCGCAAAATTTTCAGCTATAAAATATTTAATTTATCGAAGATCATTTTATCACTCTACTGTATTATTGTAAAGTAAGTAAACATTTGCTATATGTGGAATAACACCGTGCTCGAATTATTTTCAAAATAATGTGACGTGTTAATTTTAATAAAAATATTAATTACATTATTTATGTGTGTGTCGATAAAACGTTTTAAATTTTATATATTATAAACGTTAAATTAATAACACGATTTCTTCTTCTATATATATATACAGTTTATAATTAAAATTTTTAGTTATTCTTATTATACATAGTAAAATAAGAGAAGATTTTAATTAGCGCGCTGTATTTTAATCTGAAGCCTTCGCTGTAAAATTGAAATAATAATAATAATTATTATTATTATTATTATTATTATTATTATTATTATTATTATTATTATTATTATTACTATTATAATTACTTTCGCCGACAGATATTTTGAAAGGATATTATTTCGAACAGATAAAACTCGTCCCTTCTTATATATATTATAATATTTAGCTGGAAAACAGAGTGCAATATATATATATAATAAAATACTTATATATTATTTTTAAGCTCATCAATTCGTGTATAAATAAGGGTTGGTATCTAAAATTAAATGTTTTGCATTAAACGTATAAGAGGAGTATTAAAAAAATCTAAACGTCCGGAAATAACGACTACATTTTTTATTCGATAAAATGTCGTGTGAAAAGTATAATTTTTTACGAATAAAAAACCGTTTATAAAAACCGTTGGCGACACTGTAAAACGTAATGTCTACAGGTAAATGTTTATACTTATGTGTAATGTGTATATTTATATTTATATTTAATACGCTTTAAGTAGAGCTCAGTTGTTTTTTGTTATTGCTAACACACGTGGGATAAAGGTGTTAAGGTATTATAGAGGATGTGGGCGTTTTGATAAAATTCTTTTTTGCGTTTTTACTTTCGTATTTTTCGTGCAAAATTCGTGTTATATAAATGTAAAAAATTTACAAAAAAAAAACAATTTTACATAGGTGTACCCCGGATTGAGTATATTTTAAATTAACCGAATATTAGATAATTTAATGTATTTATAATGCATTTACAAATTACAGATTTAAAAATTTGAATTTATAAGTAGAAAAACCGTAACAAATCCGGTCAAGACAATGTTTAGAAATCAGGTATAATTTGAGCTTCGTCCGAAAACACACTCGGTGTTGTACCTATACGTCAATATTATTCTGCGATCGAATTAAAACGAATAAAATAAATTACGTGCGAAAAAACGCTACGGGTTGTCGATGACCTCCCGCATATTCGATTAATAATAGATTAAAAACGATGTTATCCCTGCGTGTCAAACTTTCAGCCCGTTGATATTTGTTTAGGGATCTAAACGGTGGTTTCTGCGGGTTTTCCGGATAAAATGTATCGCATAACCGAAACGATCGCGATGTACGACGATTCTTAAACCGTCACGTTTTGCTATTTTTTTTATTATTTAGTCGAACGAATACGAAATAAGTTGTTATTACGATAAAATTTTAACGTTGAGAATTGTCAAAAACCGATCTCTCAGACGACGCGTAAGTAAAATTTGATTTTTGTATGGGTTATGACAGGGTTTTTATACGTACAACACGGGGTCGGTTTCGTAAATACGAGATTTTATTTATTAGGTGTAATACATATTGATGGCGCCTGCAGGGATCGACGATTAATAAATATTATATAATATATTATAATAGAAACATAATTTATAATATTCGATTGAATTAAATTATGACGCGAAAAATAAAAATTACGAGAAGACGAGTATCGATTTATCAGTTTTTATAAAATCATATATTTTAGAGCGAAATTGAAAATTGGCATTCCATAATATGATAATAATTACTTTTTATTAATTATTATATAACCACAATCATGCTATTATTATTATTTTTTATTTATAATTAAATTTTACGAAAAAAAATATTTATATATGTACCAATATATGTACCATATTATACGACAGGACTCAAAATGAATAATCACGACTCAAAATCCAAAAAAAGATTATTATTAAAACATACACATAATATTATTGCATCGGTGATGATTTATTTTATATAGTTTATCGTTTATTATTATTACAATAATATTATTAATTATTTCGATTTTACATCTTAAAAATACTTTTTTTTGCATTTTGCAAAAAAAAGCGAAATTAATGATAAAAATAATACGAAACAAAAATAAACAGTTGAATAAATATTGCACATTTGAACGTAAAACAGAAAAAAAACAAATTGTTGTATAACTTTATGTTAAAAAACTAAAAACAGAATACGTTTTTTTAATCGTAAAACACGATAAAAACAATAATTTTCTTCTTAAACTAAATAGGAAAAAAACCGTATAACGACTGAATATTTTATTATTATAAATATCGTATATTCCAATATATATAGTATACAATATTTTCGCACTGTCCAAACAACGTTATCAATATATTAATAATAATAGTATAAAAAGTTTCCTTTTTTTTTTTTTTTAATTTATATCGTTTTTCGTACGAATGACTATAAAATTAGTCGCATCGTGAGATAATATTAATAAAAAAAAAAAACAATCTTCCGGAACAGGAAACAAATTCGAATACGATGAGATTATATTATTAGTGAGGGAGGGACTATAGGTAAATGTCACGGTCCTTAACGTTATAACTTAAATACTTAATGTATACAATTATGTATAAAAAAAAAACTTATTTGAAAAATTCGGAATGTTTATAATTATTTATAACGTATATTATTATTATTATTATTAAACGATATAATACTTAGTGGTCGAACGTCATTCCTATACGTTTTTCACTCGTATAAATTATTTATCTTGTATTGTACGTTTTAATGATTTACACGTGACACGTCCCTCGCGTAAACTTTAAATTAATATATCAGGTGTTATTTATCGAAAGTCGTGTTCGTGTATATAAATAACATATTATTAAGTTAGGATATAATTTAAATTTTAAATTTTAAGAACTCGTTTCGACCACTGTAAACAATAGTATAAAATAAAAAACTTCCATATTATAATAAAATACGACCGTAAGATAAAACGATGTATGAGTACGACTTTTACATTATTCTCAAAAATATTCAAAAACCAACTTATATTATATACACATATAAATGTGTTCCTCGCGGGATTTATACCGCGGTATAACGGGAACAGACGGACGGGCGTTCCGCGTCAGACAGCGTGTTCGTCCTGGCCGAGAACGACGCGACACTTACGTCATACCGAACTGGGCATGACCAGACGAGGGTCGGTGACCGGCGGACAGTCGAGCGCTTCGAGCGCCGCAATCGGCGTCTGCGGCACCACGTAACCGCCGACGGACGCTTTGAGACGTCTGGTCGGCGGATCCGGTTTCCGGTGGTGCTGCTGATGATGATGGTCCCCAACGGTTTCTTTGATGGCCGTCAGCCCCGAACACCGGCCGCCGGTCGCCAACCGTTTGTTAACCGTGTTGTTGGTCAACGCGGTCGTCGTCGTCGTCGTGTACAACTGTTTTCCGCCGCCGTTGTGCCTGGCCACGCCAGCAATAGTCGCGTACCGTTTGGTGGTCGTGGCCGCGGCCGACGTACACGTGCATGGCTTGGTGGTATCTACCTCGTAGCACGATCGGTTGCCGCCGACCGCCAACGTCTGCCGGTAGTGCTGCTGCTGGTGTTGCACGTGTTGCTGCTGCATGTGGTGCTTGTGCGGCGGATGGCTCAACGTAGCACTACAGTAAGCGGAAACAGCCGTTGCAGCGGTCGTGGCTGTGGACGATTGTTTGCACGCGGCCACGGCCAAGGTCGCAGCCACGATCGCCTCGTCGCAGCACATTTTCGGTGGACATATGTCGGGTGGCGTTTTACTGTTCGTGCTGTTGGCCTCAACCGCCATCGGCCCCGACGAAGACGTCGCGGTAGAATTGTTACAAAATTCGACGCACAGCGAGGATTGCCGTCCGGCCGCAGTGGCCGACGATGAATCGGGACGGGACATGATGACGTCGTTAACGGTCAGCGCTGTGGTCGGTTCCGGCGTATCGGCTCGATCGTCCGTCGAACAGGCCGACGAACGATCACCGCAACCCGTGGACGGCGGCGTGTCCGGTGACGAGAGTTTCCTATCCACGGCCGTGTACTGGACACGGTCCTCCAGTCGTCGGAAGTACGCCGTTATGGTGAACACGGCCGACGCTTCGGACGTCAGGAAGGCCAGGCTGCACGCTACAAACGACCAGCCGTACTGGTAATCGTAGTTGGACTTGAGTTCACCGTCGAAACCGTCGTCGCCGCCGTCATCGTCCTTGTCCGCCGATTGATAGACAACGGGCGAGAAACTATCGTTGAGCACGGAAGCGAACACGAACAAACCGGCAGCCAATATCAGTCCTGTCAACAAACGTGTCCATGCATTAATTACGACATTATATTTTCAACTCTTTTGGTGGTAATACGGAATGCTATTAATTTAATAAAAATGATATATTTAAACGGAAAAAATTGTCTTATACTTGAAAAAAATTGGGAGAAAAAAAGTTGAGATCAGGTACGTGTGGTGTGGTATTTATCTAAAAAATGAAGAATGCCCGATGAAATATAAGAAATCGGTGAAGATAAAAATAGATACGGGAAATAATAATTATATATACATTTTTAAATCCTTATAATAATGAATTATATTGATTTTAAAATGTTTTATTCGCTCAATTTGTTTTTATGAACTTGGTATAACTTGGTATACCTATATAATAAAATATGGTACGCGCGGTAAAAACTCGATAAATTACTAGTATAGACGTAATAATATTATCTCGGCTACATCACGTTATATACCTATATACCAACGTATATAATATGTAATAGTCTTATGCTCTTATGTCGAAATACACATAAAGTACAAAAAACTTAAACTAACTATTTTTCAGATAAACCAATTTTCAATAAATTAATTTTTGGAAAATAGTTTCTGCAGTGGGCGGCCATATCGTGTTATATGGACCGGAACTCAAGAGCCACGTTAAGTTATTGACCGGAAAATTTTTACTCGTATAGAAACCGTGGAAAAACGATAAGAGACTTTTGGCGATTAAAAAAAATACAACAATAATTACGTGATTCGAATTTAAAAATGATCTGGTCAAACTATAGTAAAACGCAACAAAACAAAATAGAAAAAAAATAAATTGTTTCGTAGAGATTTTTTTTTAAATATTTTTATTTAGTTTTTTAATCACCTCGATGAAAATAATACCCGTTATAATATTACGTGTATATATAAAGTTGTATACATAATGTAGATTTTAGGGGTAGATTTTGTGCGAACCGTATGAATATATTATTACGTGTATGTATGTTAATACGCGTTTGATGGTCGTTTAACGATAAAATGCTATTTATAGCCACACACGACGACCATTGACCGTACTAAAAATAACGCGATTGTTATCTGATAAAAATGTCATTAGCACAATATTATATGAAATCGCATAAACAACGTTCGGAATTTTGTTTTTTTTTTTCGAACGTACGTCGTTGGTTTGCGAAATAATAATATAATATTGTACTAATATAATGTTATGATAATTATTTTGTCGTTAAAAGTTCGTGTGACGCGACGAATTATGATTGATTCGTAATATTATATTATTATTGCTATACTTTATACGATGTAGTTTCCCATTTTTTAAATGTTAAAAATATTACGTAGAACGTCTTTGGGAATTTAATCATGGAAAAAATTACGTTTGGTATGTTAGGTTAAGCCAACAGTGATTATAATAATATTATTTAATAATAAACAAGAGAATATAGTCAAAAATAATTTAATATACGAGTATAATAAACAGTATAAGTATACAGAGACGATTATATTTGAGATAGGTACCTGTAATGTTTTTAAATCCCGTTGTTTTTTCAAAAAATCAAATAAAAGAGTTTCTACTTTTTATTTATCTTTTTTTTTTTATTTTCATTTTAAAATTGAATAGCCGCGTCGTCGTATATGAAATTGCAGTTTTTTATTCGCGTTTATAAATACTATATATTATATTCTGTACATGGGTAAACGTGTTTACGGTATATACCTATAATATATTGTAATTTGCAACCGAGCAACACGATTTTCAACGGATTTAATTAAAAGTTCAATGTGAATTGGCGATGGAAATAAAAATGGTCGTCGGGGTACGCGAGAGTGAGACGAAAACTTTTTTTTTTTTTTGTATGAATAAATTATAGTCGGGGTATCGTATTATGTTATTATATACCACGGTCATAATATATCGGTCTATTATTTATTACCACGTTATATTAAACTATTACGAATATAACTGAAACTGGCATTCGTACGATATTATTACATTTTCGTATTGACGACGTACGCGTCTCGAATCGATGACGGTCGTGTCCGAATAATATTGTTTTGAGTTTTTGACGTTAGATAATATATAAAATATATTTTCGTGATATATAATATAATAAATCGACCTTATCAAAATTCGTATAAATTCAGTTTTCTACATTCGCGAACTTCGGCGATTCCCATCACAATATATCTTTTATTACTACCTATATATTATATTACATTCGGTCACAGAACGGTTCGGAAAATTTTCTACCGATAACTACTCAATATCTAAAATGTATACCACATACCCGAGTAAAACCTCGTAGGTAAATAAATCCGAAGATATGATATTTAAAAATAAAAATAAAAATAATAATAAAGCCTAACCTTTTTTTTTTTTTTTTCAAAATACGAAATTATTATCTTAATGATAAAACAATAAAAATGATAATATCTATTTATTAAAACTGAAATATAATACGAATCATTTATACAAGTTGCGAGTCCGGAAAATTTGGCAATTTAATGTTTGCAAAATTATGTAATTTCCAATCGGTGTCTTTTCTAAATTGGATAACAATACGTGTAATAAAAAATTTTGGTCCTATAGTCGTTCGCTCTTCTTCGCGCCGCGGACCACGCGCTGTACGTTATTGTTATCAGTATAACATTACACTTACCCTTAAACGGATTATTGGCGAATTTCAGTGAAATCGACCCCTTGGTCATTCGGATAAATAAATTTATATTTTACAACGGACGAAAAAAAAAAAAAAAAAGAAGAAATTTAAAATATATCAATGAGGATATATTCAAAAGGGTTTAAAGGCGCGCCGGTTTTATTACCCTAAAGTAATTTTTGTTTGTTTATTCCTATTCGAAATTGATTTATTATTATTTATTTTTGTAACTTTAATATACGATAAACAATAGACGGATAAAGCGATTTGATAACAACACAAATATTTTTCAATAAATATATACCGACAACACAATTTTAGGGTTAAAAATAACTGCTTATATCAATAATTGTAAATTATATTAATATTATCCCCATAAGAAATCGCTATATATAGACGATTATTTATTATTATTTATTTGAAAAAGAAATGATAACGAATAAAGTTTCGATTTTACAATTAAACAATATATTATTATATAAATATAAAATCGGTAGTTAAAATATAATACAAAGGAAACGTTAGAAAACCGATTCGTTTCTTGTTTAATTATATAAAAACGCTTATTTGTTTCAATTTTTCTCTCCTAAGAAATATAACGGTTAGGTATTATTTTTTTGTCCTCGACACGTTTTAACGTAACAATTTTCGCTAATAATATAAAACAGCAATTATTGACGCGCGTTTACGTTAAACGAAAATTTATTTCTTTTCCCTCCAATTAGGTAAACGTAATTTAATTTTCTTATACTTAACAAAATGAATAAAAACTAATTAATTTAGTAAAAAATGTATCGATTAAAAATGTTAATTTCATAAATTATACAGCGCGTTCGCGTTTAATCAGAAAAATCATTGCAGGAGTATTTCCCGCGTACACTGCAGCGAACAGCGAAAATTAAAGAATGATAGTAAAAAAAAAAAAAAAAAGTATGATAACACGAGTGTTATTTTCGAGGATTTGTAAATTTTCCAAAATATTATCATAAAAAATAACGTAATTATTTTACAAATATGTTAGAATGTAATAATAATATCATAATAGGTAGGTACATATTAATTAATGAATATAAAACAATCATTCATTTATTATTATATTAAATTTTTTTCAAGTTTTTTTGGTTATCACGATTAGATCGTGTCAAAATTTCGGTTTAATCCATCGGAAAATTTTAATTCGACGTAATTTTTTATTTCTTATACACGAAATAAAATTTATGACTTTTAACACACATAATACAAATCATATTATTATTATTATTAAACTCGAAAATCAATAAATTATTAAATTTCGTTTCTATTATAAGGATAACTAAAAAAAAAAAAAAAATATAATACGTAAAATTGTTCGACACATTTAACGTTTGTAGTCGAGAATTTAAAATTTGTATTCGCACAAAAAAACTCAATTACTTGAAATATAGAATTGTCGTGTACAATATATTTCGATAATACGAGAAATAAAGTCTGCGCGTTGAATTAAAAAAAAGGTTTTTATTTTTCTTTCGTATATTATTACATTTTTTTTTTTTTTTTTTAATAATATTATACGTTTATTGGTAATTTAATTATCCATTAAATCGTCATTAATAAGAGTGATAATAATATTTCGTTTAAATAAATAAAAGTTTTTATAAAAGCAGTTTAATTCCATTTCAAAACGAATTAAAGGGAAACCGTTCTTTTTTTTCGAGATCAATTTTAAAATATACATTTTCAATATATATATATATATAAATTCTACTAATATCGTTCAATATGTATAAAATAACGTAAAATCGAAAAAGCAATATTGCTAATGGAAATTTTCCGGAATCAATTAATTGGTGTAACTTTTTTTTTTTTCATTGGTATCAAACGCATTATTGTTGTATAAATAAAATATATATTGTTAACTGTAATGATTATTGATATTATACATATGAATCGATTCATTCATGCTCGATGAAATCGTATATTATACTTTTGTTACGACTTACGTATATTAAATATTATCATCCATTAAATTGTACGGTTATTATTATATAAAAAAATTACAGAAATCGTTAAAATTCAAGCTCAAATTATGAGTAAATTTGATTAAATTAGTTAAATTTAAGGCTTCAGAATTTCCAGAGTATACCTACATGTTTAATTTATCATTTTACGTGGACGCGATAAAAATATTTCTGACTTGCACGAAGATAATTATTAAAAATATTGTTTTTTTTTTTTTTTAAATTTTCAAACTAAATTTTGATGATTAATGATTTTTTATTATTATTATTATTTATAGTTTTAATAAATTATGATATAATTATGAAAAGTCAATGACACGTTTTCCATATTGATAACGTGTATATAATATTTTACGTATATTAAAATTTAGTAAATAAGATTTGTACTATATATTTATATATAAATATTATGTCTGTAAAAAGGCAATGTTAGAGAGAATAAAACTATCGCAAAGGAAATATTATACTCTATAAGAAATTGTTTTTTATCGTTTAATGGGAACCAAAAGACTATAAGTTCGTAAAACCCTCAAAGTTTCCATTTCATTACTCTTTGCTTTTTCTGTTTCTGTTTCTATATATATATAAATATATTGTATCCATTGACTATCTGCTCGTTCTTCATCGAAATTCAACATATAATATTTGAAACCATCGACCAATTCAATTATCGAAAATTATAGAAATGTGCATAAAAAATTGTGTATCACATTATACTATTATCATTCTATATCACAATTTTCTCTTGGCACTCTGCGAGTACAATTTCATTTGTCACAAACGCATCGTTCATTCACTTTTTAACGTTTACTTATCACTTTTTAAATATAAATTCAGGTTAACCGTTTAATAACGAGAGAAAAATATAAGTTATTATATTTATAAGTATTAACACCAAAATTTCTTTGACTACGAATATAAAAATTTAATTTTTATTATAATCTCAATTAAGTACGGACAACGTGTAATTTATTTTTACGATTAAAATTCACTATATTCAACATAGTATAAATAAAGTGGTTTATTAGAATGCCATAATATAATAAATGTGCAAAATTGAAAATATAAGTATTAATTAATTTTGTTAATTAAAATAATACGCGGCGTGGTAATTTTGGAGAAAAGTTATCAGTTATCATCACACTTCATACAATTGGACACACATTTTCCATTAATAGTATAATAATTAGTTTTATTTTAGAACGTGCGTATTTATACTCATATACTGATACTATATAAATGTATGATGTATAGTTTTTATATTTTTCTTTTAGGTTAGGTATTTTAGGTATTTATTATTACATATTACATTTTATCCAGAGAAGAAAGAAAATGAATTTGATAAATAAAACTATATAATATTTTGTTGATTATTTTACCGAAATACACAAAATTAAATATTATATAATTATCGTGTCCAAAAGAAATAATATTATGTTTACAAATACAATTAATAGTTCAATGTAATGTTCAAACAATCGTATTTTAAGGCTTGTTAAAAAGGAAATATGATTATTACACAGAAATATAGCAATTAATTTTTAATGAAAAACGTAGATTAAAATTAGAACTCGAAATGATTATAAATATGGTATTAAAATATATTATTCGTTTTTGATCAAAGAATTTATAGGGAAAAAAAGTCAATGGTTTTATATACAATTCGTTTCGTTTTAATTTATTTTCAGATTTATAAAAGCTTTATGTCTAGTAATAATAATGGAATAAGTATGTCTGGGAGTATATAAAAGCGTGTAGACGAATATTATTTTATTCAATTTTTACGCAGTAAATAAATACAATTCTTTTTTTTTTTTTTTACCGAAATAGGATTTAATTTAACGTTACAATGCATTTTTAATTATTATACCTTTGTATTTGTACTTACTGACCATATGATATCATTATTGTTATATGAAATTTTAAATTTTCCCAATCCAACACAGGATATTTCTGGTCATACAATTTTAATAAAATAACCCCCTAGATTGATTTTTAATATTCCTTTTTTTTTAAAAATAAAATTATTTATTTTACTTCTAAGTATCCCTTCACTATCTGCTATATACGAGATATCAAATCTGTCCATCGCAGTAACGTATTACAGCGAGACATATTAATTATAATAAAATCGTAGGCACCCATTCAACACGAATTTTCAATTCATCCTTAAATTATATACGTAGGTATATATATATATGCATAATAATGTTATTTATCGTATATTAAGCCTGCGAGATCGACAATAGATTCGTCGTTTTACATTTTTGCTTCGAGCATTTCTAATTTAATTTTGACAGACAATACGCGGTTGTGTATACAAACGATGTTTGATTCCTTTAATTGAAAATTTAATCAGATTTTAAATATTTTGTGTTGAATTTTCCGATAGAATTTTTTTTTTCAATATATAATATTCCAAATAGAAAAATACAATTCATAAATTAATTAATACATATTATATGCACAATAGATAATATATAGTTTCTCAGATTTCGATAATATCACGTAAAAATGAATAATATACACTTATTATATATAAAAAAAATGAGTTTCGTAATGAAACGAAATACTATAACGCGTCGATGGATACAATTTTCATATTTTTAGGACAAGTTGGGCGGACCACTAATTAACACTGATAAATCGGGGTAATTTGGATTTGGAAATATTTGCAAATTGCGCAAAACATTGACCACAAGTTCAGTTAAAGTCGGAGTGGGTCGACTACATGGTCCTGTTATTTGTCGCTATAAGTGAAATATTGCAAAATGGATTTATTCTCAATGTATATAATATATTCGTATTATTTATAATTATTAAATATTAAAATGTTTTATATTATACGTTTAGTTTCATAAATTTTTATAAAAAAAAAAAAAAAACAAAATTAAATAGTTAAATAGGTACGATTATAATATTTATTAAAGTTTTTTTTTTTATAAACGGGCGTTACTTGGCGACGGTATGGCTTTCTTACGTTTTTCTAGGTAGTCATGTAATAAATCATATATTTTTACGTGGTTAATGGATGTGTAACAATCCTGAAATATACGGAAAATTTGAATTAAAGAATCCCACGAAAGGACGAATAATAATTTATATGGTACAGATAACCTTAAAAATCTAAAGGTTATTATTTCAATATATTATATGATAGAAAAACGGATATTGCGACGTTGTGCATGTTTTATAATTAAATATTTATTAGAAAATTAACATAACCTCCAAACGTTTTTTACCGTCAGAGTGTCAGATTCAACTTAAAAGGACAATATATAATGATCTATTCAGGTGTACGGACATTGACACTATAAAATATCGAATAAAACGATCGTGTTGCAATAATGCGAGTTTACTTTGTGACTCTGTGTAAATAAAATTGTATTAATATTATATAATAATGTGTACTCGGTAGCGCTTTCAGTTTTTTAATAATATTTTATATATTATTCTGTTTACAAGAATATATTTTGTGTAATATTATGTCGAATAAAATATCATAAATTGAGATAAATATTAATTTTGATTTTCTTCAAAATTACAATCATTTAGAAAATTGAATTATATTAAAAATGTATGTTACCTATAGCTACTACTGCTATGCCAGGTCTTTAATAATTATATGCGTATTATTATTTTGTTATTAAAAATCCAGTCGGTATTTTATTTTCTTATTTTTATAAAATCATTTTACGGCAGTGACATTAATAATTTATAAGATTTAAATACTCTACTTCCATAATACGCGTATATATTACCTCGACTTTACCGTGAACATTTATTGTATACTTACTACAAAATTATATGGTTATTTAATATTCGTTTATCAATTTAAATAATTTTATTCTGATAAACAATTTAAAAGTGGATTCAATAACCACTCGAATCCGAAGATTTAAGATCAAATATTTACTTTAACGATGAACGTTTGATTTATTTCTTTTGCATGATAATAATAGAGACTACAGTAGTGTAATAATTAAAATAATATTCAGATATACCTAAGCGTTATAATTAAAATATTCGGATGTATGTGTCTCGTACATAATTAATAATATGACAATAATACGATTACCTACACAAATATTAATTAAGAATAAAATTAGAGATTTCGATATTTCTTATTACATTTATCTATATCCATCAAAATATATTGAAAATTTTTTAATTTAAACATAATATACAGGTATTATATATAAAATTATGTACTTATTAACAATTAATCTGTTTGTTCATTTCATGAGTGATACGGGCAAATACGTCTCAAAAAATTTATAAAACTGGAAAGGTTCCATAATCCTTTAATTAAACGGAGTATTTTAAGGATTATAAAAGTTTGTCCTGCAAAACTATAATATACTTAGTAACGTATGTTTGCCAATTACAAGACGACTTATATATATATATACTTATTTATTTATTTAAAATAATACCTTATTGTTTATAGTTGTATATGTGTATAGTAATCATTGCGTGACAAGGGTTGGAAGTGACTAAGGGTGTTATTTTATATTTTGTGAGAAGAATGAATTTATACTTAGGAGTGCACAATTTATGTAGTTGTTTTAAAAATCATATTTCTTTACATTATTGACGTGTTATTTTTTCTTCTTAAAATTTTATAAGAATTAATTATTAAAAAATGTAAATTAAAGTGAGATATAAATATAATAATAGGTGTAATCGAAATTTATTATTAAATAATAATAATAATAATAATAATAATAATAATAATAATAATAATAATAATAATAATAATAATAATAATAATAATAATAATAATAATAATAAACTATAGTTGAGGATACAAATTAAAAAAGTCTTTATTAGATACCATTATACGTTTGGAATAAAACTAATTGTTATTAACAAAAACGCGTTAATTTAGAATTTTGTGTATAATATATATTTCAATTAGCATATATATTGAATTTTAATTTAAAATATGCGCAAAGTGAAAAAAAAATTATAAACGTTTATTTTTGATGATTATAATATGAAAAAAGTTAAAAAGTTATTTTTGTGAACAAACTCCTATGTATTAGTAATTATTTCGAAAAGTTTCCTGTATACATTTTGTTTAATAAAATTATTTTTAGGCTTTTCGTAATACCAGCACGGATCGAATATAATTTTATTATTAGTATTCCTTTTTTTTTTTTTTTTTTTTTTTTACTCCGCCCGACTAAAAAAATAAATTTATTTATTAATAATATATTATTATCCCTTTCTTATTTAAAGTTTTATTTAAAAGAATGTAATGATTTTACTGATCAATTATTATTAATATAGGTAGTACTGTTCAAATTTATGTTGTAATATTATTGCTAAATAAATTGGAAAAAATTATATAATTAATATAATATTAGGTATATATTATATTATGCATTAATATTAGAAACATATTTTATAAAATTGAAGAGATAACGTATCAATTAATATCATTGATATACTAATCAATATTTGTCAATCAAAAATTTCGGTGGATCGGTATAATTTATAATATTTTTTTTAATTGACAAATGCCATCTTTTTAACTTTGCTATAACCACATGTCATCTATTATTTTTTAATATGAACGTTGGTACCAGATAATAAGAGTATTCTATAATGATCGTTATATAAATTTATACTTATTATGGATCGTATTATCTTTAACGGTCAAACTATTTGTACAAAAATTAATTTTTTAGAGAAAATTGGATGGCACCGAGCACTTATTTTAATGACGGATTTATTGGTTGACGAATAGTGGTAACAGGAAGTGGCGGATAGAAGACGTTTCGGTCGAATTAAATGAGTTTTGGTCTCTGCGCACACTTTTTGTTTTCTCAGTAAACGACATATAAAACTGAATTACTAAAATAATAATAATATACCTACTTAAATAAATATACGATAAACTTTTTTTTTTTTTTCAAAAAACTCGTCTTCTATACGAATATCTGTACCTACCATAGAAATATTAAATGTAAATGAAAAATTCGGCCAGGTTTAACAATATTTTTCCGTAATCGCGGTTTTTTTCTCAACCGTTAGAATACGTTATAGGATGTATAAGTATTGTTTAAGAAGTGAGACGACCCGAAAAACGATTATTCTTTTCCGAACAATCGATCATCTTAATATTACACTCGTGTCAAATTCCAATCGTTTCTATATAAGCTTTATATTAACGACAACGCATACTTAAAATTAAATTTGCAGAAATCCTGAAATTCTATGCGTTGTCGAACTTATTTATGATATAAACCTTAATGTCGTGTAATCGTCAAAAAATAAAAACGATCGTAAATTCGCAAATTTAAACTGCAATGCTGGACGAAAACATAACTAATCAAATTAAATATTTAATACATATAACTATTATATGATGATAATTAAGAACTTAAGACTATGATAAAAATGAAAAAGAAAATCGCAGATTTCGACCGATCGATTTTCGTTCGACTTGTTCAAATCGGGCGATTTGTTGCCTACGAATTAACGTCAAAGTATAAAAATAACGACAGGAGCAACCACACAGGATTAGACGCGTATAATCGCATATCACATGGAATACGTACGAAAGAGGACGACAATGTTTTGCTCGTTGGAGTATTATTAACATTACACACAATCGTATGAAAATTCATGGAAATCCGTCAGACGGACGATCTCTGCCCATCTGCGCGCGTTTGAAGGTCTTTGATAATCGTTCGGACAAAGCTAAAATCGCAAATATAACTGCAATCGCATATCGGTATCTAACCGTTCGATTCGAATCGATTGATGCTCGTGTAATACGAATATTTTATGTATTTCATATACGAACAATTATTAAAATCATACGACCGTGTAATCAGTTAAAACGTAACATTTCAATTAAAAGCGAAATAATTAATAATATGTTAAATGAATAAATATGCAACGTTACGAAATTCGTATTTTTTGCGAACCATACCGAAACTAACGAAATATGCGAAATACGCGAATACACGTGATAATAACGAAATGTAAATGCCGTTATCGTTAATTTGAAATTCGTGTGTTAAGAGCCGTTTAGAAACGTATGGATTTTAAGAGATAAAAATCGATTCGACTTGTCGCGTAGTTAATTACGACGTATCCGAGTGAATATAAAAATTATCGCAATAAACTAAATTATACAATTTTCAACGACTATTTTTTTTTAAAAAAAAAGTCTACCCGCCGAACAACGTTAAAGTATAAAAAAAAAAAATATTTTTCGACGAGTAGTAATTTTCGTAAAATTTAATATTATCTACGGGGTTAGGTAAAAAAAAAAAAAAATTGTTATTTCCGTCAATTTACGATAATTTGTATGATACGAGTATACCGGTAATTGCTGTGTATTTTTTTAAATATGTAATTTTAAAGTCGGGCCTTTGTTAGTTTGCGTGTCAAACCGACGTTCCGACGCGAGTACGAGAGGTCTCGGGTTTAACGTTCTGCAACGAAAATCTCCACATTTTATGATATCCGACCATATAAAATATATTTTATTCTTCGCGTTAGGTCCATCGATTTATATACATAATAATTATGTTATTATTTTTACGATTATTTTTCACGAGTCTCGCACGAGGAGAATAACTTTTTATTATATTCTTTATGATAATAATTATTAGGCGCGTTGTAAATAAAAATTGTCTGGAAATATCAAAAATACATTATAATAATTTATGACGACCGCCGAAACTCGGTTTTTTTTTTAACTCCGCCGCCGTTCCTCATCGTCTCGCCACGCGTATCGGTTATAAATTATAATAATATAATGTACGCGAATTTTTCGTCGCGCCATTTTCTGTTTTTTAACGCCGTTTTGGTCTTTTTTTTTTATGTAGGTATTTATAGTTTATACCTATATAATTATACGTGTTTATTAGAAATAGTCGCCGAAAATCACTTCTCGTTTATACGGTAAAGTCATTAGTCCTTTCCGCCGCGTATATAGACCGGGTAATAGGCGTAAGCGATGAACTCTTCGTGTTTAAAAATGAAGCTGTAAAAACAAAAAAAAAAAAAAAAATATATAACGTATATACAACTACCGAATTGTGTTTTTACGATTATTACGTTGTTCTCTTTCCACGCGGACACGTTAATTAAAGATTTTTTTTATTTTATTTTACACTCAAACATATTATATATATATATACAGGACGATCAGATTAACGAAAAATTTTAATTACGAATTTATAATTGTCGCCAATAATAAAATAAACATCCTGTATACGTCACGGCAGAGTTTTTCTTTTTTTTTTTTTATCTAATCTAATTTCTTATTATAATAATAAGCCACGAGTTTATTATAATATCTTACACATATTATACAAGATAATAGGTACCTACAATTTAGGACTTTTTAAAAAGTGTGAACCGAGTTACAAATAATTCGACGGGGTGCGGGTAATCGCAATTTTATCGGTCTCCATTTATTTTTTTCCCCGCTCTCACTTTTTATCTCTACCCTCTATGTATTATGTTCATTTTTAATCTACTCGCCCCCGTGCAAAGGCTAAACGCGTTGAACTTTTCTTTCTTGTTGTATTGCTGCTAAATTATTATATTAAGACCATCCGACAATATTAAAGTGACGCGCCCGTTGTTCTTGGTATTTTATTGTCCTGTATAGTCGCGGATACGTCGTTATATTGTAATTTATCGGCGATTCCTTTAATGGAATGTATATAGGTACCCCTGTTGCGTTTGTCGTTTAATGAACGGTCAATATTTTTTTTCCGCTCAAACTAACCAAAATCCAATATTGTCCGATATACGTTTTATAGTTTGTACCAATAATAAAACGCTATAACCTGCACGTGATCCATTAAATATAATAATATAATATCGTATATTTAAACAAAATTATTATACTTTCGATTAAAATTTACGTTAAATTCGTACATTTTCTCACAAATAATCATTTTTTTTCCTTTTGGATAATACGTATATAATTGTATTGTATTGTATTATACAGATGATTTTGTGTCGAATGTAATATTATACGTACAAAATATTATTGAGATAAAAACATATTCGTAACATATAAAAATAAATCGTATATTTCTTTTTTTTTTTTTTTTAATATATGCAATTTTAATACGTATAAGTATTATATTATTATCGTTTTCATCGCAAAACTGAAATAAATACACCGCTTATATTCTTAAAAAAATAAATTATGTACCTACTTAAAAATGTAAATAAACATCTGTTTATATTATGTTAAATAATTAAAATGTATACGAACAACGTAGAATATTTCCATATTTATATTAATTTTTACTGAAATATTATACTGTCGGTTATTGTTTTATTTCGTACAGTCTCATACTCAAACCGAATTCTGCGAAAATTATATCGTGTTACGACGAATTCCTTTCGAAATAAAATTCTGTCGCGTTATTATTATTATTATTATTATTATTATTATTATATCGACACATTTATTGTTTAAATAAAATTATATACAACTGGATCGCACCTACATGCAGTTTTGTTATTCTTATTTTATCGTACAAATAATTTGCACACTGTAAAATCTAAACGGCCCCAGACCAACTTATTAATTTGCAGCGCGACTGCGGTCTTTTGTCACATAAGATCCATCATAAAATTAACTTAAAAGTTTCATAAAAGTTCATAATAAAATACGATTATATATATACGTATATATCTATATTATTATTTTATGCGCCATAACGAAAATTCCTACCATGTAAGTATAACATAATTACGCCAAACCTACGAATAAATTAATGACGCTATTTGTTTTCATTTCGGTTTATTTTTATTATAAGCAAATTAACTTTTCTAGGTTTTCACCGAAAGGTTTATTACTTTTAAAAAGGTTACGAACATAATTTTTTATTTTTATTTTTTTATAATTTTTTACAACTAAAAATATAATAATAATAATATTAAATAAATAAAAGAATTTCTAATTAAATCCGTATATATCCGTGTATATCCGATTATACATAATAGAACACGCATTATCTTTAATTATAATTACTATAACGTGCCTAATAAAACATTATGTAATTTAATATGCAAATATAACACCCGAAATATAATTTAATGTCTATACAACTATTGTTCTATATTCAACAGCAAAGTGAATATAATTCATGCTAGAATACGAGTGCGTTATATTATATTACTATAATATTAATGTGTGGTCTGTTACTGAAGTGTAAAGTGACTGGGCACTCGAGACCATGAAAGTAGGCACTTACGTTTTCACTTAATACTTAATAATATAATATTTTATAAAATATATTATTGTAAATTATTCGAAAAATTAAAATTCACCTCTCCGAATATATTATTCTGTGTGTAGTTATACAGTGTTTTCAGTTTTCACACTCTTATACAGTATAATATAATGATTGATTTGGCGAAAAAGGAGAAAAATCAACGATTCATATTATATTGAATATTATAATTTCATAAATTCCATCTAACACTGGGGAAAAAAATTTGAATTTATCGACTTTTCAAACAAATACGATGAACTAATTAAAATTGATAGATACCTAACGAATAGTTTTTAATTATGTACAATGTACTCGTATATTTAATGTAGGTATACGAAGTAAATATTAAAAGAAAAAAAAGAAAAGATTAATAATAATTATTAATTGATTAAAACTTTCATGGATTGAAATAATATATTGTAGTTGTTTGCGAAATTACCCGTGTTTTGGTTTTGGTTCTGACGTTTCTGAAACGTTGCCGAAACGTCAGAACAAAAAGGAAAATATGGATAATTCCTCGAACAACAACAATATTATCATTATTATTAAAAATAATATCTTATGTCATATGTCAAGATAAATGATTGAAAAAATTGATTTAAATTGTATACCTACACTATTATAATATAAGAACAACGTAATATTTGTTGTTAGCGATAATAAACCAAATAAACTATAATCCGAATATAAAACAAATTAACGAGAGTCGAATATCGTTTATGATATATACACGTGTAGCTAAGTTTATTCGTTTTTCGAATTTCGTTATGAACGTTTAATATTTTTTGCTTATAATATTACATAATGTCATAATATTGTGTAGAAAAAACGCGCGTTTGACTGAGAAAATTCAATAAATTTGTAACATATCGATTTAAAATTTATATTATAGATATTTTTTTACGAACCGGCCAACGTATATAAGGACGATGCGATCAGCGTTTTTTGATCCTTGTAAAAGTGTCCGCTTAGCGAGAAAACACATCCTGCCAACATGAGACACAGGCTGACGGCGATCAACGGCGTGCACCATCTGAAAAGCCAAACAGATTAGTTTATTACTTATTATAATACGTATAATATTATATAGTCATAGTACGATTATTTAAAAATTAATTTTCAAACGGACGAGGTATAGGTGAAAATTTTTTGTAATTTACTTCTTTCGATAGACACGAAAAACGCTACACGTGGTCGTCGAGGAAAAATAAAAGTTAAGTGTACTTGGAACGTTGGAACGGTCCATTATTATACGATAATCGAATTCCGTCGTCCTCCATATTGCTTTCCATGCCAAACGCCGTTTTATATAAATTGTTTTTAATTCACTTCGATTAACTGTTGCTTATTGCAATGTTTCGTATGTTTCCATATATGCAGATTATGTTATTATAGTTAAAAGATTTCGTTTTATAACGGTTATTATTTTTATTATAAATTCAAATTAAATTTGAAATAATACTAAATAAATGTATATATTACTTAAATTATTGTAGAATTTCATAAAAATATTATGACGGCTAAAATTTAATTTTTGATAGGTATTTCAACGTTATAATTACGTTATTACACACGATGTTTCGATATAATTTCGGGTAAAAAAAAAAAAAAAAATATTTAAAATAAAAATGAAGTATACGGAATGAAAATTTTATTTTGGCATTTTAATATACACGGTTAGCAGTAAATAATACGCCATACGCGTGCATAAGAGCATTACAATAAATGGACTATATCATCATATTGTGCATATTGTTCTACAAGTAAGTTTAACATTTTGCCCAAGGCCGAACCTGCAAAAATTCCGAAGAGTTTTAATGCGTTTTGAAATTCCGTTCTCGATAAACCGTCATCATATTATACGACACTCTGCCAGACATGTTTCTATATAATATACCATATTATATAATACAATTTATGCCGTTAGATTCTTCTAATATTTATTTGGAAATTAAAAATAATTACCGGGTAGGTGATAAAAATTACACTAAAACGTTAATAATTTTCCATTTATTTTTTGAGGTAACGCGGAATGCGATTATTCAACCGTGCGTATTAAAAATTAAACTCCCACGGAGCCATTATATACCTCCATAGTGTCACCGCACTTTTCACTACTATATCGCAGTTAATTTATATCGCAAGAACGCCTCTCTTGTGAATTATTTTTGAGGTTAAATACGACGCCATTCGCATATCTAAAAAAACACGAGCCTATAATAGTAGTTGAAGTTTAAATTAATTATTTGAATGACGATGTGAAATATTTAAAAATCGATTTTAAAATCTTAGTTTATTATTATCGTTTTAATATAATAATGTAATAAATATAAAATTAATTTTTGATTATATAGATGTAGGGATTATTAGTAAGTATATTAATTATTACGTTTTTATACTATCATCATTTTGATACTTTTCAGTTGACATATTATTTTAATGTTTTTAGAAATTATGAATTTTTCGATTTTTTTTTTTTTTTTTTTTTAGAAGTCTTTGCCGAGAGTCAAAAATATAAACTCTAATGGTGTAGTGGTCTATTCTCTACATATCAACTACAATATCTCAATTCCAAAAAAAAGTATGAAAATAATATTACGAATCCTAACGTTCATAACGTTTCAATTACACATTACAGAAATACCTATATTTATTTTTATTATAATAATAAATATATATCTTGTTCGTATGAAACTACTGATTTTTTTTTTTTTTTATATCCACCGATCAGAGTTTTAAAAGTTTCCGAAAACTACCTATATAATATTAATAATATCGTCTACGGTCGGAGTGTTTTTATTTTTCAAATAAAGTCGACAGCTTTAGACCGGACTATTATCTTGAGAGGCATAGGGGCCGGTTCCATATAAGCCGACGTGATTTATCTACCCTTAAACCGATATCCAATTTGTTGTTGTACGAGTATATAGAGCAGACATTAACGTTCTACACTTATATTACTATGGCGGTCGGTTTTGCAGAGTGTAATTTCGATTATGGAAGGTATTAAAGCGCGTTCTCCTCACATTGGAAACGAGGCAATCGCGTCGGGGCGTAAGGTCGACGATTAATAAAGTTTTATAAATAGATATTATTATATTTTAAAAACGGCATGATGGTAATTGTTGTTTTGTTCGCTATAAAAGGGTTAACGGCACGCGACCGATTCAAATATATAACTTATGTATAATAAGGTATGTTAAAATGTTATAAAATGTCACCATCGAAATATAACGTAATGATATTATAATATACGAGTACATATTCGTCACAGTTATTATAATAATTATATTAGGTATATATATTATTAAGACAATGTGTATAGTATACCGTATACAAACGTGGAAAATGTCAAGGACGTATAGAACAAAAAACTTTAAAGGAAACAGTGGTAGGTATATATTATATGCTACGCGTATACCTGGGTATATTATACGAACTGGTAGGAAATTATAATAAATTTTCGTCCGAGAATATTATAATTATGACTTATAGTTGTCGTGTCATATGCTTATAACGTATAATATAATGCACGTTAAAATAGATCAAAATATGCATTTTGTATGGTGTCACGTACTCGTAAACACGGTTACATTATGCGTTCAGTATATATACCTAATAATAATATATTATATGGTTGTATTATTGATGCGAGTGATGAGGAGCACATGTCCAAAGAATCTTCGGAATGGTGTGTATAAGTTGCCGGAGCGTATTTTTTGTCGTTCTTATAAGTATAATACGGCAAACAATGCGTTTGACACGATGGGCAATATCTCACGTGACAAATAAATATTGAGCGATCCTGAGAGCACGTTCACAAACGATATATTATTGTATATACCTCTACGTTTTCGAGTGCGCCAGGTATTATATTATTATAATAATATATAGGTACATACACGTTTCGAAAGTCAAAAGTAGCAAATTCATCCTGAAGAAAAGATAAAACGACTACGTGTAAAAAATCGGAATAAAACGAATTTAACGCGGACCGCTCGGGTAAATAATATACGTAATGTAACGTGATTACGATAGGAATGAATTATTTCCTCTGTTTATGTAATAATAATATATATTATATTATGTTATAAATGTTATTTCATTAAATCCGCGCGCGTGTCTCGTATTCGAAACGAACAAAAGTTTGCTTGTCTAATACACACGTTATTTTATGAAAAACGAATGAAACACGACGTGTATTATGAATATATTATTATTATTATTATTATTATTATTATTATTATTATTATTATTGTTGTTATCCTTATAATATTACGTGCGAGTTGGAAAATTTTGAAAAATTTTGATGATGGAATCTGAATGTCAACGCATTATTCTTATAAATTATAATATAATACTCGTATATAAGATTCGATTTATCGAGCGAAACAATACGCGTGACATCTCTAAAATATAATCACGAAAATGCTTTTGATTATGATTTTGAGCATAATATTATAGTAGAGGTACTATTAATTTCACCAATTCCTCCAAGTATTTTGTGTTAATGATATATTTTTTCATTATTGAATTTATTATTATACGTGTAATTGACATTTTTCAATTTACCTCATTTTATACAGTGGCGGATCCAGTACCCCACCGTCAAGGAAATCTAAAAAAATGTTGCGAAATTTTTTTTTAAATTAAGTAAATATTACCTAAAACCAATTAAAAAACCAATTTATTTAAATAATTTGAACTAAACATTAGTGTTTATCCTTTTATAATACTATACAGACTTTACTTATAATTTTGTTTTTTTCTATTGTCCGACTCCGGGACCCCCAGCGTCGCATCATGTCGGACTGCTGGAGTTTCGCTGTTTTTCCAATTATTCGCGATTTATTATAAATTTATAACTTATAAACATTTATAAATATTATTTTAACAATCTTATTTGTATATCTTTTTCCATATAATAATTTATTGTGACAAAATATAATAATAATATTATCGTATATTTGTTCACGAATATCAAATGAGACAACATCTTCACTATCAATGAAAGTACCTTTCAGAATGTAGGTATATATAAATTATATTGAATATTAATTATATAATTTTGTATATTTTTATTTAATATTATTACTTTGCTGCTATAAAAAAAAAAAAAAACATTAAGAATGATTATATACCTATAAGAATATTTTATTTATATTTCAAAATAAGGTTTAGAAAAATGATTACCCTCCTCATCAAAATATTTTGGATCCGCCGCTGATTCTATATCAAATCTCATCGTATTTCAACCATAATATTATTATATCAACGCCAACGAGTGAAAACATAAAAGCCAAAAAGGATATTTTAATAAAATACAATAATATTATATATTTTTATCGTATTAAACGAGAAACAGATGTTGCTAATCCTGCTAAAACGATTACAATTCTTCAACTGTACGTCTGTACATATATATATATAGCTGTCGGGTTAATACACTATTTACTAAATAATAATTACGATCGTGTTAACTGTCAAATAAATAAGTTTTTTTACGTAATCGCAGAAGTTTTTTCCTGCCATTCGCAGTTCGTATACTGTGTGCATTTCATTGCAGTTTTAATACGAGTATGTTGAGTACCAAAATTTTTCGTTTTTGCAGTTTAAGGTATTTCTTGTTTAGATTTAAATTTATATATATATATTTAAATTTTTTTACTTATCGATAAGAAAACGGTATTGGGGTAAATTTCTGAAATCGAAAAGTTTGTTTATCCCTTTTTTACGTACAATATTAAATATTATAATATTATTTCAAGTTGTTTACAAATTCGTAATGTGCAAACGAAAGCGATGGACTTAATGCATTTGACACCCTAGCTGCAAAGGTATACACAACTCATGGGGCTAGGACCCATTTCTAAGCGGTATCGTTCCGGGATTTTACTTAACCCAGCTCTGCCTCGGTTAAATTGTTACTTGGAGTTGAAAGTTCTATCTACCGTGACTGGAAAATGTATACAACCTACGTAGTATATAATTTCCATACTTACACTCTTGTAAACCGTAAATAGGGACGTTTTATCATCGTTTACGTATAATTACGTAAAGTGTGACAAAATGTAACCTTGAATTATCATTTTACAGATAATTATAATATATATAGATACTCGTAAATTGTTATCATTGTAACCCACCAAATGGTCTTGATTTTATGAAGCCTTTCATTTTAAAGTGAAGCATTTTTTTTTTCTAATATTAAAGTAAATAAACATTTTGACGTTTTTAAATACATTTTCAATAGAGAATATTTTCAATTTAATCCAGTATATTCAGCGAAAACGTCAAATATTTAGAAAAATAAAATCGGTCAAATTTAAGAAACATCCAATTGTTACAAATCAAAAATTAATTGCCGTCGCCACTAGAATTTCATTTTTCCAACGTATAATATTTGAAGACAGATAGACCAATTATTATTAATATTATTATCATTTGACATTCGCATATGGTTGGATTTTCTATTTCTATAACAATGTAATTTGACATAGGACATTATTATATTTTGATTAAAATTTGAATAAAAAATTTAATGAAATTCTTAATTTTATGATGATATCGATTTTTAGGAATTTTTATCATTTCTTGAAGAAATTATATTTCTGATGTAACATATAATTTGTAATCATGATGGGATGCAAAATATATTTTAACATAATCATTAATTCATTATTATTAGTTATCAGCATTTTTCGATTAATTATCTATCTCGAATTCTTCAAATTACTATCAAAGTAAAACTTATCATAATATTGATAATATGAATTTTACAATCCAAGATATAAAATTAAATAATTACATAAACGTCAGAAATATGATATCTTCAATAAATTATTAAAGAATTCTAAAATTCGGAATCTTCCTTAAATTAGGAGGTCGACTCATTAAAATTATCATATAATGGCACTCTACTATATTTATATATACTATAATATAGTTAAATTAATCAACTAAATAAAATATATTTTTTATTATCAATATTCTTAAATCTTAATTCATATTAGTATACGTATTTAAATTTAAAAAACGATTTTAAAATAATATCTTAAATACGAATAGTGAATATTGTCGAAATAAAAATAACTATTGTTATAATAACTTAATCTTGTTCTTGAAAGATAAATTAAAAACGTTTTTATTTTTATAATACAATGTATTACCTATACAAGTTTTTTCTTTATTTCATACATAATAGGTAACAAAAATAAATAATAATATAAAACGTGTATAGTTTTCCCATTAATAAAATAAAGTATATACTCTGGACTATTAATGAATGGTATTGCTGATAATTCAATATTGGCAAAAATGTTTTATGTTATATAATGAATTTTCAACAAAAGATTATCTTACTCGATGATGGGTTGTATGCTATTATATTATACATTATTTATCTATAAAATACATAATATGCTGCAAACCGAGAGGGCATTAATTAAAATAAAAACAACCCCTTTTTAAAAATCTACCCTCTACCGCTTAGGGCGATTCGATATCAAATAATACTTAAACATAGTATAATAAGTATATTATGTTTAAAATAAAAATATAATTTTTAAGTAATATACAAACCAAATGGCAATTAAATTAACAGAATAGTTAGCCTTACTCGACTTTTTCGATTAAAAAGACCAACACAAAGTAAACATGTCGAAATTCTTAATTTATGTAGAATAATTTAGATTCAATACAATTTAAATATGTTTTTATATTGAGTTACACTGACAACTATGTATTTATTTATTATTATTTGGTTTTTTTTTTTATAACTAATTTCTTTGAAGTTTATATTCAATAAAAATATTCTTCTAATAATTTAGATAAATAAGTAAATTATATTATATTATTTATTATAATAATAGTATTATTTTGTTTTTTTTTTAATAATGTATGATAAAATATAATTTTCTATTTTTATTCAGCAATTACATTTTAATATTTTATATTATGAAAATCAATGATTAAAAAACTACAACAGTTCATACAAAAGACGCAATGACAATATTATACATTAACGTGCGACTAACAATACTATTAATGGTCAAATATTGGATTACGTTTAAAGTTTGATCAAATCATATCAAAATAGTTTAAAAACATGACTTCTTTTATATATATTATGTAAGGAATTATTGTATATAAATTATAAATACAATGAAACTCCCATATAACGAACTTTCATTAAACGAATTATTTTTTAAAACAATTCTTTATTAATTACACTTACACGTACATTTATCTCCAAATAACGAATCTGATGTTTCTATACTCGTATAACGAAATAATTATTCGATAAAAATTGGTTTTGGTAAATGTTGTCACTATCAAATTTTAAACATAGTTCTAAAATTGTACATGAACAATGTATCCGATAAAGATAAGACACCGAAGAGGTAGACAAACTGATTAATTTTACTGCAGTATTTCAGTATATAGGTAATAAATTTATGAAATGAAATATATTTTTTTTGTATAAGAAGACTTTAATATTTTTTTTCTCGCAAAAGATAATAATACTGTATTTATGTTTGAAATATTATCTCATTACTCTATTAATAATGAAATTTTAAAAAAATCATAAAATATATTTTAAGTGTTTTATTTTCATTTTATGAACACACAGCAATTAAAGTATACACTATAATGATGTTACTTTTAAAAAACACATTAAAGAAGTTAAAATGTTACTTAGAGTTTAAACCTATAAAATAATAATGTTAATTCGATGGAAAATTATAATTAACATAGGTACAATAATAAGACTATAATTTTAGAGAAAAATATTTAAAAACGCCCATTTTATTTTTCAATGAAATCGTATAAAATGCTAAAAAGGACTAAATGATGATTTGTTTTTAGACAATTTTAATTCACTCCAAGAACAAATAACGAATGTATTTCTTCGCTATTATATACATACTATATAAATCTCTTTAATATTTTTATCGTAATGTGAAAATTGGACATAATATAATTAAAAATCTACTGTATTGTTCTGAGTTTTTGTCCAACTATAAATCAAATATCCTAACATATTTTGAGTTGAAATATAGACATATTTTTCTAAAACTAAATAATTGAAAAAAATAAATAGATTAAGTGTGTACGCGAAGAAATAGTAAATTACAACGTTTAATCTATAAGTTATGACATACACGACTTAGATAGTTGTTTTCATTATGATTTATGTTTAACTAAACTTCAACTTTATATTATAGTAATATTGTTAAGATGAAATCACGCAGTAATTTATTTTTGATTTGTTCAAAACAAAAGCGCGTTCAATAACATTATGTTACACATGTGTAATAATTTTGACCCACAAGTTTAATATTTAATAAGAATTTTCATAAATGTAAAAATGTTTTAAAGCCATTTTTATAAGTATATTTTCTTGGTTTAAAAGTTATTTTTATTCAACAAAAACAATAATAATTCTAAGGTTAATGCAAATTTCTGTATGGATATTATTATTATTATATGCCATCAAATATCAAATTATTTTCATAAATCAAGCGCATTTTAGAGAAAAGAAGAAAATAACAAAATTAAATAAAAAATAACTCAAATAAATAAATAATGAAAAAATTATTCTTTTAAAAATGAATAATATATTAAGTTTGGTCATTTAAACTAATGAATAATTATAAAAAAAAAAATAATTTAAAATGAAATGAAAAGTGATCTTAAATTATTTATTATATTTTTAAAAAAAATAAACTATATATAATATTATTATATTATAGTATCATATAAAACGTTAGGTTACAATAATAAAAATTATTATTCTTCCATTAATTTATTAATTAAAATATTCATATATTAAATGATTAATATTATTAAATTAATATTTTTAAATTAATATTTTTAATTAAAAAATGTAAACTTCAACATATTTATATTAGATGAATATTAAAATGTCTATAATTTATATAAATAAAAATCGAATAATATGTCCACTAATAGTTGGATTTAGAAATCGAGGTGTTCAAAATATAAATTTTAATTTATTATTTAAATATTTTTAAGCAGATAACTACAGTTATCGTGTAACAACTAGTAGAATAAGAAATCAGCCGATACAGGAAAGTCTCGTCAATTACAAGGTTTTATAATAAGTAAGTAATTTTATAGTAAGTAATTTTACTTTTATGATTTATAGTGAAAATATAATATAAAGTCGTAAAAGTGAAATAGAATTTAGTATCAATTATGTAACAGTAGTCTTTGATACTTGTACAACGATATTTGTTGTATAGGTCAAATCACGTAATTGCGCGTGAACAGATTTTATTCGAATTCTTTCCTTTACAATGCCCAATAAATTCGAGAATTCTAAATATCCCAAAGTCGATACATATAATACGTATTGAATTGATTACTTTTAGAAATTTTATTATATTTTTAATTTATCGTAAAATAATTCGTTGTTATCACTTCTTAATCATCGAAAAATATTAGAAATATTATACGAGTATAATATTATTATATTACTCGTATAATGATTAATAGTAATATTTTTTATGTTACATAAAAAAGTTTAATATAAAATAACACGCAAAACTTTATTGTTTAATTAAATTTTTTTTTAGTTTTTGGGGAATTAAATATTAAAATGCTTACGAGTTACCCGCTGTAATAACAAAATAATTAGGATTACATATATATTTTTCTGCAACATAAACTTTGATACAAATTTAATTCCTCTAAAGTATGTTTGTTTGTGTAAATATTCAAGTGTAACTGTGTAAGATTTTTATGTTTGATACACATTTATATAATCTAACTTATAAAATAGACTAAAACTCGTTTAGTTTATAACTATTTATTTATAACTATAATTATGACTTCCGAAATATAATAATGTTAAAGGAAAAAAAAAATCATTAAATTATATGAGAATGTATTCAAAGTTTAAAAAACAGTTTGCAGATTGCAGCGTTTTATACTATTATTTGTAAGTGAAAATAATTCGTATCGTTAAATGAATAAATCATAAAACATTTACATTTTTAGAGTTATGTATTCCTTTTATGGGTATATCACTATATAATATAATAATATAATGTATAATACGTAGTCGCATAAATAATTGAAATTCGCTTATTTTAAAACGACGTACTTATAAGTTATAACCTTATAACCTATACTTAACCATTGAGCTTATACCTACCCCTATATTGTTAATGAAAAAAATAATGAAAAATATTATACTTAATTATAATGTTATATTTTGTTATGCAAAATAATGACGTATTAAAAATGTAAACGCCGGCGTGAATAATAGAAAGTCCCTGACTGTGTAATACCGCAACCCCCGTCATTTACGTTTTTGAGTTCTGCTTATAAATATTTTAATATATCGCAAGTTTCGCTGTGTCGGTGTACATATTTACACGACCGCGTCACTATTGTCTGCACGTCTAGTCGAACGACAAAAAAATGAAACGCGAATACTCGTGTTTTATAATTAAAAAACGAGTTCATCCAGTTAGGTTACGCGTCGGGATTGTTTTAACTGGTATGCTTATAATAAACGTAAACACGATACGGCGCTGATAAGAGAACGTAAACTCAAACAATTTTGATATATTTTCGCTCGATTCGATAAACCGTATCGTTGTCATTAAAATAATTAATGTACATATATAATTACATTCTTACGTTCAAAAATAATCCGTTTTGATTCGTAATCACTATGACGACACTATATTACACGATAATTATACGTATAAATTAATTATTTTTCTCTTCGAAAACACTATTATACTGCCCCGAGTCAAAATCGAGCGTACTCGTATAATATACGGTATACGGTTAGAAAATTATGCGGTTACCGCTTTAGTATCCGATCAAGGTTTCCTCCACTCATCGCCGTATGTATAATATTATAATGGCAAATAATTTTCAACCTGGTTTCGAGTAACCGCCGGCAGCCGATTTCATCAACGGATCTACTGCAGAAATAACACGCGCTCGTTTGGTCGACAAACGATAGGAACGCACAAATTTATAACGATATTACGCGTCGTAACTGCGCGTATTACCATATGTAAGATAATTCCGTTATAACGATACACATGTACGCTATAGACGAGAATAAAATGTACGCATTATCGTTTCACCGACCGAATAATTGTTTCCAAACATTGTTATCCGATCGAACTTATTATAATCGCGTATTCGTATAATATGATAATAATAATATATTATACCCGTTATATTGTTATTATTATTCCAAACAACGCGCGTCGAAAATATAATATTATTATAACAGCTACCGCACAGGTTACCGCGTGATAATATATCGTATATTTATAGAAACAAAATGTCGGGTTATGTCGAGTTGCTCCAAAATAGTAATCCCACGTTGTATTGCGTCACGATGCGTGCTCGTCAAAACCAATCCGATTATATACCGATCCGATCGGCCGTGACAAAATACGGTTTGTATACAGGGACGACGGAATTTCGAAAGGGTCGAAGATTGACGATCACTACCGAATATTTTGGATCGCCCTGTATATAAATGAAATATGTACACTACGAATTAAATAATCACCAATGTCAATCTGTCTCGTCGTTCGGCTTTGCTATTAATACATAATAACGTGTACGTGCTAAGACGTTACATAATCGTGTATATTGTTTATGAGATCATCACGAAATTCATCTCTTAGCATTATCAGAATGGTCCAAAAGTAATTAACGATATAAACATATCGCAGACCATAGGTAGGTACTTAGTATGAGATCTATGGATAAAGCTGGATTTCCACTTTCCACTAAATCGATACCTGTATGGCTGTATAATTACTCTTCTATGATTGAATGAACCATGCCGGTTACAATATTTATACCAAGTGATACACCCAGAAAAAAGTTCCGTAATATTAATGAAAAACGTAATAAAATTAATGAAATTTGGGTACGATTTCGAGCCAAGTATATTGATTCATAAAAATAAGTATATATATTTCTTTAAATTATCACATTTAATTTTTAATTAATTTAATTATAATTCTCATAAATTTTAAGAATTTTATTACTTCATTTAATTATATTAAATAGTTGAATTAACTTCCTTTGTCATTGAATTCATTCATCAATATGCCTAAATTGAATTAATCATATCCTATATTTAATGATTTTTGTCATTGATTCTATGATGTCTTCCTTGAATTTACTACCGATTTCATTGAAAAATATAAAATGCCGGAAAAAATGCAAAAATTATATTAATCCCTACCGGGATTCGACTTGGTCCACCCTACGTGGGCCATGTATTTCGTCCGTAAGGATTCCTGCCTACCTACGACTCCTAACTGGCCTACCTAACGACTGCGCCACGGGAAATTGTTACAAACCGTTAGAAATTCATATTATTTAAATGCTTTCAGTGCGGATAAAATATAAAATTTTATTATATTATTAAATTAAACTAAACATTATATTATAATATTATCACTTATCAGTGTCGTATTAAATGAGTGTCATGGGAATTTATCTCCTCATTTTTTTTATATTGTATTTTTTTTACATTTATTTTTATTTTAAAAATTGTTTGATCGTCTGTCACTTCTCACTTAGATAAAGATAGTAGCTGAAGGATATGGATATAAAAATTATAAATATCAATTGAAATTTTTAATATTGTAATAGGTAGCTAAACGTAATATTGGAATTCTTTTGATATTGTTTTCATCTTTATCTCATTAACACAAGAATATGATATGTACCTACTTGATAGTTTATTTTTATTTAACATCAAACATAAAACTTTTGAATTATTTAAATACCGACAAAAAAAATAATATTAAACACAAAAGTCACAAATTCACGATCAACGTCAGATTTTAAAAAAAGCCATAGAGGCATAGAGTAATAAATAGCGAACAGCACAAACACATTATGGTAAAAAACAATATTATGGTAATCGGTCAATCTATGGTAAAAATAGCAATATTATTTTTTCTCATCATTGACCTTGAACGTGTTATTAAAATAATGATAATGAACATCAATATCATAATATTTAACATTAAATTAAGTAGATATAGTCATAATTTATATTCCAAAAAATTCCTTCATTTTTAATACATTTTATAATTATTTCTATGACGCTTTTATTAAATATCATAAAATCAAGTAAAATGTTTTCAAAAATTATTAAATGCAAATCTTTATTTTTATTAATTATTATTCTTTATATTTATGACTCTTACATAGAACCAAAGACACTAGTTTAATGAATTAATAATTATTTCAATGGCATTATATTTATTTTAATACCAATTTACATTAATTTTAAGAAAATTACTAATCATTAAATTAATTAACTATATTCATTGGAACACAGATCAGTTTTTTTCAGAGTGTATGCCATGTGTTTTATACGAATTTATATGGTCACCAATAACCACAGATAATCAGGTTGTTGGATGTTTCATACATATAATGTTTCATTCCACATATAGTGATTACGAAGATTATCGCAAATTAATTTTCTTCAGCTTTTGTCCATAATAGATAGCACCTATGTGTTGAATAATAACAAAATTGATGGCTATCAAATATTAATTATTTACTATTTTTATATTTTAAAAATTTACCCTATAGTATAATTCTACTATTCTTAATTTTATAATCTATATAATTAATGAATAGTACAATTAATATACATATATGAAAACTTGATCCCAATTATGTATTATCAATCTACTGAAGTGATAAACAGCCATAGATACCAAGTGGTAACACATTGATTACAAATCGAAGAAAGTATGCGACACGATACGGGGCAATGAAAACTCAGCTTGAGTTCGAAAAATAAACAACCACAGCCTATAATTATTATTTGTGGTTAGGTGTTAAACTTAAAATATTATAACGTAATCGAAGTATATTGGTCGAACGTTTGCAGACGAATAATTAATTATGTATATTTTTTTTTAAATGAGTATTCCCGAAAATTTCAAAATATTAAATAACTATTTAATTTGATAAGTTTAATAATAACATTATCGATTTATATAATATTATTATTATATTATAATTCGAATATTGTAACTGTTATTACACCGTTCTCGCAGTCACTGAAATATTGATAATTTTACGATGGTTTTAAATTTTAATGTTTATCATCGTCAAGTCGATTATATAAATAATTTATATAATTATTATAAATCAGTCATTACAGCAGGCTCTGTATGCTTTTTGATTAAAAAATATTCGTCAAACGTTTTCACATTATAAAATTATTATCGAAAACATAATCATTATATCATTTAAACTTAGTGTGTATATATGGTATATTAATGTATAAATACCAATAACCATAACGATTATGTGGTTATATAATCAAAACAATATTAATATACGACCTAATAAAGAGAGATTTACATCATAATATATAATTTACATAATAATAATATTTGGAATGATATTATAAATAAGTAAATAACTTTATGATTATAACTATAACTATAAATAATACATATAATATATTAGTATGAATTTAATTTAAAAAAAACCGCGTAGCGTACTTCTAATAAGAATCATTTAAACTAAAAACTTGAATATACGAGTTTATATTATATATGTGTGTGTGACGTGTGTGTGTGTAAAGTGTAATATACTCCTTGACAATAAGTCGCGAAAGACTATAATATTCTACTACTTAACCATGGTATACGACTATACGAGTATATATAGTAAACGACAAGGACAGTATATACGATTTCTCATGGAAAATCCGGATAATACTTCCGGAAAATAGAAAAAGGGACCGTAATAAATGGCGCAGTGAATCTAAATCATAATAATTTATTTCAGAAACAAGTGAAAAACTTAAATGGAAGAGACGATAATATTTTAATTATCTTTATGGCCGCAGCAATATTGTAGGTGTACTATATATATTATATGGTATACGAACAGTCCATTAAAATCAAATTCATCAGGCGCCTTATTATTACATGTCAAACGGGAATTCACTATACATTTTCGTGCTGTATTATAGCCAACACACGCACTTTCTCCCCAGCTATTCATTCGTATTTATTTTTCTATAGCTTTAGAGAAAGCACACCCCATCAAATAGGGGACGACATCCGTGGCGAGGCTATTGTTTCCCTCGCGAATCACGTCCGGCATTTTAAGCAACCGTCTTCTTTGTCTGACAGAACGAACACCTTACCTCAAATAAAAATAAAGATATAGAGATAGAGATAGTAATAATAATGATAATAAAAGAAAATAAAGTAAATGTAAATATGATTTCAAATCAACGTTCCTAAAAAAAAAAAAAATATAAAAAATATAAAATATGCCCTTTTCTGTTGGACCAGTGAACTATCAAATTGGATTCACTACGAAAAATAATTGTATGCGATTTTCCGTGGAACAAAAATTGAGTTATTTTCCAATTACACGTGTGCATTTTCTTGTGCTCGAATCACATACTGATAAACCACAACTCACCACCATTTTTGATTCACATCAGTGTTCACAAAGATTTTTTATATTCGATAAAAAAAAAAAAAATTATATTATATACGTAAAGAGTATGAAAAGTCACATGTTATTTTATTTCCTATAAATCTTCTGTCTGTTATATTTATTTTATAATTTATTATCCAAACATTGATCATTTTTATTTCAAACAATATCACCCACCCGATTGTAGTCTATTTGATATTGACTACAATTATTGTATTTTCTTTTTTTTATAGTCCGTCCATAATGTTATATAAATTATAATTAAGACATTTTGACAAATATCTTAGAACATTAAAATATGTTAGAATAAGGTCAGATTTGTTTAGAAGCAATATAAATTATTACACTTTACAATTATTGAAATAATCTTATTCTCTTTCAAAAACAACTGGCACGATCACGTATTAAGAATGAAAATGATAATAACATTTAACTGAGGTATTAAAATGACATTGAAACAGTTTTTTACTTGTTCAAAATTTAATTTAATAGGTACTGCAGCTATTTTACGTTATAAGGTTATAACTCTAAAATTTTATGTTTTTGACGTGCGCGTTTATTTTTTTCATAAATTATCTTATACCATTATTAAAATCGTATTGATCTATAATTAAAAAAAAAAAAATACTAGAATTTGGTCGATAAAACGCATAATACTCGTATTCAATAAGAATAGACGCTTTTAGCTCGTATTTCATGTATTAAGTAATCGTGGAATCCATTATCTTGGAATTATTCGAAACTTCAACGAATTATAAATTACCATGATAAAATATATTTTAAAATTTATATTATTTATACATTATAATATACCTACTATTAACCCGATGACAAATTCTACGTCAAAACTTTAAAACGCAATTCCATAATCCGAGTATAATATTATAATATACAGTGAAAATATCACATACATTTTATTTTGTTCATTTCATCTATCGAGTCAATGTATTCAATAAAATTACAATAGTCGAAAGCTTTATAACGAAATCCAGTCAAGCCATACAAAAGTTAACCCGCGCGGTCCTAATGTTTATGGTATCAAGGAAATTCCTATGTGGACACAGTTTATGTAGAGAAACTTCGCCGATTATATCTACGCGAGGATATATACACTCGGGTCTAAATCCATACCAAGGTCCAAAACGAGGAAGAGGCAAAGTTTAGATACGTGATAAAATTTGTGTTTCCACTCGCCCTCCAACGAGGCGTGTTGATTTGTAGTCGTTGAACGCGACCCATTACCCGGTTAGAAATTAGTTACCATCAACTCGACGTGTCGTTTATTTGGATAATTTTAATTTACGATCCGCGGGCGACCTACTCGTGGTTTACATTATAATACAGTTTCAATATTTTATAATGGAAATTACATTAATATTATGTTTGAATTTCATAAAATTATCTTATAGTCGCAATTAAAGTAATAAAATAGAAGTTCAAACTTTAAATTAAGAACAGAATAATGAGGTATAATTTAAATTACATTTTTTTTTTTTTAATAAATACTCGTATATCAAAAAAACGCTATACTTAATATGTAGGTATATAAAATATTCATTTTGTCGATAAAGGCAAATAAATATTATTATTATAATTAAAATTACCAAAAAAATAACTTGCCTCATTTTTGCCACAAACGACTGTGTAAAATAAAAATCCGAATCAACACCGATGTCTTCCTTGGCCAAATCCAAATCCCAGTCACTCGTATACTGTACGTATTTACACGATAACGACCGAAAATCTAAAAATTATTATAACAATGTTTATTAATTTAAAATGATTTTGTAAATAACACATTTTGTAAAATAATTTAAACAATTATCATATTATAATAATAAAATAATTAATAATTAAATTAAACAAATTATTGTTTAATAATATTATTGTACAAATATAATATTAGTTCATTTGCATTATAACACAATATATAACTAAAATGTATAACTAAATAGCGTTAAAGATTTAATCGAGGGTAAGTTTATTACTTATTGCATATAGATTAAAAACAGATACACATATATTATTATAATACGCGTATCTGTATCTTACCACGTCGAATTTAAATAATCGCTATTATTGCATTAATTCGATATACATTCATTTTGTTTATAGTTGACATTATAATTTATAGCGAATTCCGCCCCAGGATTTATTAAATATTATTGGCAATAAATATGTTGGATACGAGGTCATTCAAGTTTTTATCGAGGAGTATTTTTGTTTAATAACATTTTCAGTGAAATTCTAAATTAATCACCTAAAAATTTTAGTATATCTAACCAAATTATATTTCCTTATTATATATATAAAAAATTACAATTCCTTTTAAAATTTTGAAACGATTAGAACGCATGTTTTAATAGCAAATATTTTGTATGTTGTACTTAAATATTGTTAATACTTATATTCATACAACAACTATATCAAAATCGTATATATATATATATATAGGTAGTCATTTAAATTTAATATAAGTATATAAAAAAAAATTATAACATGATTACATAAGGTCGTTTTGAAAGAAATATCATTTTATTTTTTTAAATATTACATAAAAACACGATTTAAATGGGAATATAACAATTGAATTAAAAAAAAAAAAAAATATTTATTTGAAAAGGTACTTAAAAAGCGTCTGTCAAGACTTTAGGATAGGAGGATAGGTTTAATTTTATAATATAGAAAATTATAGGAAATATAGAAGTAAGTTTTATAATAAACTTTATAAATATTTATTAACTACCATGTAATTCTATTTTCTAAATTTAAAGGATTTTTATTATTTTTTTTAAAATATTTATAATTGTACATATTTCAAGGCAAATCTACTTTAAATTTCCAATAATATATAATGTACCTCCTACTAATATATGAATCATTTAACATAAGAAACATAATAATTTAATATGAATAATGTATTATTTATATGATTTGTCTAAATTTGGCTGATTGTTTAAATAAGTTTACAATGTAGTCAATTCTTACGAATAAATATTTTAATTTATAGACGACAAAAATGATTTAGTATAAAATATAATATCAATAGCCAATGACATTACAATAATAGGTTTTCTTTACTTTTAAAATAATCAAAAATCATTTTTACACACATTTGTATATTATTGTATAATACATAAATGAGTGAAAATATAAAATATCAAAATAATATAAACCAAGAAATATAGTTTATTAGTTTATTAGTATGATAAAAATAAAGATAAAAAGTTATTACTATATAAAACCTTAACAAGTACGAAATTATCATAATTATTATACTGTAATCAAACATTCAAACAACAAATTTAATGCAATTTATAATATGTACTATGTTTTTTCCTAATTGAAATTTGTTTAAAATATTCAATTCATTTTTATAATGTATACTTTAAATTACATACCAAAAAAAAAACCTATACTATTTTAATAAAAATACATTTCTTCGTTAATAAAAAATATTACTAGTATATAGAATGAAAAATACGATATTAAACCAATATAAAAAATATTGTACCTACGATATATAATCGTCCGTTAAGGCTAAAAAAAGTATCAATTTATTGTCCAAAAAAAAAGTAGGTCTATGGATTTAATTCTACCCTTCGTTTCTTTTCTTACTTGCCTGTTTTAACAACGTGGATTGTGAGTATATATATATAAATAAAGAAACATAAGAAGTTTTTGTTTTCTAGTACACCAATCCTGTGGAATTATTCCCGATGGCACTATTTTTTTTTCCATTTCTCTTCTGTCTTGTTCAACCTAATCTTTTTCGGCGATCCGTAAGATTTCGGAACCCAGCAACAAATTGTCCGTCCCTCCGGATCGCCGAAAAATTTATTATCAAACTGACACTGTACGACTTCACGAAATGAAGCGTTCAATAATATTTATATAAATCACGTCTTTTTCATAATAACAATTTATAATATGATATTGGCTGTTCAAAAAAATCAATGTGAAGAGAATTATATTTTGTGTATAATTTGAGAATAACTGCCGTAATTCAGTCAATTTTTTAAATGATACGTAGGTACCCGTGAATTGTATATAGGTACCTATACCTATGTATACTTTAATATTTATGAATAAAGTTAAATCGTAATAAATCGTAAAAATTTTAAGATAAAAATAGATCGAATTGAAACAATATATTTTCGTGTTCTAATTTATATTTTCACATTATATAAGACATTGATGGATCAGATACATTGCATTCGAGTACGAAAAAGTGTAATATAATACAAATATCTGATAATACTATAATAAATTATAGAAGAAATTATAAATGTTTAATGGCAAAATAATTGAATTAGTGTCCAATGTGTACACTACATACTATATACACGTGATTCGTGTACCAGTAACCGTTTGTTTGTTTTCAATTGGTTTTTAAAGTATGAAACGATAAGTCAAACAATATATCGGTTTTCTCCCCCTATATAATTGACATATCATTTGCTAAACACGATTTGAACGTAGACGAATATATCTGATGGCCCCGGGTTTGTTTTCAATTTAAACATGTTTTTTTTTTTTTTTTTTTTTTTTATCCTTAAAATAACAAAACAACAAAATGAAATCCTTGCCAAATATAATTTCAAAATATCCCCGTTTCTTCCGCGAATAACAGATGAAAAAATTGTTTTTAGTGTTTTTTCCATGATGTTTATTTTTGTTTAAATGTTTTTCAGAAATGAATAAATTGGAAATAAAAAAAAATTAAATAATTATCAGCTATTATTCTGTTATAATATTATATAAACAAATAATGCTAAATTAAAAATTATAGTTAATTCGATAAAAATCATTAAAATATTAATTTTCAATTAAATGCACGAATAACACGATATTTAAATAAATATCAACAATTAGTTAAGTTAGATATTAGAACAAATAGATTCCAAACTATTCTACGAAACATTCAATGCAATACGTTAAATCTCTTTGTATGTATAATATATATATATATATATAATATAATAGATTAGAGGATAGCAAAATACCTTCCAGTTCCAGAACAATAGAATAATAATTATTATAATTATCGTATATTGTAATTTGTAACTTTAAAATATAACCAAATAGTATAAACTAAAATAGGACGTATATAATAATATTCGTTTCTTAATAATAATAATTAATGGAATGGAAATATTTAAAAAGTAATCGTTTACTGTACCCGCCGAATATAATAAAACTACAAAAGCATTAAAAAAATAATTTGACAGCTATTTTGGCTTTGAATGAAAAAAAATGAAAAGAACAAAAATTACTTCGTTCTTATCAGTTTTATATATATGAAAGATATATATAATTAACATATGAATACAAATAAAATAATTAATCATGACACGTACAAGTACAATATTATAAAATCCAAACACAATGACAGATTTAATGTGTAAGTATAAATTTTATAGTTTTAAAAAGGAAATTAAAATATAAATATTAATTTAATGAAATGTTATTTTTTAATTTTTTTGTATTTAATAGATACCTAAACGTTATATTTTTATTTTCACGTCAAGTTAATATTATATTTTGTTATAGAAACACAATAAGTGTCATTTTACTGAATCCATTTCAAAGATTTAAAAAACTATATACATATTTATATAGGTATATATATTTGTCAACAAACATCATACAGATAGATTTATTCAACCGGGAAACACATAACACTATATATTCATATTTTTCTTGGTTAGCATATATAAAGACCTCAAGATTGTGATTGAATGTGTATATTCTTATTGTTTTTTTCTACTTTAAAATAACGCGAATTCAATTGAATATAAAAAACATAAATTTTATATAGTATAAAATATAAATAAAAGAGAATAATTTGCAATATAAATATTAAATTTGTTGTTTTTTCAGAGATTTATTTTATACTTAATAATTCCTATAATTCCTTAAGTTCGTTTAAAACGAGAAATTCTCATGATATATATGCCACTAAAAACGATAAAAAATAAATTGATTTTGCGTAAATCGCATAAACAATATTATTTTAAATAAATGGTGGTTATCTTTTACATTAATTTATTAAACTGTTTAAAATATTCGTGTGTATAAATAATAGTATGATTATAGATAAAGATTAAACGTGTTAGAGCAATATTTATTTAAAATTCAATAAATAGTATTTTTTCATAATAATAAAATTTATATTATAATACAAAAGTTTTTCTATTAAAAGTATTTTCTTATAAATTTTATTTATAAAGCTTGAGTACTTATATTATTATAATACTCTAATACGTTCATTTTATTAATAGGCATATAATCTACTGAAATTGGTATATTATATCTGATCCTAGGTCTGATTAATGTTATAAATCTTCGACCAAATGCAGTCGTGATCTTTTCATATTACAATTTAAGAACGGATTAACATACTCATAAGTCACAGTTAATATAATAAATAATCTCGACTAAAATGAGTTTTTGTCAAAATATTTAATGTAGCACATCATATTAACTGTATGATAGTAGATAAATTACTCGAAACGCGTATGAGTAAAATTATATGCCCTTTTATTGTGATACCAAATAGGTTTAATTAAATTCAAAGATTATAATATGTACGACGACGGTATTTTATTGATATATACCTATATAATATATAGTGAAATCTTAACTCAGTAATGCGCCAATGCAGTCGTATATACGATTATAATTATTATTCATTAAACACTATTATTATAATATTTCAGCGTGCCATTTGAATAATCGTCTAAAACTCAAGTCAATTTTAAAAAAAGCTGATACTGCTGTGAAAAGGATACAGGTCCATAAAAGATAGTGTTGAATTTTGATTAAAATTTTAATACCATGATAATTCGATATACATTCAAAAAACGATTTTGAGCGAAGTTCATCAGATAATAAATGTATTGATTAAAATTGTTACATTCATACAGTTTCTACGTTCAATATAAATACCTATAAAACCCCTAAATGTATCACTTAAATACTCAAATCTGACAGCACTTCGTTCAAAATCGTTTTTTCGAATATAATGATTAATAAAAATTTCAACTTTAAAAAACTATAAATAAAAATTGAAACTTGAAACATGAGATTTTTATAATATTTTGGTAATATGTTAAGTAATATGTGAGTATACTTCAGAAAAATTTTCAAACCATAAAACCCAAAATTACCGATTTTATTAGACATTATACGAGTATATAAATAAAAACAAGAATTTTAAGAAATATTCAAAGTTTTATATTTTGTAGAATAATTAATGTCTAAAATTGTATTACATATATTATAATTATAGTATCCATGTGGATACCCTATAAAATTGTTTAAGTCTCTAAGCTCAAACTTGCCGAGTTATCGTTAAATATTGAAATTTATTTCGTCAAAATTTCAATTTTCGTGAAAAATATTCTTAATTTTTTGGTCGTTTTTCCTATCACATAGGCCATAGGATCAATTTTGGGAAATTTGAAAAATAACCTGAATGAAGTAGGTACCAATAGTACATCCACTTTCCAACCAGAAAAATGCGCTATTCGTAAAAGTCACAACATTATTTAAGGACGAAAACTTATCTAGATATACGAAAAAAAAATTTTTCGCTTTACTCAAAATCTAAAATATATTATATAATTCAAATATCATCATTATTGTGTAGGTATATGATAATCCACATTTTATTGTCATAATAGATATTATAATAATTCATTTAGATTCATTTAAGGGAATTAGTGTTATGTTATTATTAAATTTAGATAATAACTAAGTATGTCAGATTATAAGGCTATACGTAACTATAATAATTATAATACAACTTTGATTAAAATTGTTATATTATATTGTTATATATATATACGAGTATGATGTTACATTATTGATTATTCAGTTTCAATTTCCAATTATATAATCAATAAATGTCTCACAGAAAATACCTATTTAAAATACATCTCATTCGTTGACATAAGAAAATTATTAAATATTTCAAATTGTATATTCTATATTCATTTATTAACACAACAACCAGCTATAAAGAAATATAATTTCATGTCCTTAGACGTGAATTATTATTTTTATTATTATTTTAGTCGACAAGAGAAAAAAAAATTATTTTATAAATTTGTATAGTTAAATATGCAGCGTAACTGTAATATTTAATTTTACCGTTTGTTAATATATATGTTTATTGTTTGCTTCATGATATTTTATAAAATTATTTTATTTAAAGCTTGGTTTAAATTTAAAAAAAATAGCAATTTTAATAAATCTCTCAATCATAAACATATTCGGTTCGATATCAGTTATTGTAATTATTCGTTTATTAATTGTGTGTGTATAATGTTAATGAAACGTTTGACGTATAATATAATGACATAAATGTACACAAAAAGACGAGCTGATACTCCTGCCGCAGGAATATACGAATGCAAATAATAGTATTTAATTTTAATTACAATTTGAATGCAATGATAAACCATTGTATTCGGAAAAACGATTCTGAGCGAAGTTCAGTCAGATAATGTATAGGTGGTATTGATTAAATTTATGACATTTTCTATGAAATATTTAAAACGCAAAATTTTATCACACATATAGGATCCATATAGGTACACATATAGTACATAAATGAACACCCTATACAATTTTCAAATCTCTAACTTCAAAATTTACCGAGTTATTGTCAAATATTGAAATCGAATTCGTCGAAATTTCAGTTTTCGTGAAAAATGCCGTTTTTTCGTCGTTTTTTCTACCGCATAGGGACAATATTATGAAAAATTCGAAAAATGACCTAATTAAAGTACCAACTAAATACAATTTTCAACCGGAAACATATGCTATTCGTATATCTGAGTATTATTTCGGGTACCTAGTAAAAGTGTTTTCAGACATAAAAAAAAAAAAGGAACATCATTGTAAAACCAATACATTCATCGCTTCGCTCAGAATCTAAAATGACGCGAATCTCGTTCAGACATAATCTGATAATACGTGTCTCATATTCCCGCCATTACTATTATATAATGCAACTATGAGTGGTTAGAAGCACGTTAAAAACGTTCTTCTTTATGTATAGAATATTTCGTGATCATTTTATACGATATATAATATCCGGAGTATCGATTCACCCGATGCGAAAACGTCTTACCAGATATGATAAACTGTTACTGTTTAACATTTCTGATTTATACTTGCTGTTTTAATATAATATAAATTATTATTAAATATAATATCATATTTGCGCAACAGTGTTGGAATTACTAACTCGAGACGGATTATATGCGTATAAAAATAGATGAAATTATATTATTATTTTTTTTTCTTATAATAGCGGCGTGATGGATGAGAGAACGAAAGAGAAAGATAAGAGACTATAAGAAGACGTTTGTGTGCGTGTACGAGTGGATGACGGATTTGTCCGTGTTCGTTTTGACAGCGACTGATACGACTGAGAAGATTAGCGGGTCTGGTTTTCATTTAAGTCGGTTTAATGAGACACCGTAGACGAGAAATACGGGTGTTCCCGTAGGCTATATGCACAGTGGATTTTCTCTGGTTTCGTATACCCAACATTATGCTTTTCATTAAAACCTCAGTGTGAAAATGAAAGCTTCCAGCTCGACGAGGATTACGTTTTCACATAAACAACAACGACCGCGACACACGAAAAATTACACGACCTCGGGGTGCCCGAAATTATTAAATTTATCAATTCTCGGAGACGTTCAAGCCTTGTCCGTTGTATTTACTAGATTTAAAATAAATCCTAAAGTCAAAATAATAATAATAATAAATAAATAAATACGTGTATATTATAGTTCAAAGTCATTGTATGTAATATTATTAATCGGTGTTTTTACTACATATATACAGTCGAGTGGAAATCAATCAAAAATTGTATAATCATTATATCACCTACGAGTAGATTAAATTCTGGATAAAAGTATATGTTTTTTTTTTTTTTTTTTCATTAATTACTTATTATTACAATGAACCTAATATACAATTTACAAAAAAATTCAATTTAATATTTCATGCTTGAGAAGAGTAGGTAAACATTTGTATCTTATAAAGGGATGGCAGGTATCTAAATCTTCCATTTTTTAAATATTTAATTTATAAATTATTGTTTTATACAGAAATACCATCTCATCATAAAGAAACGTTACAAATATGTCCTTTGAAATTAATTAAATCCCATAAAGTTCATTCTGTTCATTAAACAACTTTTTAACTTTTAATTCGTTTAATTTAATTTTAACAAATAAATATAATTTTCATTGAATAATAAAATAAAATAAGATATAATTATATTTTTATTTTGGAGAAATCACGAATACGAATTTCAAGATATTTAATAATAATAATAATAATAATAATAATAATAATAATAATAATATAATTATGAAATATTATACTTTATTAAATTAAAATTAATGTAATCGATTTAAAATTACATTTTAAGACTGTATAAATTTATTCTTCAAACGCGCGCTTTATAATTTTTTATAAACGTTTTAATATCTAAAAGTTACAAATTTTACTATAGGTACTTTTGGCAATAATAATACATTATAAATAATGTTAAATAGGTAGGTATGTTATAATCCGAAAATCGTAAATTGTCGTAAATAATCTTATTGTTATAAATATTAATTATGAATTTTATTAGAATAACCACTACACGGGTTTATACGAGACGAACGGGTGCGGCGTACGTATAATATACGACGCCACCTCCTGTCGCACAAAAACTTATCCCGGAATAATCAGACGGAAATACTAATACGTTCTGTCACGAGCAGAATATTTTTATCGGTTAAATCATACGTTTCGCGTATTATGAAATCCATAAAAAAAACTTACATAATATTACTTCTCGTCTGGTAATATTTCCACCGAGTGATCTTGCGTAAACTATATTGTCGTCAGAACTTTATACGCGTATAAAATATATAATATAATTATTGAATTATCCAACTCTTTCGTTCAAAAAATGTTATCGTTCGTACGAATATTCGTTTAGTGTCTCTGCAACCGTTCTGCGAACTCTACGTAGGTATACGCGCGTCGTATATCTCAAAGTGTTTACTCAAATATCGCCACTACATAATACGCGTATTATGTTTACATAACTCGTTTTTACCAGAGTAAACCGTGGTCGTTGTATACAAGATCACGGTCTGCGCTCGTTAGATACCTATACTATATACACCTACCAAGGTATATACTTATATTGTTCATTCGCTATACCCGAGCGCGTATAATACGGTATACTCAAAGGTTATTTTGATTATGCGCTCGTGTTCCACGGATCGTACGTTATCGTGTTAGTTGTACCATAGTATATATACATAGGTACTGTACCAAAGAGGTCGCGTAGTGCGTGTAGTGTAGACACTCTATGGATATTATATTTTGCGCGGGCTAATTTTTTGTACCTACCCGCCATTACGCGTTATTACAAATATTATTTTATCCATCTCGTAGTCGTCCGTATCATATACGAACTACCGTTGAAGATCGTTTTAAAATAACACATGTGCAAAAAATATCAAACTAACGCTGTTTAAATTAATACCCCCAAGTATAATATACCTACCTACCCACGTTCGTTTTAAGTAAATATTACATTTAACCGTTATATTATGCAAAATAAGTTCGTACTTGGTGTATATATAAACGCTTTGCTACACTCGTAGTGTTTTAATTACTTAATGATATATTGACATAAACCGTTGTTTAAATTTTGTTCAACTATATTAAAATGTGAACAATAGTAATTATTTGAAATAATTATTTTAGGTCATGTTATTTTATACACATGCGTACGTTATTATAATATTATATACTTACTAATTTCAAAATTTCGTTTGTTTGCCGTTTTGTAGTTAAATTATTACTATATAGTACGTTTCTTATGTGATGATATTATGAATAATATTTAGCTTGAACGAATGAAAAATTAAACCTAGATTTTAACAAAATGTAATCGTTTCGACACGGCTAAAGATTAGAGAACATTTTATAATAGAAAAAAGTCCTCGTATTTCATGAATATATTTCTTGTTTGTCTTACCAAAAAATATTTGCGTAATAATACTTGATTAAAATAGAGTACGTCTTATAATATTAAAAAATGATGTGTTCACATAATTGGATGTTTTTAATTGCATTTATCTTATTTTATCACAAGTTTTCACGGCATACTCACACACTTGACAACACAACAAAAGTTCTTTCCTTTAACGTTTGATATAGATTCACAGGGTGACATAACCGCTTAACTAGTTTTAAATCACCTCACAACTCTTGAGGACAGTATATTCCTCTTATCTCAGTTGACAAGTATGATGATAAATGATTGGGTGCGCAATCCTACGCTACTTCGTCTGAATCAACAACTGACCTATCTCTTGAGAAAGAAGAACTGCTGGCAGAAATTCAGGAGGATAGAACACTACGACTGAAATATAATGAGTTGCTACTAATTAGATTTTGGATTTATGAAAAGACAAAATATCCTGTAATATCAGAAGAAGCAATGAACATTTTGTTTTACCATCTACTTAAGCGAGTTAGGATTTTCAGCAGTAACAAACATAAAAAACAAAAAAAAACGGGAGAGGCTTCTTTCCAATAGTCAGGAAATGCGTGTGTGTGCGTGTCTCCAATTCGACCACGTATCCAACTTTTGTGTACGAAATGACAAGCTCAAGTTTCTCACAAATAATTTTAAATATTTTCTCTTTATAATATAATATTAATTTGCTTAAATAATTTAGTTCTCAAAATATTATTTTTTTGCCATATTTAAAAGAAATAAAACAAATGTAATGAAATAAAATACTGTTTTCAATACTTTTTTTACCAGAATAATCACTAATATCAGACATTTCTCGCGGCACACCGGTTGAGAATTTTTGCGACTTAAACAAATATGAATTTTTAAAATCTTCAACGAATTAATTATTATATATTTTATTATACCTAAAATATTTTATTAATTAAAAGCCAACTCCGTGGATATATAAAGAGAACACTAACAATTTTTTTTTATTATTAAAATATAATATACATTTTTAAAATCGTTTGGATATTTTCACTAATAAAACAATCATTTAATTCATATTATGTAATTAAATAAAAACCAATATATTTAAATAATGCTTAGGAACAACATTTTTTAATGTATAATATTAAAATGATAATTTACTATGTAGGCACAATTAATTTTTCAACAATCTTTTTGTAACTTTAAAATTTTGTTTAAAATTTTCGACTAATCTTAGTAACCGCGTTGAAATATATAATAATTATTTAAATAAAATAAAAATATTATTATTATAACTTATAAGTATTACCGTAAAAGCCTAAACGCGCCAAACCCCGTTGCAGTATTTCGTAGGATCAAAAATTAGCATAATATTTTTTTGAGTTACTAAACGTTCGTCGCAAAAGCTTTGCTATATATGCATAAAATAATAATAATAACAATAATAATAATAATAACAATAATAATAATAA
>JAIUCT010000001.1:3720428-3915971 GCA_021307375.1 Tetraneura akinire | reverse complement strand
TAATAATAATTATAATATAGTAATAAAAGTAATTGTAAATAATTCACCGAATAGTCATTTGGGGTAACGTTATTATTATTACTTAATTACAGACATCGATGGAAATTCGGACGAGACGAGAAATAATAAATCGATGGATTGTCCATATTACATACACTGCTGAATGTCTATTCATCAAGCTTAACGAAGGTCTGCGTGCAAATCGGTATCATTCTGTGTGTATACAACTCGTACGTTGTTTTTGTTGCCCTGAATATACAAACGGAGAACATTTCGAAGTCTAATTATAACGTGCAGCGACGATTCGTATGTATTCTTAAAATAACAAGATTTAAAATGTTCAACTATTTATAGAAAAATGTAATATAAAAATGGTAACATTTGAATCAAAATCCAAAAATCGAATTAAAGTCTGTAGGATGTCAAAGAGGCAATAAACAGACTATTAACTGATAAAAAATTTAACAAATCAGAAACATTTTATAGTAATAATTAAATGTAAATAAGGTATATCGAATATTTCTACCGCCATAATATTAGATAATATTTTATTATTTTACAATAATTGAAACTTGGTACTTGCACCCACAAATAAAAACATTTTACCGTTAAACGTATTGGCTGGACATTAATAAGTATCATAAATAATATAAAATTTTATATAGTGGTCTTAGCTATAGTGAGATAAATTAAATTAATGTAAAAATCGATTGTGTTTCGATAAAATTTCGATGTAAAAGTTAAAGAAAGAGAAATTAAAATCTTACGTAAAAATGTATTAATATAACAAAATAAAGTTTTCCGTTTAAATTATAATTTAATTATAATAAACTAATTGTATTAGGAAATAAAAATAACTGTGATAAAAACGGGTATAACATATATACATAGTATCTTTTCGTGTCTAATCTTCGTCAAATTTGATGAAAATGGAGTGAGCCACAACCCATAAACAATAAAATATATATTTTTTATTTTATATCGATAAGTGTTAAGTACCTGCAGCAGCTACTTCTTTCTAAAATACATTACGTGTCTAGAAAAACTTTGTCATCAGAAAAGTATTTACTCGTATATTGAACTTTCAATAATACTCTAATTCGCAATTGACGATTCTGACATAAAAATTGCCTAATTTAATAATATAACTAATGTGTTTACGTGGGAAAACACTCAAATGACCCAAAGTAACCCTCTTTCTGCGTTATGAGGTCTAAAAGGTGAAATGAAATAGTCGTTTGATTAGAACTGTACTCCGAACACGTAGATATAATATTATATATAGGTGCGTAGGTATATATATAAATTTATTATTGGGAATGATAAAAAAAATTACCTCATTTCTAATGTGGACAAAAATTATTTAATTCAAATTGTATTATATAATAATTGTATACCCCCATCCCCATTTAATTTTATAAAGAATAGCAAGAAACAGATTTCTATTTAAAAATTCTCTTTACTCAATAGAACAATATTATTAAAGAGATCAATTATTATATCACTACCAATAATATTAAAATTGTCTGAAAAATATTCACATATATCGAAAAAAAAAAGAACAAAGTTCTTAAGATCGAATGAACGTAAATATTTTTCTAAAAAAATATGAAATATTGCGTCCTTTGCAATATTAAATTATACTGGAATTCAAATATTTCATTGTTATCCTAATCGACCCACACCAATCGATTTTAAAAGGAAAAAATCATTCATTGCCGTATATAGATTATATAATATTAATACTATTCTATTAGTCTTAGGGTATTTAAGGGTTGAAGTTAATCCAGGGGTTAACCGATTAATTGCAAAGTCATTAAAAATAAATATTTTCAGCGCCGAAAGGGTGAGAAAAAGTTGCGTAAAATCCGTGATTTTAACATATTTCGAGAGGCGATCGAATGGCACTGCCCAATTTTTTACGTTAAATACGATTATATTTATGCGTATAATATGTTTATATTCACGTATTTCATTTCGAAATTGACACGTCGGCAAATAAAATATAAATACAATTAAAATTTCCATTTGTGGCGGGAGGGAATACAATATGAATTATGCCACAATAAGTTGAATTAATTGACTAAAATCGATAATATTTTATTGTTTGAACTGTCGAATAGCAGATAACAAGATCATGCGATCAGCAGCGATGGTCAAAATTAAAAATAATTTATTATATTGTATAATGCATTATGCACTTCGAAAATTTGATATAAAATTGAAATAAAAATTAGTAAAAATTACAATATTCGTATTTTAATTACTTTTAAAGTCACAATTTTATTAATCTATATAATTATAATCGCGCATTAATTTATATTTGATTTGTATATCGTTGAATAAACACGATTAATAAAAATAAAATGAAGTTATACAATATGAAAAGTAAATATTTACCCGTTCGTGTTTACTATTTAAACAGTAACTCAGTCTCGATTATGTTTCACGCGTAATGTTTTCCTTTGACTAATAAAATGATTATCATATTGTATTAACAACAAATACATTCACTTGTTGTTACGATTTTCTATTGCTCAGCGTCCAATTTTGTTTGAAGATTCACATTTGATAAATAATTATTTTAATACAAAAACATGTTCAGAAATCGCGTTTCAGTTAAATCGACTGTTTTCAGTATGGATGGAAATATTAAAAATATTCGTCGTGAGAGGACAATATATAGAAATTAATAATAATAATTTATTATTGAGGTGTAATACGCGCGTAAATCTTCTGTCATCGTTATATATTTTCCTAACCTTAATTTTTAAATGTCCTATTTCCTATAAAAATCATTATACTATTTAAACCGTGTTATTTTTGCGGGTTACCAATCCAAAACCAAATTGGTAAACCAATTTAAATACATTGTTATATATATATATATATATTTTGTTTTTATCTCGTCCAAAATCCTCAGAAAATGTAACCTCTTTTCTCATACAAAACAAAAATACAAAATAAAAATGATATCACTCGTGATAATAATTATATATATATATATATATATATATTCTCTTTTCAACGTAATTCTACTGTAGTATTTTTATGTCATTGTCCGACCGATTCTAACCACGAGATGAAAAAACTACGTTCGTATACGAAATCGCTACTATAAACCTTTTTCACAAACTCCCGAGTACGGCGTTGAATCTAAACAATAATATCACGCCGTTGAAAAGTTTCCTGCTCGCTCTGACGTGATTAAATGGCCGGTAGTGTCATTTTCATAATTTTTTCCCTTTTTTTTTTTTTTTTTTTTTTTGTTTGTTTACTTTTTTTAATTGTTGCGAATTTCTCTCCGTCCCTTGCTGCCGTTTTGTTATTATTTATAACGTTTTTTTTTAATTATTATTATTATTATTTTATGCCGTATTTATATAGTCCTTGACGTTTTGCTATTATCATTATTGAAAAAAAATTGTTTTGGTTGCGGCAGTTTAGAAAACAAAATATCTCTTCTCTGCGTCGCGCAATAATGGCGGATGAATAAATCAAAAAAAGTGAATATAAATACACGATGACGGCGTATATCAAGTGCAGATATAGTAGACGGTTTAAAAGTCATCGTAAATATTGTTTTTAATGTGTACGGTTTTGAAAATATTATGTATATATTATAAACGATAAGTTTAACGTATTCGAATAACAAACAAACAGAAAACTAAAAACGACCAGAAGAAATTCAAAATTATTTTGTATTTGTAATTTAAAAAGTGTCATGTATCGTCGTATGTCGTATCGATGAACTTAGGTTTGTTTCACCATTTTTATTTTACTATTCAACGTGTTTTCGTATTAAGCGTAGCCCTAACCGTTATTAGAAGTCGCGGACATTCAACGAAATGTTTTTAAAAAATCAGTACCTACCTACATATTATTTTTTCAATAATTTCTATTTTTCCACATTGGCGCTTAAATATTTATATAAAATTTATAATCGACAGATTTATTGCGTTTATTCATTAAACTTCTTCTGAAAATTCAAAATAATAGCGAATTTCCAAACATATTATTCACTTAATATTATTATCGCGGTTTAATGCCTATTTCTCTTTGAAACTATTGCTATATGGTTTATAACTTATAAACTATCCACTCGTAATTTATATACGGATGGATCGTCATGACGAACTTTAACAGTGGTACACGCGTAAACCTTCACGTTCCATCAGCCACAATAGCACACACACACACACACACACACACACACACACATTATATGATCCATTATACAAAACGAAAACTTTTCTATTACAAGAACATTATTTGTTCCGGGAGAGAATGCGCTCGTAACAATAAAAAAAAAAACATAAGTGCATGCGTATTGCACAATAATGAACTGTAATTTACGAATTTTTTTTTTTTTTTTTTTTTGAGAAAATGAATTTTGTCTTTTAGACTAGACATTTTATTTAAGTTACCATAAAAATTACAATAATATAATTACCAACTTTGTTCCATCATTGTTTCTGTTCGTTTCACAAACGAGGAATTTGTTTTCTTTTATTTCGCAATATTATCGAATTAAACATAACAATATTTTTAATTTATAAAAATTTAAAATTATAAAATTATTATTATTATTATTATTATTATATATGTGCATTGCGGGTATGAAATTCGTACTAACGGAATTCACAGATTTCTTATCGGAAAATAACTATCGCAGATGGAATTTATACAACCCCAAAAATATTTCAACTGTCAAAGTAACCATAAAGTATTTTCAATTATTTGTATTTTTGCCGTGATGCCAATGAAATATTTGAAAACTGCTACACTCGGTTTAATTACAAAATTTAATTCACGCCAAATAACCCTAAAGTTATTTATTCAATTTAAAACGATGGTATGAATATCGAGTGTGCACAACAGTAATTATATTTAAATCTTTAACTACGTTACAATAAAAAAATTTTTGTGAAATATTCGGAAGACACGCATTGTTCTTTAAACGTATAGCTATAAGTGTAAGAAGTTTGATATAACTTTGTTTTGAAGTATTCATTTTCGATAAACTTGTTAACTACTCTATTTTATGAACACTCTAACGACTAATATATCACACCATATTGTCAAACTGGGTAATTGTACAATTTCTAATTATACTCATAATTATAATATGATGTTATAACATGTGAATATTCGAACATTAACATTTTATTTTATAATTTTATTTTATTTTATTCTCATTGGTTTTTATTGCTTTTCCAAACAAAATCATATTTTCATTGGAAAACGAATATTTTGCGATGATGAATATACCACGTTTAATTATATTGTGAAGCCATAAAATTATTACCATACAAATACACGAAAATTCTACAAACTCGTTTCGTCGTGTGCTTTTTCAAATAATGCCTGTGTATTACAAAATAAATAAAATGATAGTTACAAAAAAATAAAATAATAAAATCTAAATACGTAAATCATTTACAGTGGTAGGTACATAATTCTAATAACCTGACTATTCGAAAAAAATCGATGTCTATACATTTAAATATTAAAAAATGATACAAAAATGATAAAATTGATTATAAATTTATAACTAAGATCTTATATGTTTATAAATTATAATATTTTATTTTAAACGTAAATTGGTCTCGGTGAAATAATCTCAGGTATAAAATGACCGCAAACTATTTGGACGCAATCATATTTCAATCATACATTATTTTGATGCTTTTTTAATTACTTATTTTATACGTAAAATGGTATGCTTAAGTACTAGTTATCTTTAATTAATAAAATTATAATTGTATTAATTTTTTGATAAATCGAACACAAAATAGTGTAATAATTTATGTTTTGTATTTCTTAATCACATATAAATTAATAATAATTATAATTTATCACATTTATGATACAAATAATAATATGATTAATAATTCAATATAAATGTTAGATTATAATAGAACAATCCGAATACCTCTAAATTATATAAATGGTATTTAAAAGTAGTTAATAATAAAAATAAATTAAACATTTTTTTTATTCGTCTTTGTTCTTTTTAGCAATGCATTTATATATTTTTTTAAATAATATTTTTCTCGTCGCGTTCAAATAGTTTGCGATCATTTTATACATGGGATTATTTACCGCGACCAATTTACACGGAACCAAACACATGATAACATTATGATGATAATAATTAATTTTATAGTTTTTTCAATTTTTGTACACTATTCGAATCATAAAATATAAATTCGTATTGCGTATAAAACAATATAATATTGTGTGGACAAACGTAACTATCAATAAGAACGATAACAACGTCTCTCTCGTCGTAATCTTTGATACTATTCAAATTATATCGCGGCTTTTTTTTTTATTTTATCTTCGACGAAACTTTTTCGAAGCTATTCTCGGCGCGAAAACTTTCGTTTATAACGCGTTTCGACGTCATCCATACGATATCGGCACGATGTAAAAACGTTTAAACGAAACAGCAACGTAACTCAATCAATCGCGATGTCACGTAAAAAAAAAAAAAAAAAAAAAATGTAACAATCAACAAAAGAGAGCAAGTAAAATGCGTATCTAAAATAAGAAAGAAATTGCATTTTGAAAAGTCACTTAGAGTTTTAATAAAATATATGCCAAAGAGATGGAGACAAGGTATAAAATATAATGAACTTATAAAAGAGAGTTTTACACGATTATTATGTTATAGTATATAATATAATAATATAAATATAATATGAGTACATCATAGAACGGTTAGTTCGAACGAACGTATAACGAGGGAGCGGCGGATCGAGGAAAAAGGTAATGGGGGAAAAGGAGGAAAACATGATTACGTTTCGTCGGAACGTCGTCGACGTAGTCTTCGATATATATAGAAACTGTCGTCGCCCCGACACTTTATACCGTGAAAATGGATATACCGCGGTATATATACTTTGTATATACCTACTACGTACAGTGTTTAATGTAAGTTTTTAGCGGAAAAAGCACTTCGGTAAACTTGTTATCCGGCCCGTCCCGGTTCATTACTTTGCCGCCCAGACCGCTTGCACACTCAATTATGTCCTGCAGGATACGTACGCACGCGAGTACGCGTTACATAATATTATATTTATTATATATATATAACATGGCCGCGTATAAATCGTAACATAGTACATATAGTACTTATTGATATCAGTGTGATACGCCTACATGATCAACGGTTTCAAATGAACTGTTACCGCATACCCGATACAAGTGCTCGCGAGGTAACCGGTAACCATCAAACCGACGCGAAATCTATTTACATACAGAACGCTCGTTCTCCTTTGATAACACCAGACTATAACCACCTAACCGACTAATTTATTGTTCATGCGTGTTATTATTATATACAATGCACAAAGCCTGCGCAATTACCGCTTTTACCTTTGGCTTATTAAAATTTTGTTTCGATTATTTTCGAATTTCCTAGGACGAAGATATATTATATTAAAAATACAAGAAGTAATCTCGCGCGTTTTTGCCTATATCAAATAATTATTTTATTTTTTGTAGTCGGCGGTAAGTATAAACATTGTTAACAATAATACAATAATTATAAACAATTTCTCGTAATGATCAAAACGTATAAATCTCTCTTGGGCGAGAACAATATTTTAAACAAATCGACGATATTAATCACTGCGAGTACATTTTTTATAATTGACTTTAATTTCAAACTTTTTAAAACTTCGCCAATCAAAATAAATTAGGTACGTTCAATACTAAAATTATTCAATATTCTGTTATAAATTTAGGAAATTAAATGAAAAATATATTTTTATTAATCAATAAAAGTTTTTATAATTTTGTTTATGTAGTTTTTACCTTTCAACAGATTAGATTAAAAAACAAACAAAAAATGAGTATTTTTAAGGTTATATTATCCATTATTGTTAACAATTTTTTAATACATGTATTTATTCCCGCTGTCCGGTAACAATTAAGTATTATTAAATATTAAAATAAATAAATTCTGTCCGAACATAATTATAATAATATATTCATATATCCCTTTACTTCCGATAGAAGTCGTAATACTCGAAAAAAGTACGTTATCTAATGAATAATTAAAATATCGTTTTTAGTTTTTTGTAATAAAAAATAATAATATTATTATTGTGATCGAATATGAGATTAAACATTTTTTATGTCGCTCTATTTCCCTTCACCAACCCCATAGTGAGAATTTAACGCAAAAGCAAACTATATGAATATTAAACCGATTTAAGTGCGCATCAACGATAGGATAGTATTTAAATTTGATACACAAAGTGATGACCGCTGACTGATCAAAAATTCTTCGCATATCGTCGGGAGTGGTTTTTTTCCTTCCTCGGTATACGGGCATCCGCAATAAATCGCAACCGTCAACCCGTCATTACCCTGACCCCTCAACACCTCCACCAACGTCACTCGATATCCCGCGAGATACTTTTTTTTTCGCCCCTTACAAAATACTACAGTCGACTTCTATTATTATTATAATATATACGTACTCGTAATAAACGACGGCCTCGATTCTCCCTTTAAAACAAAAAAAAAAAAAATCTCCTCTCTTCCCGACGCATAATATTCACAATAAATAATAGTCTCGGCAACGGAATTCGATATTACAAACCTAACCATAAAAATCAGAAACACCACGACTATTTTAAAGTATTAAATTATAATGTAATAAAACTTATCGGTTGATTTTTATACTTAAATATAATAATATAAATTGTGAATTTCATAAGTATTTTATATAAATTTATTGGATGATAAACTGAAAATATATATATATATATTAATGTATACATAGAAATATCATATAATAAACAATAATATATGAATTACGTCTCGTCGAAATTTTCGATAAAATCAGTGTTAACGTAGAAAGCGTTGTATCAATATATCGATAATTAATGTCAAAATTTAATTTAGAAAATATAATCACTATGAAGAACATTAACATTTTTAAATGTTTAAATCATTCTTCGATTACGTAATGATTATTATTATTAATTATTCACATTATTATTATCGTGGCGTTCTCTAAAATATGCGTATTTTTCGTAAACAATTTTCTTTAAATTGAAAAATAAATATCTCATTCTGCGTCTCAGACGACAATAAAAACGTGTATTCAATTTAGACGTTATAAGGCTTATCGACGCCATCATTTTTTGTAAAGAATAAAAAGCTATTTTTACAGAAATATATTATTTCTCCGAGAATTTGCGCGCGTTTAACGCGTCGTGTCGTCCGTGGCCGGTGAATCGATTTCATTGTGTTTCATCCATTACTTCGATACACTGAAGAGAAAACAGCGTGTGATAAAAAATCTTTTTCTAAATTGAGGAATGAAAAACAATCGTTTTATCGTTCCACTTTGACGGTGCCCCGGGGTGTTAAGTTTTTCCTTTCGCCATTATTATTACCATCACGCGAGTATCTTAAAGAGCAGTGAAATCCCCTCTTTATACGATCATCCAACGTACAGAATCGATTTATATTTTTAACTACAGATTTTAAGATTTATATAAATAAATGAAATAAAAATTATAACAATAATATATAAATACACAAAAGAGAAATGTAAGATAGACGACGGAAAATATGTCGACGCCGTAATACTTGCGAGTTATCGGACGTCGCCACACACGTTTCTATAGAGGATAGAAAATAAAATTATACGTAAAAAAAAAAAATTATACGAGTATTCAATTTTGAAAATACGTATTATGAACGAGATTTTTCTCTGAAAAAAAAAAATATTCGCATATTTTATTACACAAAACTTTTTTTTTTTATATAATAAAAATAATAACGAGTATTTTATTATTAAAAAACATTTACCGCAAAAAAATTCGACGAATGATCTAGTTATTAAAATTTGAAACAAAGTAATGTTATTTTTTTTTAACGTGCTGAAATAATATTATAGTTAAAAAGACATCGAGTGATGAATCTGGGCATAAAGAGAAAATGTTCGGACGGTTAAACAAACGAATAACAAGAAAAGGTTAAATCGTTGTTTACCAAACGTATCTTTATGAGTTTTGGTATATGTGAGATGAAAATATTTTATATTTTATAAATTAATGTTGCCTTGTTGGATTTATCATTATTTTAATTGCTATTTTAAAAATTATATTATATTATGTAATATTTTTACTTATAATATTCTGTTTTACAACATTAACGAAGTTACAGAAAAATTTATTTATATTTGGTATACGAATTTAACGAAATTATTAACAAATATTAGTTTGTACTGTTTGTAGTTTGATTATACAATAATAATCAATATATAAAAGTTAATTTTTTTTAAACAAGTAATTTCTCGTATATTAAACGTGTCTACCATAAAATTATCTTCTTCCTCAAATCGATTCTCATGTTTATATTTAATTTGAGTGTTTTAATGTATTTATATAAAAAAAATGACTTCAAACATATATTAAGTAAGTTCGTCTGCTGGTGTCGATCGTGGAATCATTGGCAATATTCATCGAAAATCACCTGCCTATAGAATCATCGCACCACCAAACCGGTTATGGTTGTTACGTAAATCTTGCATTCTGGGGCCTAATACCTATAAAAAATTTGTATATGTCATTATGCATATTCATCCAAAACGATAAATTTGCTCAACTGCGACACTTTTACCATCGGAGAATTCCTCAAAAGATTACAATTTGGAATTTCAGTAGTTTACATGTTCAAATTGAATGCTATTATACTATTCGACCGCCTTACGATAACGTTACTGCAATACTTGACGAAGCAAGTGCAAGTTCAATTCCATTTTTCAATCGAATCGTTACTAACATCAATGATATTAAAAACGTTTTTCTAGTTCCCCGGGGGAGTGGGGGCATATAAGAAAAAAATTCCGCCAGTTCCATCGTTCACTATACCTTCATAACCTTCATAAGCGTATTGTAAGCATATTATGTTGTCGTGGATTTAAAAGGAAAATGTTTTATTGAACGATTTCTATCAATTTCTTGGAATCATATTAGGTTTCATGTCGTCTCAACTCATGATATGGTGTATTGGCGATTAGGCGTTGTCATTTCTATGTGTATTAAGCCTCTGTTAGTAAGCATCAAGCACATGTCCTCAATTAAAATAAATGTTTCATTGTAAATTTATACGTTCATTTTCATATCTTCAATCTGCATTCGATGTTTAAAGATACATCTAATGGAATATAATTGGAAATATAATGGAATATATCTTCAGTGGCCATAATATGATGTTTATATTTGTTCCATAAATCAGATAGAATGGACTGTACAAAATGTTGAAAATGTAAGTATACTTAAAAATTCACTAACAAACTGGCATAACCGTAAATGTGATTTTTTTCCGCGCTCAGTTGCCATGGTTACCAGTATTTAAATTAAATTAAATTAAATTTTTTTATTTAATTTAAATAAATAATTACTCAATTACATTATAGAATTGAAATATTAAGCTTAAAACCTGCGTCGCAATTGTACTCCTCTTTCATTTAAAAAAGACAAATTAAAATAATCGATAAGGGCGTTCTCAAGTTATGGCGTGACGTAAGAAAATATTGTCTCATTTTTATAAAAAAAAAATATTGTGTATATAAACTTACGTAGATAGTACTAAAATAATAATAAATTACAATAATAATTGAATAATATTATTTATTTTTATATAATTATTGCGCATAGACCGAGCAAACGTATCGAACGCACTCGTGGCCCGAGATTGCCTACAAGGTGCGCCGTGTAAGAATAGTACGACAATACAGTAATGATGATAATATTAATATCCGTGGGAAAAGAGCTTAAAATGACCACATGAGGTCAGAGAACAAAGTACACACGTTTGTGATGTCCTGGGGTGTATATGCACGTACTTCAAACGTAAAATTTACTCCGTCGGATTTGAAATAGTTAAAATGAAAATATATAAAAATACTAACGACTGCAGCTCGTGTATAGATCGCGCGGAACCCTAAGAGCAAAACCTTGTTCCTTGAAGCTCTTTCATTATTTTATTACGAACATTTTCCTCTGTCCCTTCTCCTTTTTCCTTATCCAAACGTCTTTTTTTGTTTGTTTATTATTTCAAATAGACATGCCATAAAGGAATATGTGTGTTTTTTTTAACTTCCGCTACCTGTGCGAAGGCTCCTTAAATACGGATTTCGTCGATTCCGCGAAAATAACTGACCAATTTTCATTTCTTTCTTTCTTTTTCTTTTATACACACACACACACACGCTAAACTTTTGTAATCGAATTACACTTCAGATGAGATCTTCCGTAAATACCGTTCGAATCATTGTACGTATATGTATGTGTGTGGATAGTGTATATATTTATAGTCAACATTGTAGAAAAATTTTTATTTTTACTAAACGATCAATACCTCAAAGCACATAAAAGCACATAATATTATGAGTACATTACATATTTTTTGCAATATTTTTAAATAAATTTTATAATTATTATTATTATTATTATTATTATTTTGTGTGTCTACACATCATATAATAATATTATTTTCTGTACATTACAACTTTACTAATTATTTTTATTTTTAAATTACTCATTAAACTATATAGGAAAAATATTCTATTATGATTTTCGTTCCGTGTTTATAAGAAATTGATTACTTCTTACACATGTATTACAAGAGACAAAGGGTTTGTTGAGCTGTTGTTTTTGTATATTGTATCGGGTTTTTTTCATTTTATTTAATTATTACTATTCTATATAGCAAATTAAAATTAATTAATTAAATTAAGATGACAATTTAAATTCCATAAATTTTTGCGTCAACGAATAAACGTAATTAATTTACATAATAAATTATTACATATTTTCGGTAAAACGATATTCAATATTACATAATAATTACATACTTGAAATATAAAATATAAAAATTATTACACGTCGTGTATCATCTTCAATATAATGATTATGCAATAACTTTTAATGAATTATATTTTATAATTTTAAAATAAAATATTAAACTAATAATAATTGCAATATATCTTATAATTATATTTCGTCGTATTCAAAATCATGAATTTTGCATATTTTTCATAAAATATATATTATATAAATATAAATATGATCTTACCATATTAATAAAACTATTTCATCCTCGTAGAATTTATGCCTTAACCCCCGGAGATAATTTCCATTGTATTACTCCTATACATAAATATTTTAAATTGATTATGATTTATGATATTAAAATTTTAGTTAATATATAAAATATAATTTCCATTGAAGGATTTTTCTATTTTTACATAAACTCATAATTTAACCATTTAATTATGAAATATCTTAAAGACAACTTTAAAAACAATTTCAATTTTGACCAAAACTGGCTTTTTCATAATATTATTATCAATGACTTTATGTAATTTAACGAATCTTTGAAAAAATATAAATTTATATTTTATTTAAATTAACACGAATTAAAATTATTGTAATGACATCGAAGAAAAATATTATTAAATATTTATGAAATTGAAATGTCTAATAAAATTAATACTGAAAATTATTAAATTAATATCAACATTTTTTTCTAATAATAATATTACATTTATAAATTTTATGTGTGTAATTTATTATACAAAAACGACCCATATGAGGAAATTAAAGTAATATTTTACCAATAATAAATATATTCTATCAGTTAAACTTAATTAAAATAATATCAACAACATGGATTTAATTAATAAAAAATAAGATCATAAATATACACATATATATATATATATACCTATAAATTATTTAAATCACTTAGTAATTAAATTGTAATTAAATATTTATTTAACCATAATATAGTCAATAGAGTAATTTTAAAATTCTTCTGGTTCATTAGTCAAATTAATAGTAGCACGGCGTTAACGAAATTATATTTATAATTACACAATACGAGTATATATTATAGTTTATAGTACAAAAAATTAATTACTTATTAACACCGTTATTACTAAAATTATATAGAATATCCATCAGTTCATTTTTTAATTAAAACCCAATTTGTATAACTAAATAATATGATTAATTTTGAATATATGCCAACATAATACGAGCATATTATCTAATTTAAACTTACGATATTTTAAATTTAAGTAAAGATAAATTACGTAAATATAAATATTACAATACAATAGTTTGTATTTCAGTTATATACTTACTATACCTACTTCAAATTTTTATTCAATAAATTATTAAATTATAATAAAATTTTGTTATTTAGATGTCAAAATGTTTAAATCACATAAAGACGCGTATACTAATTTAAACATTTTGAAATGCTTATAAAAGTAAAATTTTCTTGGAAATCAAAATACGATTTCATTATTATGATATAATAAAAAAAATTATGAATAATTAAACTCAAAGAACACGCATAAATAATTATTATTATATGAATTCACTTGTAAAATATAAATTAATAAAAATCATTAAACGAAATTGAATATAATTATAAGGATTGACTTGATTTGAGATTTTGAGCAATAATTTACAAGCTCGTTTTATTCTATTAGCTAAGTTTTATTCGAATCATTTTTTTTTTTTTGTTATTTATTATAATTATATATTACCTTGGGATGTGAAAAATGATGAATTCAATTCTATCCGCAGTGTGTTTTATTTCTATAGTATTATTTCGTTTTCCAATCATCACAACCGAACCACTGAGGAAATAGTGAAAAAATAAAATGCATAAAAATCAATAACTATATATTTTTTTATTACGACATTTTTATTTCAATGCTCGCCATAGACGCAACAAAATGACAATGACGTAGCATTTATCTCCAACTCGAAATACGAATCTCATCCGCTATACTCGTAATAATATTCTGTCACCCAATTGTTTGATAACATCTTTAAATGACGTATAAATCCTTCTCGGCCAGCATTATAACCATATAGTAGCTACAGTTGGTATCAACTGAATATTTTTTGATTAAATTAATATTTATTTATTTTTATCTATATATTTTTATTCACCAAACCCGTTTTTTCGAAATGTTTTTCGTCAAATATATGGACTCACTCAACGGTACACAATGATATACAGGCATATTATCAAAGTATTAACGTGATAATGTGAATTATTGATCAATCGTTTTCAAATAAATTTATAATCGCGATTTACTTAGCGGACTATATGACGCGAAAGTGGAACCGAAACAAATAACATAATGTCAATATAATTGAACGCGCGTGCGCAAAAGTATTCGTAGGATTTACAGTGATTATTGTTATTGTCCTCCAGCGAAATTAAATATTAATATCGAACAAAATGTGACGAGTATTATATAGTCGTAAAATACGAATTAGAAACATCAGTAATTTAGTTAGACGACGACAATATTTATTTAATACAATATACGAATTTTAAAAGTCAAAAAAAAAAATAAATAAATAAATAAAAAATAAATTTCTATACAGATTAGGAATTCAAAAACGATTAAATGTACAATCCATGCTCGCGATTCGCCGAAAGATCGCGAGTAACTTTGCTGTGCGTTAGGGTCTAATAATCGTGGAAAACAACCGCGTCGCCATTGAAATTTGTCGAATATTTTCCAGTAACAAAATACGAGCACAATGATGCGAACAGACGATATCTTAAGTCTCAGTCGGAGGCTACGTCTGTCGTTCAAATAACGGATCAAACACAAAAACATCTAAGCCGACGGCACACTGTGTTTTATATACATAACATCATCGACTTATATATTTATCGTATTACGCGAGTTTAATATGTTTTGTTTAATATTCTACAAAGATCATTTTGTAATATTCACATCCAAAACGACATTCGATGCGTTTCACGAGAAACTGGTGAAATTCCACCGACGTACAATACACCCGAGCAACGACGGTCCGCGTGTCTTATGATGCTGCGACCATTGAACCAAAATCTCCTAACAGAGATCTTTACTTTTCAAGTTACACTCGTGGTAATTTCTATTGACACGACGATGCGGTTCACATTACGTAATACGTTACGAAAACAAGAATATTATTCATCTCTCCCGCACAAATCCGAAATCGATATTTTAATAATAATAATAATAATAATATACGAAATTTAATTTTTTAAACTATATTATATACGACAATATTCGGACTGAGTGATTACCGCGAATGTGCTGCGCGAAAAAAATAAAAATATACACGAGACTATCGTCGTATGCAGTGGCGTAGCCAGGATTATGCAAAGGGGGTTTGATGTAAGGATTAAATTAGGTATTAGTTATTTATCATTTTTTGCTCGATACTTAGGTATACTCTTATTGAACCATTTAAGGGTGTATAGCAGTGTATATACTCGTATATAGAAAATAAAAAAATAAAATAAAATAAAATAATTAATTGATATACACAACAATAAAAGTATTAAAAGTTATTAATAAATTTCGACGAATTCGATTTTAATATTTCACGATAATTCTGGCAATTTTATAGTTAGAGACTTGAAAATTATTTTGAGTGTTCACATGGTTACTTATATAACATATGTGGTAAAATTTTGGAAGTGGTAAGTTAATTTTTCTACAAATATAGGACTTTGAATATTTCATAAAATTCTCGATTTTTATGTATATAATGTGTGATAAAATTGGCAATTTTGGACATTAAGGTCTGAAAATTTTACTGGAGTATACTTATATATTACTTAACATCATATCAAAATATTAAAAAAAAATCCCTATTCTGAATTTTTTTTATAGCTATTTAAAGTTGATATTTTTAGTTTAAATGAAAATCTTAGAATCCATAAGAATATTCCTCTTATTATTTCTCAATACATTTACATTAAAAATTAATAGAAAAGTCAAAAAATTTGAAAAAGTTTTGAAGATTTTATTTAATCATACTAATATATATCTTAATGAATTTCCAATATATTAGGAAAATCTCAAGACTTAATTTTTTTATTGGTGTTTAAAGTTGAAATTTCAGTAAAATCAATATTTAAAATATTTATATGGATTTATATTATTATATTACAATATTTTACAATAATCTTAAATAAAATTGACAAAAAATTTTGAAAATTTTATTTTAGCTTATAAATACCTAACCAGTATATTCTTTCTCTTATGCTTTTTAATTTATCTGTTATCAACTATTTTCTAATAGATATAGAATGACAATTTTTACAGTAGAATTAACGAAAATTATAATAATATAATATTAATAATAATACATTAGGATAAACACACGAAAAACAGCAATGGGGTGGTTAAACTCCCAAAACCCCCCTGGCTACGCCACTGGTCGTGCGAAGTCGAATACACGGATGAGAATACACGCACAAGTTGTTGGCAATCGGTGAAAACTTAAACGACGCGTCTTTTAAACAAGATGAATGTCGCACCGCCAACCGGAATTATATTATAATATTACGCGACGTAGTTTCAACAATACTGCGTTGCCGCGTGAAGACTCCAATTCATCCTTCAAGTCTAAACGTATATAAACATATAATAATACATACTTATATAATACTTATATGTATATACTGAACGCTAACTTTTGCCATTTAAACTGCGTATTACATTAGGCAAAACGTTCCTTCTGTCCGCGGTCGACGAGAAGGGCGAGAACGAGTCTCGATTCACCCCACAGTGTATAAATAATACTCGGCTTACACTTTATATATTACGCGTGTTTATCATACTGAAATATACGCTTTTTATTTTTTCTCTCTATTCTCTCTCGCTCTGTCTCTATATTCTATCTTTCTCTCTCTCTCTCTCTCTTTCTCTATATTCTATATTTCTCTCTCTTTCTCTCTCTCTGTATTGCTCGAAAATAAGCACACATTCGGTCGATCAATCATCGTGCTCCGGTGTTTCGAGTTTTCGACCCTTCATAGATTTTCGAGCTTTTCTACTCAACATATACGTATATATAATATATTTTATAATATGTATCGGATATTTTAATGTGACTTACTCAAAAATCTGCGAGCGTGTATATCTTAATAAATTTTACGTATCGCGACGAAAGTATTTACGAAAGTATTTGCACAATAATTCACAGCACGCGATATTTAGTTTGTCCTTTTTTCAAATCGAATAAATATGCTTTATTACAGAAGAATCGTCGAGTAAATAATTGAAATTTTAAACACTTTATTTCTGTCGCGTGAGTACGTTTCGTTATCACGCGTGTTATTTGCAAAAATATTTGATTATCACTTATAACTTTTACGAACGCATTTATCATTAAATAGGTACTAAAATATTCTGTGCATTTAAAGCGACCTTGGTATATAATTTCGAATTAACGATGTGTGTTAGTATACTGGGGTTTTTGAAAAAATAAATTCTACGTGTAATTTACGCGACATGAGACTTGGAAAACTGCAATATTTGAAAAAAAACCCCGTCTAGCGTGCATCTATCATAAATCATAATAATACCTGACGTCGCTGGGTAAACGATTAATTACAACGTGTACTTGCCCGGAATATAATATGCGGAAAGATCTAGTTTTCGTGACAATCAAAAGTGCATTATTCTTTATTTTTATTATTACCTCGGTACAGATTATTTTATCACCTGCGGGGTAGTTTTATTTTTAGTTTTTATGATTAACATCAAAAACACGAACGAGAAGACTTTAAGGCATACATCGCACGTACCATGCGTCAAAAAAAAAAAAAAAAAAAAAAAAGAAAAAAGAGAGGTAGAAAAAATGTTTCTTAATGAGACTGGTACTAATGATGTTACAATCTTTATTGTACAGTCACTTACACAAATTGTAAAATGATTTAAAATCAAACAAATATTCTTTTTTTCTTTTTTCTTTTTTTATCATTTGATACTGATCGTTTTCAACGCCATTTAAACTTAAAAGGATTAAATACATTTTCATTTTTATATTTATAATATTATTGTCTTTCGTTATGCGTTACAGCATTATCTTATATTTTTTATACAAAATATAAATATTTATTACAATACAATATTATTATTAATAATTATAATAATATAAAATTCATTTTCCTTGAATTCAAACTGCACTTAAATTAAATATAATCATTTTTTATTTTATTTAACAATAATAAAACTTTTTTTCACAAAATTAGTATATCTACCTATTTAATAATTTATTTATACGAAGCATTAAATCATATTTAAACTATATATTTTAATTTTATCAAATAATTATACTTGAAAATATAAAAAATATAAATTTTAATTAATTATTTATGAATAATGTGTTTCGGTAGGTACTAATTAATACTTTATTCAGCTTTATTCTTTGTCTGCTTGAATTACTCGTGTTAATTTAGCACTTAATTAAAATAAGTAAATATAATTTACATCAAAATAATATAATTATTATGAATAAAATATATTTATGCATGCATAAAAAAGAGAAAAGTAGCGTTATAAATAATTATTATAATATAATATAATGATTCATAACACAAAATCATAACATATCAACGTATAACATATCGAGTCCGTTAAGTACATTTTAATATCTGAATAATTATCTTAATAAAATTAATGAAACTAATTTTTTTTTTTAATTTTAACTCGAATACATTTTGCGCACAAACCAAACAAAACGAGCTTAAAATTTGAGGTGATAATATTTCATTATTATAATATTATACAATCGATAACGCAATACTGGCATTTATAACTATATCTATATTTGTACCCCATTAGTGATGGGCAAGAAAATTACGTTTCATTAAATTTAATATTTGTATAATCTTGATAGAATACAAGTAGAGGAAACTACAAAGGGTCGCTTTAATCACGATAATCTAAAATGGCAAATCCAATTTACACTACACATTCACTCGTTGGGATCGATCCAAATATTATTCTGTGTGTGTGATGCTAGGGCAGCGTACTCACACGTATTTCGTACTATTATATTTTGATACTAATAACTTAACAGAATATATGCTATTGTTATGCAATCTGTACATTTTAACAATAATAATCAAATCGTGTAATAATTACACAAAATGTGTATCCGTTAGGAATAATATTATCAAAAAAATTTATACTTTAAAACGTTTACGCCGCGATATATATTTTGATAACAACGCTCGAGTTCCTAGATCATTTTTACGAGAACAGAAGTGGCATAAAATGTGTGAACGCGCATTTAATTTGTTACTATATCATCATCGTTATATTATTAAATTTTTATTTACGCGATCAAAAATTATCGTTCAATATGTACAGAAAATTATTACTATTAGGAGGTACCTTAAAAAGTATATTCGTGTTTTCACGAAAAATAAACTCGAGGAAACCTACGTAAATCATGGTAATTTAGTAAATACGTTTAATTTAAAAGTAAATATTTACAATGGCTTTGGACGACTAAATAATTTATTACTAAGTATATACTAGTACCGTGGTCGATTCTGAAATTAATTATATGTCGGACATTTATGTAAAAATTTTGTCTCTGAGTAAAAGATTCGGTGGCACTTTGCAAAGTTTACTCAACCGTATTGTTATTCCTCTCTTGTCTAGAAATCTAATTATAAACAAATCTTAATTTTTTTTTTTTTTTTTTTTACCCAATTCTCTTTCTCTCCCTTGTTTTTTTTCTCTATCGCCGTTTTTACACAAACATAACCGATAATTAAAATGTACAATTACTCATAAATAAACATTTTACTCAAACCATTAGTTTGGATGTCACTGAATATGTATTAATATTAAAACGCTTCAAAACTCCCATTATTTAGATTTAAAATACATTTATTGCGTACATAACATAATATATATATATAGGTAGGTACCTAAAACGAACACTGTAATAATGAATAAAATGTACGAAAAATATGGTTCCATGTCATAATATCTCCGAAAAAATATCTCCGGTCAATATATCTCCGTCAAAATATCTCCAGTCAAAAATATCTCCAATCAAAAATATCTCCAATCAAAAATATTTCTTGTACAGGTATATAAATTATTATGAGATGGGATTTTGATAGCCATATATTTTTAAACTATAATAATATATCCACATAATACGTAGATATAGATATACCTACAGTATGTATACAGGTATAGATCAGAATTCTGAATAGTGATAATTAAATACATTTACAATGTTATCTCCATTATTTGTACTTTATACAACTATACAAGTAGGTATACAGAATTACAGAATATACGTATAGTAATTTTTGTCGCTTTGATTGATAAATTAAATTTATAACTTATAAAATATAGCGATGTAGGGGAAATTTTCAGCATTCAATAATATTCGGATTTGCAGTTATTTTAACAGGAGATATTTTTGACTGGAGATATTATTGAATAAAGTTATTTTGGTTGGAGATATTTTGACGGATACATTTTGACCGGAGATATTTTTGCGGAGATATTTTGACCGGTCACCAAAAATATTAATTAATAAAAATAATAAATATAATTAATATAATAATAAAAAAATATTATTATAATAATTATTATTGTAAATGTACGATCATAATTTTCATAATTATATTAATACTGTATACACATTTTTAGAAAAACACTTATGAAATTACCAAGATAATACGTTTTACGTACTAAATATTTTAATTGCATCGCAATCCAAATTTATATGTTCCGAAAAGGCGAAAACTTTCTTTGTAATGTAACAAACACATACAATAAAATTTAATTGTAAGACGAGCTTCTTTATATAGTACACATAAAAAATTTAAAATTATTACTTACAAAAAAATTTTTTTTTCCTTTCAATCATTTATTTACGAGTACAATTTAACATTAAAACAGATTGTTATTGTATACATCATACATGAAGCATTACAATATATCCTATTACAAGACTTATATATTATATTAAAAGGATTTCCTGTTTTTAATCAGGTATTTAAATATTAACAGATAAACAAATATTTTTATATTTTATAAATAATATAAATTCAATTCAACAAAAGTATACATCATTGATTATTTTTAGTTTTTTATTTTCTTATTTTTAATTGGTTTTTGTCATCCATGAATAAATAATTAAAATAAAAGACAAATTTGTATTCTTTTTAGAAAATATCCAAAAATTACAAGGAGAAAATACCCCAGTATTTAATTACAAAAGTGTGATAAAAATAGTTACCATAGTTTATTATATAAAATAACTACAAATTTAATAAATAACTCTTATTTAATTTTATTGATGATTACTATAGCTAGGTATATGTAAAGATGATATTATTATTATAATAAAATAATTTATGACGAATAATTCGTTATGATAAAATATATTTCAAAATGATTAAAAAGATGTTTAAATAAGTTAATAACATTAAATTAAAAAAAATTGCCTCTATTTCTCCTTTATCCTGCTATAACTTTTTACTTCTAAATTTTAACATTTAAATATATAATTGTATAATTAACTTCTACAATGGTATAATTTTTGGTTATCATTTCCAATTTACATAAAATATTCATTGAATATTATTCAGTTCCCAAATTTTGCACCATAGATTTGATTACTATTATTATTATTATTACAATATACCCTACCTCCTACCTATTTAAAGATGTTTTATAGTTATATGAGACATTGCGATATTGTAAAATGCCAACATTGAAATAATTATTACAATGTGAAAATACGTCAGGAGTATTAAGTTATTTTACTGAATTAGGTACTGAATTTATTTTGTCTCGATCTACTGAGGTTCAATAAATTATAAATTAAAGCTGCAAATTATTGAATGAATGACAGTGGACATTTTTTTCATTAATTTTTTTTTTTTTGTTTATAAAAAAAATAATTATACACAATTTCATATATTATATTTTATTGTGTGTATTCCAAGTTTATTTACACAATAAGTCAATAACTATTCATAAATAATATTAATATTATAGCCAACGAATATTATAGTTCATATAGGTACATACATTTATTATATATAGAATAGGCTGATTATACTTTGTTAAAATTCCAATGAAATGCAATTTATTTATCAAGTATCTTAATTAAATTAAAATTGATAAATAAGTAGGTGCACGTGTGTTCGTTCATAAGATAATCTAATAATCGTATATACTTATAATATGATGTCCCATAGCCATAAAAAGGTTTAATTAAATTCTCTTGAATACTAATGGTATTAACATAACTTTAAAATTATCAAGTATAATTCAAAAAGTAATTATATCATACATAATGGTTATAAATATAATCTAGTTTATAAATTTCACTAAATAGTAGAATATAATATGATTATTTACCTTTATCAATATTTAAATATTATTTATGTAATTTTTATTAGGTAATTAAAACGAATAAATAATTACACGATTAAATAAACACTTATATAAACAGAGTATAGTATTTAAATAAATAATATAATCAAAAAATAACAGATATAAAGAGAAAGCTAATATTATTATCAATTTATTAACGACGATTTTTTATAAAGTTCATTTCATGACGGAAATATCATTAGTTTTATCTCTAAATATTTTTTTAAATCGATGTGGATATTAAGGTTAATAAATAAATGATATATTAAAAAAAAAAATAAAAGTGTAAGTATGTAAAATAATTTAAGAGTAAATACTAAATATTATTCTATAATTTGTTTTCCCACTAAATACCTATTTTTTTTTTAACGATAATACTACGAATATAAAAATCAATTATAAGCTTATAATATTATTGTAATGCATCGTAAAATATAATAAATTGACTTACGTCAGTAATACAAAATATAATTCAAATAACAATAAAACTATTTCAACTATAAATTTGAAAAATACAATTACGTGTTCGTCTAGACAAAATAAACTATTATTATTACTAGGTATTAGTTATTAATAAAAAAAGAAATATATAAAAAAGGTAAGAATATCAAAATAGTATTTACAATAATACCCATATAAACTATATTGAATGAATATAAACGATTATCGTATTTTTTTTTTAGACAATAAAAAAAAATTTCTATTTTAATGCGCTTATAATAACATACACAACGATAATAACATACTTATCTATGTCTTTAATAAAGCAGTCTACTGAAAAATGAATTTTTTTATTAGATAAACCAACTATATATAATATATATCGACTTTTTCTATGACTAGAATTGTATTAAAACGTCATTATTTTGGAAAAAAATTGATTTTTTTTTATATTCTGCAAACTCATAAAATTAATTAATTATGTACTATATAAGGTATTATATATAATAATATAAAAGTTTAATATATTTATTAAATTTATTTATTTTTTTTAAATAGTTTAATTGTATGAAAATAATAGACATAGAATGTTACAGATATTAATGCTACCAAGAAATTAACAGCAAAAAATATTGACAGACTCTTTAGTATCAATTATTTATTATTAAATTGTTACACGACAATAATATATAAATTAATATTTTGTATTTGTCATTATTAAAATAATTTATGATTTAACTACATAATAATAATAATATTCTTCGATATGTAATTTAGTAAGTTATAAAACAAAGTTACAATATCATTCCGATTAAATTTCAAGTGCGAAACACATTCGTCATCCGAATCGAGCGCCTATGACGAGTACTTAAAACATTCAAAGAAAATATACCCTGCACGGTTTTCATATATTCAACTTAACTCGAAGAATTTATTCCTATCCAATTGAAAATAATATACTGGAATAATTCGTAAATATTATCGATTCAAAACTTTTTAAAATTAGTATTAATTTATGTTTTTTTTTTTTTTTTTTACATATTTACATTTATATAGAGTTTTCTCATCTTAAGAATATCAACATCCTTGTACCAATATAATGATAACGATAATAATAATAATTAATGCTGTTATAATATTATTAATAGTATAAGGACAGTCGCGGAGAGAACGCTTCTGCCGCTACTGCGTCGCGCGGTATGAATAGTAATAATTTATAATTACGGCTGTGGCAAGAACCGATTAAATAAAATTATGCACGTGGGCTGATTAAATCGTCCTGAGCTTTATTAAACCATTTTTGCCGTCCCGTAAAATTATTATTATTATTATTATTATTATTATTATTATTATTATTATTATTATTATTATTATTGTTTTACGCCGTGAAGACCGAATACGAATCCGTTTTACTTCTCCTGACTGAAGATACATGCGTTATATTACAATATTTTAATATATGAAATATTTTTTTCCCCTTTATTATGATATCACACACATATTTATATAAAATAATATCCATAATACGAGGAAAAAATATCGTTTTTAAAATATAATATTACACGTATAAATAGTTGTAACTTATAAGTATACCACCTTGTATATATAAATATGTAATATATTATATTGTATTATACGCATATTGCTTTATGTATATTTTGTGCTCTCCAAGCTCCAACAAAGTTCAACGCAGAGTTTGTCCATCAACATTTTATTAAAACTCTTTATTTGTTTATTTTTACTCTTTTTTTCGTAATTAAGTAAAATTAATTTTGTTTCCAACTTTTTTTTTTCTTGATGTTTTATGTTTAGTTTTTACTGAAATAAATTATTATAAGAATAAAGACATCTAAACTTAAAAGTATTCCAATAAAAATATAAACAATACCTTTTACAAACTAATTTCAGTGACTTTTATAATGTGTGTAAATATACCACATTAAAGTATCGTTTCGCAATAAAAAAAAAAAAAAAAAAAAAATAGTTTATATTTCAAATTACTACAAAAATAAACAACAATAATAATAATAATAATAATAATAATAATAATAATAAAATTTTAATTATGAATTATGAAATTGCAACAGTTCATCTGAAGTGTTTCAAAATAACGTATTTTTATTTTATAGAATAGGTAGGTATATTATTTTCTATTGTTAAATCTTTGCATTTGTGTGCTATTTAAATCCGTGTGCGATTTTAAACTAATATCTTATGCATATAATATTGATGAAATAAGATTTATATTTTGCTAAAATAATATTATGTTCTGTGCATAAAAATGTTTGAACTAAAACGTAAAAAATGACATTATACGTCCTAGTGCATTTTTAAAAATGCACATAAAATTATGATGATTAATCGTCAATATCAAATTCATCAAGAAACTCCATAATAATAATATTGTTATTATACAATCGAAGAAATATTAATTTATTTTAATACAACAAGCAAGTAAATAAATAATACATGTTCGTATTACTTTATAATGAGTTGTGTCGAGTAGAATATATTATAATATACATTTTTTTTTTTTCGTGATTCTGAATATTTACATGCCGAACATGACCGAGCACTTTACCATCGTTTTTCAAAACGTCACAATAAATCACCAACTGACTTTATTGGACTTCGATCTGTACGCAAGCTAAATTCTGGAATTTTTATCGAAATTAAAATTTCCCAGCCGAGAATTGATACTTTCCAAGCTATATATTATATTATATGATATAGAATATAATCGAATTACAATAGTTGGACAAAGATAACGAAAACTTAAATATTTATAGTTTTATAAATGTATTTAGAATATGTAAAAAACAGATAATATTATTAAATGCACAATATAAAACAAGAATATAGATACCTAATACATTATATTTTTAGTGTTTTAAAAAAGAAAGTATTAAACAATTTCTATCTGGAACTTTATAAACCTAAAAGAACCGTCAGAATCACTGGGGTTCTGTCCTAAGTTTTTATATTTTTCTCGTCCCATACAAGTAATTCGCAGCAATTTCTCAGATTTTTAATAACACCTAAAAGTTTCAGTCAAGATATATATTATATTCTTCAATCCTATATTATAAGTTGAATATAAGTTGTACTCACTTGTACATTATTTAAGAGGCATCTTGCATCTATATATGACATCGATGATAAATCATCAGTGTTGTGCCTTACGTCTATTCGAATTTTCGTTATATAAAATATATATATAAAAAAAAAATACGCCTGTTGAAGACAGTTTGTCGATTAATGATGAATAATAAAAGACAAATGAGTATTTTCGAATTCGGGCGAAGGCAGTTCATATTATGTTGTAAAAACATATCATTCTTGCCTGTTAGATTTTTAAAATGCCCACAGGAATACACAATAGAGAATAATTAATATACCTATATATAAATTATCACCTGAGTACACAAATTATATTTAAATTTATACTACATATAATGTATGATAAAAAATAATTGGATTCTAGTGAATCTACTATAAAGTAGTTCAAATTAAAATTGATAACTACTATCCCGCATAAATAAATAATATAAAATATTTGATGAAATTGCCATGTCAATTTTAATTACCGTGTAACATTTGAACAGTTTAAATACATAACCAAGTTCATAAATTAAAAAAATGATAAACTATTGCATTCGAAAAAACGATTCTGAGCGAATTACAGTCAGATAATGTAGGTAATAATTAAAATTTTGACATTTTTTATTAGATATTTAAAACGCAAAATTTTATCACACATATATAGAGACCATAAAAGGTACACATATATAGTACATAAATGAACACCCTATAAAATTTTAAGTCTTTAAGTTCAATATAAATGCTCATAAAATCCATTGTCACCTAAATGCCCATATCATAAAAATGTTTGTCAATTTTATTTACCATTATTGTAAAATATTGAAATAATATAATAGAAAGAATCCATATAAATACTTTAAATATTAATTTTACTGAAATTTCAACTTTAAACACCTATAAAAAATTGAGTCTTGAGATTTTCTTAAAATTTTGGAAATTCGTTAAGATATATGTCAGTATGCTTCAATGAAATTTTCAAAAACTTACGAATTTTTTATATTTTCTATTAATTTTTATTGTAAAAGTATTGAGAAATAATAAGAAGAATATTCGTATGTATTCTAAGATTTACTACGTTTGAACTAAAAATATTAACATTAAACAACTATAAAAAAAAAAGTTGAGACTAGGGATTTTTCTAATATTTTGATATGATGTTAAGTAATATGTACATATACTTCACTAAAATTTTCAGATCTTAATACCAAAAATCGCCAATTTTATCAAACATTATAATACATAAAAACGAGAATTTTACGAAATATTCAAAGTCCTATATTTTGTAGAAAAATTTTACCACATATATGTAATACCTATGTGAATATCCAATAAAGTTTTTAAGTCACTAACATTAAAATTGCCCGAGTTATCGTGAAATATTGAAATCGAATTCATCGAAATTTCAGTTTTCGTGAAAAATGCCGTTTTTTCGTCATTTTTTCTACCGCTTAGGGTCAATTTTGAGAAATTCGAAAAATGACCTGAATAGAGTACCAACTACATCTATTTTTCAACCGGAATCATATGCTATTCATGAAGAATGAAGAGCATTATTTTGGGTAGTAAAATTGTCTTCAGACATAAAAACAAAAACAAAAAGATACATCATTGATCATTGTAAAACCAATACATTCTTCGCTTCGCTCAGAATCTAAAACTTAAAGTATGATAAAGTTAAAATATTATGAAATTTAGCTTTTATTATTATGAAAAGGTTGATATGACATTATATGTATGAATAATAAAGTGAGTTTAACGTGATGCTGACTGTCCTCAGGGTTGAAACGGTGGAAAATGACGGACCAGTCGGGCAATTATAATGCCCATTATTTATCTCGAATCCTCTGTGTTGCACATAACTAATTTAACCATAAAATTGTAATATTATATAATATTACAATATACAGAGTACTGTATAAAATTGATGCAAATAAGAATACCCTAATAAAAGAATAGAATAACCTAATAGTTGTTTATGTAAATATTTTATTACTTGCATAAAATGGTTTTTTTTTTTAAATTACCCTACAATAAGTATAATATGTAAAAAACAATATTTTATTTTTATATTTTAAATATATATTGCCTACGTGTTTAAAATAAAAATTATAACATAATATTAAAAATTATTATTTAGGTATATAAAAAAAACCAAATTAAACTTTTGACAAACTCAAGTACGTTAAAACATCAGGATTCTGATATTAATCTTCATACCTATACAATTACAATACTATAAGCATAAATATCTGTCAAAATAGATGTATGATTTATTATTCATTATCACTGTTTGTATATGCCACTAATTTTATATAAATAATTTCATTAATTTTATTTTTAAGGGTGACTTTATCAATGAAAAATATAAAGTTATTGACGGTTTATGAACCTAATATATTATATAATTGATAGGTATATAATTTCTACAAATAAATCAATTGACGATAATTTAAATATTTTAAAAATGCTTTCATTATTCATAGAATAAATAATAATTATATTTAATGTATATCATCATTGACATTAATATATGAATGAAAAAATAAGCATATTCCTTGGAACTGACAAAATTCAATTTATTTTACTGTAATATAATATAATGTGTATAGTATATATTGATTATTGTTTAGGAATATATTTTAAGTATAGATAATATAATGTTACATTGATTCAGATATTTTTTTGTTTTGTTGAAATAAAATAAATATTTGCGTTGTACACACAAATTTTATATAACGTATAATATATCTAAATACTATAATACTCGTATGTATAATGTACTTATATATATATAATAAATAAATAAATTTTATTTACTTCAAAATAAAATAATAAACTTATTTTCATTATTAAATAACTAAATATCAAAATTACTATTTTATAATAGTATTGTAATATTATTATTTCAATTAAATAAATCGATTTTAAATATTAGATTCTGAGCGTAGCGTAGAATAATATATTGGTTTTACATTGATTTGTGTCTTTTTTTGTTTTTTTGTTTTTGTTTTTTTTTTTTTGTTGTTGCTTTTAAGTATGAAAACACTTTTACTACCTCCGATTATCACGAATAGCATATGTTTCCGGTAAGAAAGTGGATGTAGTTGATACTTTATTTAGGTCATTTTTCGAATTTTTCAAAATTGACCCTAAGCAGTAGAAAAAACGACGAAAAAACGGCATTTTTCACAAAAACTAAAATTTCGACAAATTAGATTTCAATATTTCACGATAACTCTGACAATTTTGTAGTTAGAGACTTGAAATTTTTTTGGGTGTTCACATAGCTACTAAATTTTTGAACCGTTTGGTTAATTTTTCTACAAAATATAAGATTTTGAATATTTCGTAAAATTCTCGTTTTTTTTGTATATATAATATTTGATAAAATTGGCAATTTTTGGCATTAAGGTCTGAAAATTTTACTGAAGTATATTTATATATTATATATAAATATAAATATATTACCTTACATTAATTCAAAATATTAGAAAAATCCCTAGTCTCAATTTTTTTTATAATATAATAATAATAATATGTGAAACAAATATATTGTCGGTAAAACATTAATAATTATAATAAAAACTTTTTTCTCACATTGATACCCGTTAATTATTAATTGATTATTTCACTATTTTATACTTTATTTTTATATCACAAGTAAGTTGATTGAAATTATGTATATATACCCTTGAGGGAAAATTCTCATATATAAACTAGTATAATACATTTGATGCTTTTATTAATAATTTTGCATTAAAATGTCAATATTTATTATGTAATACGTATAATTAAATTTATTATGATCAATTTTATTTATTAATTAATTATTATAATAATAATATTCAAGAGTAGGTTAATTTTTTAAATTGTTTATACTTTAGAATATGTTATTTATAATTATAACTTTTTTGGTAATTATATTTATCATATAATTTTCATTTAGGTATAAAAAATTTAAGAGATTAAACAATATAAATTACAAAAAAATATCCAAACTAATATATCAATGATTAATTTTAAAGTAGTTAATTACTTATTGCTTATAATTAAGAAGTATTATAATGTAATAAGAAAGTTATATTAAGTACCAACACAAAGAAATCTTCAAACTGTTAATTTTTTATAAAAATAACAATAATTACTAAACATTTTATTTTATTTTTTTATTTTTTAATAAAACAATTTTTATTTTAATCAAAAGTATTAAACTTTTTTTTAAGATTGCTTTGTAAAACTAAAGGCATTTCCTTAAAGCTATTTCTATTATTTTTATTATGTTAGAATTAAAAAAATCTTAAATTTTATAATAAAACCACACAACAAAAATATAACTTAACAACATTTCAATTCCTTTTTCTATGTGATTTCTACCTCCAAAAACGAAAAGATATGTCTAATATATTAACATAATTGAGTAATGTATATAAAAAATGAAATCTTATAAAATAAAATAGTTTAAAATCAAAATCTAAAATTACAAAAGAAATTCTGCTAATTAATAATTATGTGTATCTAAATAAATTCAGTTTCTCACAATCGTTTTTAATAAAAAAAAAAAAAATAAGATTAATAAACATAAGAAAAAAAAAATTGAAAACTGAACTCTTGAAAACGATTAAATAACAAATCATCCGAAAACGATTATAATATTGTAAATCGCTAATATTTAAATTTTTTTCACGTATAATAATAACGTAATTTTATTTCTTTATTTAGAAAATAATAAACGAGATAATCAAATAAAATTTGTCTCTAATTTTCTCACTTCCGCTGGTATATTAATTACATTTTTTTCTTCCACGAAGAACTTCGACACAAACTGTAATTGATAGAATTCTACTCACGTGCGCAAAACAAACACACGATTATATGGTATTCTTTTTCCAGATATGTAACTATGGTATCGTGTATTCGTGTACCAAAAGTTTAGATTGATTTTTTTCCGAATTTATTTGATTAAGAAATCGAAACGTGCTATTGTTTTGTTTTGCCAATTTCTCTCTCTCACTCTCTCTCTCTCTCTCTCTTTCTCTCTTTCTTTCTTTAAAACCAATCGCCCGTTAGGCATAACGAAAAAGAGACAACTATAGTTACTATTTATACTCAATATACTCAAAAGAAATACAACCTGTGCTTCAATCGAAATTAACAGCATTGGATTTAACGGGACATAAGTACATAATATGTGTATACATTCTGTATGAAACAATTGATAACATGAGCAATTTCCATTATTTTTATTATATGATATTCTGATCAATTTTAAATAGTATTATTATGACAATAATTAAAACGTAACTGGAATCTGGATCAAATACGAATATTTCTCGTATAAAATACGTGAAAACTTCAAAAGAATATAATACTTCGATTACATGTACTTTCAATTATCTAAAACTTCGAAATGTGTAAATAACAACTATTATATTAATTATATTTTACGAGAATATTTTCGTACCGTTCAAATATAATAATATTTTATAGAGTAGTAGTAGACCAAAATGGATTATAAATTTAGAGTTTGATAATTTCATCGTTCATTGTATAAAAATTATTATAAAATCCCGGATATTATTATGCGATTCATTTTTATCGCATATTATAATAATATAACGTGTATATTTATTTGAGGGAGTTATATTACACATTTTCTACTCCTATTTTTTTTTTTTTTTTTTTATTATGAACGATTCATCTGCACATTTTCAATAGTTGCACACTGATATTTTTATATTTATATCCAACGTAACCTAAATACGTATAGTCATTTTATGATAGAATTAGATATAACATGCACCAGGTTGAGATAAAATACCTCAACGAGATAATAACTTTTCACATTTTACATGAACATTATATAAAAAGCTTACATTTTATTATACGTAAATATTTTTATGTTTTTCGAAATTCCTTAAATTTTCAACACGAACACACTGAACAAATATTCAATATTATGAATAATTATTGGATATAATGGTAAAATAATATTATAATCATAATATATATAGTAACACGATATTCGTGATTGTACTTCAGAGGAATCGCAAGCGATCAGACAAGAACACGTCATACTCGTCGTCAGTTATATAATATTATACTCGGATGATCGTAATGGGTTCAATAGCGTGATGAGACAGTGGATATTATAATAATTCGACTCTCGGATACGTGACACCCAAAGACATTTAATATTATTATAATATTAATAATTTATCAGTTACCACGAACATTGTTCATTTGTTCATCAAGTACGATATATAATATATTATTTCATTGTGTGTGTATGGTTACATAGTTACAAGTAGGTACTTGGACCATAAAATCCAGTTATGGACATCTGGTATTATGTTTTCTTGAAAAGCTTTTACCTGGTCGTTACAATATGTTCTGTTAACCGTCATATGGATCGTACGATCCTACGAATACGCCAACGGATAATATATTTACTCTTATATTCCATGATATTTGTCTGAATAGTAATATAATAACCGTAATGAAATACGCGTAAAACGGTCGAATAATTCCAAAGTCTAAACTGGAAACCGTACTTAGGTATACCATTTTATTCGATATTCGCGTCCAATCGGAATTTTGGATAACATTCGAATAATATACCTAACAATAATAATAATAATAATAATAATAGCGTACTCGCCGAAATAATAAAAATCGTTTTTGCATATATTTTATATTATGCGCCGTTTCGTATATATTTTATTATATTATCATAATATACGATTCGTATTCTATAAAATATAACATAATATAATAATGTGTATTCTATTGACTATTATTAGAAGTAGAACGTCAGAATAATGTTATTTTTATTTAAATACCGCGTATCCTCGATCCTATTCGATGAAAATGTTATACTGGCGTAAATGTAAAAATATTATTTTATGCCCGTTCGTAAAATAATGTTTTATATAATATTAATATAATATTTTAGGTGCCATATTATATTATTCAAAACTATAATAATATTATATGTTTCGTATATTTTATTACGCCGTCTACCTGTTTTATTTTATTTATTTATTTTTTTTTTTTTATTGATCTTCGATATTACATTATTTTCGTCCGGAAATATTATATTATACGCGCCGGGACTAAATAATAAGATACGACATAAAATCGAACGATTTTAGTTGCCCGTGTGTATGGTGAAAAAAAATTGCCGCCGTTTTATCCGTTCGTTTTTAAGTACGCATAATAAACGTTAGTTTTATTTCAATTTCTCTTCACCCGCGATATAAACGATAGATTAAACATAATACCATCATACGTATTATATAAGTAATACACACGCATCAATGCCGTACGATTGCCACATTAAATTTTCGTAATACCTAGTTTAAAGTGTTCTTCTATCCGTGATCTATAAAAGATATTGTGTACACAATATACGATAGTCTCTAGTACATCGAAATGGTCGCCGATCGGGATGGGCGAATCGTGGTTTTAACCAATATCTAACTATATACCAGTTATCTGGTCGGCCGGCAGTTTATCTTGCGACCACTGTCCGACGCGTTATGCGTTTCTATTTATTCGACGGTTCGATACATCAATCGACCATTTTTTTTATTTTTTTTTTTTTTTATTATATAATATTACGTAGGTAGCTAATAACAGTGTAATACGAATGAAATCCACAAATGTACGAGTTAAATAAAATTTACTCGATAATAACGAGGAATAGACTATTGGTCAAGATGTTATCATCGCGCGTTTTATACTTTTATATTATGACAAAATAAAAAATATTATGGTACTCACTCAAAGTAGAATTGATTTTTCTCAGTGTCGGACATATTTTCCACAAACCTATGCGAAACACTGCGGCCGCCGTGTACGCGTCCGTTCCCTGCATCCGATACGGTTCCCTGGTAATTACCCACGATCCGGTCATGAAACCGGTCAACAATATGACTAGGGATGCGATGCCGAACGCGACGCTTGTCCGAGACACGTTCTCCGGTACGTTGTTCGCCGCGCACATATTATTATGACCGCGGTACGTGTATAGCGGACACCGTGGTATCGGTATGACGCTCTTCCGTCGTCGCAGCCACCACACCAACGAATGTTTGTGTCGTCATGCGTCCATCGCAGCACCGGTTTCACTCATGTCGAAGAGACAACCACAAATATACCTAGGTACTATATGGTATATATGTAGTTCACCTGAAACACGGTAAATAATCAATTTAACAAACTCTCCGGATTAAAAGTATTTTTTTTTTTTTTTTAATATATGATCTACAGTCAAAACGTCAACTAAATAATATAATCAAAACTTATTTTTTTCATTTTTTTTTTTTTTATAACTTTTACTAATTTATAAAAGGAATCACGTGATATTTGATTTGTTATAGTAGGTATTATACTCACTGTATGATTACAAATCACAATCTAACCTAACTGAAATCTATACAATAACTGATTAATTTAACTATTATTATGAATGAATTCAGGGTTGCGTTCATTCAAATTAATGTGTATTTTTAGATAGTATTATTTTTTATATTCCATAAAATGTCATTCGCTATCTATTATAAATTGTAATACCTACCATAGAATAAATGATTGCTTCTTAAACCATACTTGACCGCTTTTTATCGATTATTATCCATATAGACATTATAATATACCTACTTGTATTTGTAAGTATAAAAAAGTGTTTTTACCGGTTAAAAAAGTGAGGATTTAATCAAGTTTAAATCATACTAAAGATGTATACGAAAACGTACAATTAGTTGAACAAGAACACAGTTATACTTTATATAAAAAACAGAACGGGAAAAACATCAGGATAAGAATTCATAAAACAATGAGTTTTATATTTCCGCGTATATAAGTAACTAAATTATTACCGAGAAATGAAGGATTCTTGGTAATAACTATAATATAATGGCATAACATTTTTTCACTTTTACATAATTTTCCCCCAAAATGTAGAGTCTTCATGAAAAACAAAAAACAATGATAAATTTTTTGTATAAAAAAAATATTAGACGTTATACTTTTAAAATGTTTATCATGTATGTTTTAGACAATTTTCTGTCTTTTCAAATTTTCACGTCGTAATAGCTTTATTATATAAAAGATGACATTATATAAGATATGATTTAGAATTTTTGTAGAAAGAAGTTAACCATTAATGACATTCTCATATAGAACATTAGATGATATCTTACAATATTCATTTCTATAAGCTAATATTTTAATAATATTACGAAATCCCGCTGTTTTTGTTGTTTTGTACATAACTGAATCTTGTTGATAATACTTTTATATTATATTAGATTTTTGGTAAAATAATTTTATTATTATAAATATTCATGTACGGTTTTAATGTTTTTTATGCGTCATTTAATCCAGAACCCAGAATAAAATGAAAAAAATACTGACAATATTATTATTTAAAGATTAAATAATACTCCTACATAAGATAATTTCTTCTTTTACATACTAACGGAGTTTTTACAGAAATAATAATAATAATAATAATAATAATAATAATAATAATAATAATAATAATAATTATTATAATAATAATAATAATAATAATAATAATAATAATAATAATAATATTATAATTATTATTATTATTATTATTATATAGTTTGCAGGAACTATTATGAAACTCTCTACATTGCTACATCACAAGTCACAACAATAGAACCCAAGTTGAATAGAGTTGGCATGTTTATTGTGAAATATATCTCAAAAATGGATAATAATGTGTATTAAAGTGCATACGTCTATAGGTATAAAGATACTAAAATAAATTAAAAACGATTTAAATCGATATACAAAACGTTAAACGTTGCATACATAAATAACATAAAATATATAACACGCATGCAAGTTCTTCAGTAAGTAAAAAAAAGTTCGTTATTATAAATTTTCTAGTGTATCATCAACTTTAAAATTTAAATTTTAAAATTTTAAATTCAAACGCATATAAAATGCATGGATATTTTAATAGGAATAAAATTTTAAATTGAAAAAAAGATGCGATTCTAATATAACATTATATAATATCTACATGTAATTAATTATAAAATATGATAGCTATGTAATGTCGTACTGAAAGTATAATATAAATATGTGTAGATTTTTAATATTTCTATTGGTCTCTATATTGTGTTAAATATGAACCCCTGACCTGTTGTTATTATTATTATTATTATTTTTTTTTTTAATAATTTCATAACCAAAAATTATAATAAAAATAATTAATTTATCAACTGTCATAGGTAGTCTTGAATGTAATATTATATTATATTAAAATAATGGCAATGATATAGACTGATGATAATCTAACACATCCAACGTTATAAATTTATTATATGCAAACTACGAGTATATAATTTATATTATAAATTATAAAATAATATTATTAATTTATTTTAGCACTGTATATAAATATATGATTAGTCAATAAATAATAATTACTTGATTGTCGTACGTGATAATAGAAATGTAACAATAATAATTTTGTTTTCTTCTATTTTTTTTTTATTTTTTATATTACAATAACATTGAAAATTTGAATTAAAAAATTATTATTTATCTGTATTAAATGTTATTTATTTATTTTTTCTGTGTTTATTAAAAATATAAAGTGATACAACCAAGGAGTGATTAAGAACTCAATGTCCATCCTCTTTCGTTTAATTTATTATCACTTCTTTTTAATGAATATTAAAATATTAATTGCACTCATTTAGCTATTCTATGAGGAATATTCTGTAGACACTGAGAAGCTATTATTTATTTAGAAAATCTACCCCGGAAACAACAAATTGACTGTAGCAACAGATATAAGAATTATAAAACAATTTCAAAAGACTTTTCTACTTCGGATACAGAAAGTTTTAAAATAATATTCATCAAAAATCAATGTTACAGATCACGAATATATAAATTATTTTTAATTCATATACAATTTTGGGTACGATACGTCATATACGTATCATACAGTGGTGTAGTGGAGCGTATACGGGGGTATACGGCGTATAACAACTTCTCGATTTTTACTCTAGTGCGTATACTTTTAAAATAATTTGTGTTACGCAGGTATACGAATACTATATTTTTAATTTATCAAATTAGTTTTTTTTTGTAAGTTGAAAACTCCTAATTATAAAATATTTGAAAAATAAAAAATTATAATTACGACCTATTTATATATTTCAAATTATTATAAATTTAAAATACAATAATTTATAATTTATATTATTAATAATACAATTTATACTAGTACGGCAGTGTACCTAACCAGTGTATATTAGATTTTGTTGCTAAAATTACCTGGAAATATGTTATAAACGAATAACAATCAATTGATAATAAATTAATGCATTGTAGAAACATACGGCATATAGTTTATTAATAGAAAGAGTAAATCCCACTGATGGATTACAAATGTTTACTTCTAAGTTATTTTTGATGAACTGATATAACCTGCATAGTTTTAGCACGACAAAATATAATATGTATAATCAGTTGTCAATATTACTGATGTGATATTTGTTAAATATTCTAGGTATAAATGAAAATAGAATAATTTCATGTTATTGTTAGTTCAGATTTACTTTATATGGGAAATTTTACCATGGAGATTGAAGTGTCAGCAGTCATCATTGAGTGTAGTATAAGTACTGTGTAGTGTCTTGTGGCATATTTTGTTAAGTTTTAGTAATTTAGTGTGCGTAAAATTTTATTTTATATTTTTATATAATTTGTTTTTACAATTTTACTTATTACTATAACTACATTATTTAAAAAAAAAATCTTATATCTTGAGAATGGAAGGGAGCAGTGGAATATTTTGGATTCTCTTATGAGGGGAGGGGATATGTATCGACAAATATATTATCCTAAAATGAGATAAAAAAAATATCACTTTAAAAAAACGGTTTGGGGATCTGTTCCCCCCCCCACCCCTGTAAATACATCACTGAAGGTGGCTTACATTTTTATATGATCAATGCCCTATGGCAAATTTTTTGGCGTATACTCAAAACTTTTTTTACGACTACACCACTGGTATCATATATGAAAATTTATAAAACAACTATATTTAAAATCATACATAATCAAAATATATTAAATACAGATTCATTATATGTTTTTAAAAAAAAATCCCTTGCATATACGATAAGTTTTAAATTAATTAATTTCTATACATCTTTAGTATCTATACGTACAAAGTAAAACCTCTAAGTGTATATGATGGAACGGAACAAAATATCAATTTTCACATTTTAAAGTTCTCGTCATTTTTAAATTTTTCAATCAAAATGCTTATTTAAAAGTTTGAGAATTTATTTGTAACGTAGATACATAAAATTTATATGTAGATAATAATAATATTTACAACTTAAATTTATTATTATATCATAATTTTTATAATTAATAATTAATTGATATTATAATTATTATTATAATATTTACTAACAAAATTTTATATTTGAATATAAAATACCTAACATTATAATTATTTACCATCATGTTTTTTTTTTTTCATGTAATCCAACCCTTTTATATTTCTATATTTGCGTGTTATGGCTCATAATCATAATGTATAAATAGTTTATAAAAAATATTAAAATGATAAGAATACAAATCAGTAGCTAATGCAGTACATGGTAATTTTGGACAGTGACGACTTGCACGTTCTTCGATATTCGATTATCAAACATAAAATATAATATTAAAAAAATGACTTTGGTTTACAGGCATATTGCAAAAACAGACTTGCATATCGTCACGTCGCAGTTACGGGGAAAGCTTTTTAATTTGTACGTCTCGTTCTATTTCCGTCGTTCGTTTCCGACTTTCCGTCATCGCGGAACTGCCGACGACTTATTTAAGAAAAAATAAATAAATTAATATTTAATAAAAAAAAAAAAAAAACTCGTTTTAATTCAATGAGATAAATATATACACGCCTTACGATATTCGCCCGATCAAAAATATTAATGAAAAAGGAGGAAGAAGTAAAATAATGGAATCTATGGACTATATACCAACAGATCCGAAAAACGCTATTTTGCACCGTGTATTTTTAATTTGAAAAATAATGTGTACCTATGTATTAATCTTATTTCAGTTTAAGTATTATATACTAAAATAGCAAAAACTCGTGTCGTACGATTATATTTTATATATTTTTAAAATTATAATATATCTGTGGAAGACGAGTGCGATAAAAATTCGTTTTTTAGAAAATTTTTATTTTTCTGTATATCTTAAATAAAGCTGTTTAAATATCTTCAATTTCAGTGACATTTCAGCCTTTTGCGTGTATCCAAATTATATTATTAATTTAAAAAGCATTATTATTGTTTAAATGTTCATACATTGACATTTTTCTGGCACACTATTATAAATAATTAGGTAGATAAATATAAAAGTCAAGAAAATCATATACCTACTACAAGTAATTAAATTTTAAATCATTTAAAGTTTAAAATTTAAATTTAATGTTACAATAACAATACCTTTTTTTTTTTTTACATTGATCATATTTTTATTACATAATAAATTTTAGTAAAATATATAAATAATAATACAAATTTATTTTCCATATTAAATTTAAAACTCCATTATTTTACGTATTAAAAATTTAAAAATTCTAGCTAATACTAATGCGGGTAGGATGCAGCTACGGAGAGGATACTATAATATAGGATAGTATTATAATGATAAATCATCGCATTCGAAAAAACGAATTTGAATGAAGTTCAATCATATGTGGACATTTAGAGGACTCATTTAGGGATTTTACTGACATTTATTTCATACATCAACAATGAATGACTATAAGTCATTCAAGTAGCAGACGAGTTAATTAGTCAATAATATTATTAAAATAAAATTAGTTAAAAATCCAGAAAACAATAAAACTAGGTACCAAAAAATTATAATATTTTAGCTAAATTTAAGGTAACTTTAATTTTGATGAACTTCATTTTAAATATTTTGTGGTAACTTAGAAAATATTAAACATATAGAAATTTGAAAATTTAGGTGTCAACTAACATATATAGGTACTACTTTATATAAGTGTTAAAATTTTGGACTTGCGTTGGTATATATAAATTTAAATAAGTATATATTTTAATGAAAATGTGAACATTTTAATCAATAATTTACTCGTATAATCAGTACATACATTAATCTGTTTGAACTTGGCACAGAATCGTTTTCTTGAATACGATGATTAATCATTATATTCAAATTTTAATCAACATATACAACGCTATCCTCTCCACACCTGTACCTATCTTACCTATCGGCTATCTTATAAAATTAAATATAGAATAATTAGGTATTAATTTATCTTATAGAATATGTAATATTTTTGAGATTTCATGATTATTCGGAATTCGGATGTCTTATATTTGGCGAAAATTTTATCCGCCTTCAGGGAATATTAAGTGACGTCTCCATTTTAGAAGTTCTATTAAATAAATATTTATTGCTCTGAACACTTTAATTTAGTTAATCAACTTTATTGAGTATTAACACAGACATTTTACATGCGTGATAAAAGTTTTAAACAATTACGTTGATTTTAAGTCTAAATGAAGAACTTTGAAAATATCTTAAATGTCTAATAGATTTCTCAATAATGTTTAATAAATTTAGTAATTTTGAACTTTACGGTTTAAATATATAATAGAAGCATAGCAATATGTTAACTACTATCTTAACCCAGTAATAAAATATTTCGTTATAAATCGCAACTTTCAGATTTTTTTTAATAAATGTTTAAAGTTAAAAATTTTAGTGAAATCGAATAATATGATAATATTATAAAAATTTGTATTAATTACCTATTGTAAGCAATAACGTATGAAAATTTTTATTTGAAATCTGTTTCATGATTTATTCTTCCATACAAATATAAAATAATTTAAATACTTTACTTTAAATTTAATGTATAAAAATTTAAGTACTTTTTTTATACGCTTTCCAATTTTAAGATTTAATAAATGTGTGAAAAGTATGTTTATAAAAGTATGAGACACATTTTTGACCAAAAGTATTGGTCCAATTACCACAAATAGACTACGATTCGAAAGATAATTACATCCGGATGGTATACTTTATATGGATTTTCATTTTTCAAATTTCCGAATAGTCTTCTTTTGAGGTAAGGAAAACAACCACAAACTAAAGAAAAACGACAAAAATCACGGTAACTAATTTTGACGATGTTGATTTTATTTATTTACATTTATTCATTTATAACTAATGAAGTATAATATAAGTTATAGAATATTGGACATGTTATTAAGTATTTACCTAGATATTTAACATGCGAGATACAATTTTGGAAAAGTGATTTTAATTTTTAAATCTATATAAGGTTACATATTTTATTAATTACGTTAAAATTTTAATCAGTTATAATATCTGACTGCTCAGAATCGTTCTATCGAATGATTTATCATTTAAAATTTTAATTATAATACAACACTATTCTTTCGTGGCTGTACGTATTTATCATCCGTTAATTTATTATAATATAAAATAATGTACACAAAATTATAATATAGGGTTAATATAATACTATTCATATTGTACGTGCGTATATTATAACACCATTTTATATAGTTTGCATACGTAGATGTACGCACGGAGGCAACAAATGCAGCATATGTGGTACCCCTGAATCCTTTTTTTTTTTTTGTGACGCCAATAAATTACAGTAATAATATTACGTTTAGCTAGTGTTGGGACTTATCTAGATAAATTTATCTAGATAAATTATCTAGATAATTATTTACTTATCTTTTATCTTATCTAGATAAATAACGGTAAGTTATCTAAATAATTATCTTAGATAAAAATTTTACCTATCTAAGTAAATTTATCTAGTTAATTTTTTTAGATAAATTTTTAAGTAATATACAAAAGTATTGCTTTATTGGCGAAAATAGATATACCTCAAAATGTATGTATTTATATGCAAAAAAAAATGTGTGGTGTGTACACTTTTTGTGTCTATAATTTTCTTTATATTTTTGTTTATCATCAATAACGTACTATTAATATTATACACATAATTTTTAACATCTTAAAAATATTAGTAAAAGAATTTTTGAAATTTAAATTTATCTTTTTTTTATCTAGATAAAAATGAGTTTATCTTTTATCTTTATCAAGATAAATCCTTCTGGTTCATCTTTTATCTTTATCTAGATGATTTTTTTCGTGTTATCTTTTATCTTTATCTAGATAAATTTATAATTGATAAATAATTTAATTATCATAAATTACTGTATAGATTTGCACAAAAAATTCATCTTAAACAATTGACTGTTTTTCATATATATATAACAACTATAACTAATTCAATTGAAATTTTTTAATACTTAAAACAAACACAATATAAAAAAAGAGCGAGATTATACCTACGGACCGGATTTTTTTATCCTTATTCGAATTCGGAGTCTACACGCACGCTTTTATTCGCATCATAATAATTATAATAATACAATATTGACGTCAGTCGACGTGTGAATGTATACGAGTAGGTGGTACATAATATTATAATAATTATCGTATAATATACGACCCATTAGCTAGAAAGTGTTAACCTCGCGCGCAAGAACATTAGAGACGAGTTATTGTGTTAAATTATGAAATTCATCTCGTTGTAAATTATACGTTTATAACTACATAATTTATATACACGCGTCCTTATTCCTGGTGGTATACGCGTATAGTATACCGATGTTACCTGTACACGCGGTAAGGGATGTTAATTATTTCTATTTTTTTTCGTCCATCCCTCGTGCCCCCTGTTGGTCCTCCTCGCTTTGTTCGTATATATGCAACCCTATAAAAAAAAAAAAATATGTTTTTTTAAGTATGTACGCGCGTAAAATTATCATCAAAAATCTCGTAATATCGTAAATAATAAGTTTAATAGTAATATATATTCAACCCGCTGGTATTGCCAATGTAATATTAATAAATTATTAACCTACTTTCCGTTTGTTATGCGTAATATATTATGAGATAATAAAACTAATCGTAAACTTAAAAAAAAAAAAAAAACGAATTAATAATATGATACGATTGAAGGAAAAAAACAATCAATGATTAAAATGAATTATATATTTATTGTGTATTATTTCAATGTTTGCGTATAATATAACAAAACTACCCTATGCATACAACATATAATTATACAAAGAAGTTACTCAAATTATTATAGTATTATATTATTTGAGTAACTCAATATTTATACCGTTGATATTATATATAAATACTAAAAATTTTGAATTTTAAAATTGTATATAATATGAAAAAATAACTATCATAAAGTACCTACGTCATAATGAATAAATTAAAATTTTTTTTTTCGAGTTTAGTTTTTGATAATTTAAGAATTCCGAAAAAAATTATCTGATACATTTACGTTGTACGAAACAGTATAATATAATGTAAACAAATATTATAGCCTTCGTTTGCTCTTTATTATAATAAATTTAATTGTTTAAATATTAACCAAAAAATATAAAAATGGCAAACGAATGTAAAATAATAATAATAATATTATTTATTATATATTAATCTTATTTTTTCATTACATTTATATATTAATCAAAAAAAGAAAGATAACACTTTATTATTACATTAAATAATATAGCTTATTATCAAAACAACATTGTGTAAAATACTAACTCATAAATAATCAAATAATACTTATTACTTGTTATCGTGTAATCAACTGTTGCATGTGTATAAAATATATAATATCATTTACACGTTTTTCTCTGACTTTTTTTCACGTCCTTAAGAGATTACATTAAAAGGTAAAGTCAACCTAACCGACGTGGGATTTGATTTTAAAATGAAATCCTCTTTTAAAATAGTCCTGAGTGAATAAAAGAAAATCCATTTTTCATGACGCTCTTCTTCTGCTCTACACAAGAGTAGGTACATAATATATACACGACATATATTTTCGTACCCGACGACAAAAGCAACGCTACAACCTACCGAATAGATACGTAAAGAGAGAATTTAACATTTCTTGCAGGATATTTTATTATTTATGTAGTTACTTTAATAAAAAGCATTATAACAATAATATTTTATATCGTATAATATTATGAACCTATATACTTGTATAATATATGGATTATATTAATACTAAATGCGAAAATCGATCGACATTTTTAAATCACCAATGCGTTTATCGGCTTTCTATAACTAATAATATATAGGTATTAAATAGTATAAAGAAGCTTATGTTATACCGGTAGATATGTCAAAATCCAAATATGGCTAATGGCCGAATAGTTAGGCTTAAGCTATACACTTTTAACGAAAATTACTTTTTCAAGCTTAACGTCGACTTTTTTCACTTCCAGACCCGTCCAAAAGAATTTAAGCGGATGTAACACACCGTAGGATAGAATTTGTGTTCTATTATACACCACTACACCAGCCTTTCAACGTTTTAAATATAAGTGCAAAAAAAAAAAAAAAAGAAAAAAATTCCAATACGAATACCGACGGTAAAAGACTCCTTTCCAATACATCTCACTGTTCCTTGCAAAGGGTAGACAGACGCTGCAGTGTTTGACACACGACCAAATATTGATTGTGAAAGAATAATATTATAATGTTCGATATAAATAAATCACTATACATATTGCGAATGTAAATCGATTCTGAGTAAAACTACTCGTTTTTATAAATCGCATTACCTAATTTAATTTAATTCAATATACATATATTAAACGTACCTAACCTTCTATTTGTATTTTTAAAAAACATTTTTGTATACAATAACAATGGATTAATAGACGACAAAAAATATTTTATATTAAAAACGAAATGTTCTGTAGAATTTATAAAAATAACAAATGAATTTATAACGGAAATCAAAACAATTTTTTCTAGATAAAATTATTTCTCGGAAGCTAAATCCTTATCGATCCTTAGCGATCTGATCGTTATTTTATCCTGCTGCAAGATAGTAACAACATTTTTTTTAATTTAACTTTTTGCAATTATTTCACATGAAGATTACACACAATTTTTTTGAAATCAAAATTTATATAATATATAATTATTTATTTATTTCATGTATCATCGAATAACTGTAAATATATAGAAATTTTTTTTTTTTTTAATTAATTACGAGTATTATTGTTGTAGATATGTAGAAAACATTAATTTTTATATAATATATTCGTACTAATCAAAGCGTTTCGTCAAAAATAACCTAATATCAATATAGTAATAATAATAATCTATTTGTATTAATTATTTTTAATTAAATAAATCAAACATTATGTTTTCATATAATTAATACTGATATTGTATTGAATGTAATCATTTTTATAATTATAATTTACATTTACACGACAAATAAAACATCAAAATATCATTTTAATTATTTGGTCTTTTTTTAAAAAAAAAAAACAAGTAGTTAGAAAAATATTATTTACATCCAATAATCTACAATAATTACGTACATTATATAAACTGCTTTAATATTAAGGCTTAAAAGAAATAGTCCAAAATTTTCGTACATTTTATAAAATATTTAAAATAAATTTTTGTATATTCTATACTAATTTTAAAAATTAATTTTAAATTACCAAAACATAATTTTTAATTCGTTTTTTTTTTATTATTATTACCTATTTATGATTTTTAGTTTTTACTATCGTTCATAAAAAGCACTTGAAAGGGACATGAGAAACAATTGCATCCCTATAGAATCTTTTGAAGATCAATATGGCGCTTCTGTCCCTCAAAATATGATCATATTATTAAATTATCATAATCAAAAACAAGTTAAATTCGAATATTTGCGTTGGAAATTATTATAATATTACTATTACCATTTTTTTTTTTTTTTTTTTTTTGCTCCATTTTATTATATCGAACGCACTTTTGTAATTTATTGTTCATCGATAATATTGTTATTATTTTCAATTAATTTTTAATAAATAATATAACTTATTATATTCTTCTTAAACTCCTTTTATAAATTAAATTATTATAAATAGATCCAATATGTTATGTGTATTATATTTTATATACTATTACACTACACATGACTAACACCGAAAATGGTTCTAAAGTGCAAACGTACATTACCCCAAACAAATGCAAGTTGTTAAACTTTATTTATACTCGTAAAGTCGTATAATACTATTAATACTCGTATGCAATAGAATTACAGAAAGTAACCATACACGAGCACAGCACAAGTCTAATATGTAAGTACTTAATATTTTAAAATATGTCCGCCATTTACGTAAGTATCCATTATATTATACTTAACTAAGTAATTCATCATAATTTTCAAAATAATTTAAAACTGTCATCAATCAGATCCTGGATATCCCTCTCGAGTGATCGTATTAAAGCCATACAATATATTATATTTTATATTTTATGTTTTAGATTCTGAGCGAAGCGAAGAATGTATTGGTTTTACAATGATGTGTGATTTTTTTTTGTTTTTTTGTTTTTTTTTTTTTTTATTCTGAAGACATTTTTACTACCCGAAATAATGCTCCGATTATCACGAATAGGGTATGTTTCCGGTAGCAAAGTGGATCTAGTTGGTACTTTATTTAGGTCATTTTTTAAATTTCTCAAAATTGACCCTAAGCGGTAGAAAAAACTTCGAAAAAATGACGAAAAAGCGGCATTTTTCACGAAAAATGAAATTTTGACGAATTCAATTTCTATATTTCACGATAAGTCGGGCAATTTTTAAGATAGAGATTTGAAAATTTTTTTGGGTGTTCACATAGCTATTATACATATGTGGTAAAATTTTGGAACCGTTATGTTAATTTTTCTACAAAATATAGGACTTTGAATATTTCGTAAAATTCACGTTTTTACGTATATAATGTTTGATAAAATTGTCAATTTTGGGTATTTTGGTCTGAAAATTTTACTCAAGTATACTTACATATTACTTAACATCATACTAAAATATTAGAAAAATCCATTGTCAAAATTTTTTTTTATAGCCGTTTTAAGTTGATATTTTTAGGAAAACGAAAATCTTAGAATCCATACATATAAATAAATATTCTGAAAACACTTTTACTACCCGAAATAACGCTTCGATTTTCACGAATAGCGAGTTTCAGATGTAAAAGTGGATGTAGATGGTACTTTATTTAGGTCATTTTTCGAATTTCTCAAAATTTACTATAAGCGGTAGAAAAAACTTCGAAAAAATGACGAAAAAACGGCATTTTTCACGAAAAATGAAATTTTGACGAATTCAATTTCTACATTTCACGATAACTCAGGCAATTTTTTAGATAGAGACCTGAAATTTTTTTTGAAGGTTCACATAGCTATTATATATATGTGGTAAAATTTTGGAACCGTTTTTTAAATTTTTCTACAAAATATTGAACATTGAATATTTCGTAAAATTCTCGTTTTTACGTATATAATGTTTGATAAAATTGTCAATTTTTGGTATTAAGGTCTGAAAATTTTATTGAAGTATACTTACATATTAATTAACATCATACTAAAATATTAGAAAAATCCCTAATCTAAATTTTTTTTTATAGCTGTTTTAAGTTGATATTTTTAGTTCAAACGAAAATTATAATCTGACTGAACTTCGCTCAGAATCGTTTTTTCGAATGCAATGGTTTATCATTGCATTCAAATTATAAATAAAATTAAACGCTATGGTTCGCACACCTGTATCCTGTGCGGCAGGAGTATCAGCTCATCTTTTTTTTTTTCTTTAATTTTATCCTAAGTTACATACACATGTACAGTTTTAAAAATATAAATAAATCTACTGTTGTTTTTTTATTTTAATTTTTTTTTTCAGCTTTTTTCCCTATTATAAGCACATCTGACATCATCACGAACAGACAATGAAAATATATATTTCCATTTTATATTTTTACGAGAAAGAAACTTTTTACAATTATTAAAACATTTTAATTTGTAATGTATATTTAAAAGTGGCAATAAAAAGAATATAAACGCATAAAATTTCAGTCAACCGATAAACTTACGTTTTTTTTTTATATATATCTATATACGAGTATAACCCACAAGTAAAACATGAATTGTACCTGTATATTATTTTATTCGAGTAATTTCTTATATTTAGATGCACTATTAAAATTAAACACTTTTTTGTAACTTTTTTGATTTTTTTCCAGAAAACTATTTGTGGATTTACTAAAACAAAAAAAATTTAACCAATAAACAAATAATGAATAATGAATTTTCCGCAGTAATTACGACCGATAAAAGCAGCTGCTATATTTTGATTAATGAAAAATTGAAAAGGAAGAACCAGAACGAAAATTAATTTGTAATAATAATAATAATAATAATAACTAGTAATTTAACTTAAAAAAATATATAAATATAAATAACGATAATAAATATCAAAATAGAAAACGTTCATACTTAAATATAGGGTAATTATAAAATAGTAAAAAAATTCTAAGTTATTGAATAATTTTTATCGGTTGAATATCATTTAAAATTTTAGAAATTACTTTTTCATAGATTTAAAGTGAATTGATTCAAAACTACATAATATATTTATTTTTTTAATTTCACAAATCAATAAACTATAAAAAATAAAATTCAAATATATATTCGACAAATATATAAAAAATTTTTTTTTATTATTATTATTCTTAAATACGTAATAATCTATAATCTGTCCTAATCTAATAGTTAACGAGCTCTATAATGAAATTACGTATACCAGTAAATTAATATAAAATACGAATGCGTCATGTTCATGTACGTATTTGAAGAAATAAATAAAATATATTTTTCACGCACATATAAACAAAGAAAATTGTTGCCCGAGTTATAAATCTAGTTTCGTGTCCGGATTTAAGATTTTTCGTTTTATTTGAAAAACAAATAACATATTCGGTAATATTTTAATAAATGAAATGCGGTCCAATACGAATTGAACTTATATTTATTATTATACGCCGAAGATTTTCAACTTGATATTTCAAAATAATATAAGCAATATACAATATTATGCTTCACATATAGTGCTTATATTTATAAAAGAACTCACTTCTTAAATTAAAATTTGAACATAGAACGAAAGTATATTTGACAATATTCATATGGATATAAACGCGCAACTAACTCGTCTGTATTCCTTTTTTTTTTTTTTTTTTTTTTAGTTAAATTTGATCAATTTTAAAGCTTTTTCTAAACAAAAATTAATTACTATATTAAATTTCCAAATGATCATGAGTAACTATTTATTACACGATAATCATCGATTATAATAATAACTTATATACTATGATACTGTAAAAACGTCTAAAAACGTATATTAATCTACAAAATTCGTCTTTTGACCTACACCGGTTACTTTTCTTTTAACCATCAATGTCTTCTTTTTCTCTCATGAAACTTTATTATAATTTATACGTTTCCGAAAATGAAATACGATATTACTTTAAAATACTCATACTATTATTTTTTTCCGCTAAAATTCTCTGTTAATTTGGTATTGAAAATTGAGCATACTTTAATTTAAAACGGGAAAAAATTGTTTTATGAACAAAGTTACTTATTATGAGTTGACGTAAGTCGAATGCAATGTAACTCAATACACAATATCGCACCATACAATTATTTTACATGGTGCATAATATAATGCGTTATATTATTATAATACAATGCAAATAATATAAATCAATATTTTCAAGAATCGTGTTCGACGTATCGCGTATTTGTATCCCTTCGCCGAAATTTCTTTCCCGTAATACTCAAAGGGATTTTTTGCAATACACATTTATCAGGATTAAAAATTTAACTCGTATATATTAAAATCATATAAACCGCGTATTTAAATACACGACGTATGTATATGCATGATATTACGAGTATATACGTATACAAATGTATTTTATTCACAGAGGTCTAAATATTTATTAAATCTTTTTTTTTAAATTTCTTACGAAAATGGTTAACTGTACGAGAATGAGTGACAGTATGATTAAAATTCTGATGTATTATAATAATAATAATTATTATTATTTTTGTTGAGGAGATCACAAAAATATCAAATGATAATAATAGTTTTGTGCACGATTAAAACTCGTTAAATCTAATAAAAAAAAAAAAAAAACACACATTCTTGGCATTTATTTGTTGTTAAATTAAACTATTCCATATTTTTTTCAAAATGAAAATTATTATTTGTAAATCGTTTTCGAAGACAATTTTTCGCCGAAAAATATTTCCATAGATGATCCTGACCGACTTGACGACATATTATTATAACTATGATGGCATTAAAAATAAATATTATTTTAATAATTTTCCATCTTTAATATTCCTCGTCGTCCCATTAAACGTCTATATAGTTTCAAGGAAAGTGAATTCGTATTATTTTATATTACATCACATACATAAACAATAACAGACGTCGAGGAAACGCCGTCATCGTTGCCCCAAAACAGTTTATTAACATTTGTAGAGTTATCTTATCCCTCACTTTCCGTGCTAACTATATGGCTCGAGGGACGATTTTACATAAATAAAATTATAAATATTATTATAACAACTATTTGCAGTCCTGCAAAATAAAAATAAACTTTAAACAAATGTTTATTTTAGATTAACAGTACAATAATTTGCGACGTCTTAAGCATCGTGGAATAATTTCACACTAAGACGTTTTGTTATTGCAGTGTATTATTTTTTATAATGTATAATCTTAAAACGTTAATACCGTAAAATCATATTACATCCAAAAAAAAAAAAAAAAAATTTCTATAATTGCAACATAAATCTTAAATGCAAACAGCGTAAATTGTATTGTCACATTACAAAACAATACAATGTATAGTGTAAAGTATAATATAAAATATTATTATATACAAGTACTTACTTACTTTTAAAAATTACCTGAATGGCTTTCATTGGATAAATATATCTTATTATAAATATTATATTATATACCTGTGCATTGTTATTTTGATTAAAGTGTAATTTTTGAAACGAACAAACAAAAGTAGGTATAACAAATAACAATAAGAACTCAACAAAACGTTGTATACGATTCCACTAAATGAATTTTTTGCTTATTTGCGTTGTCGCGACTACTTTTAAAAATATTATAGATATTTTTTTGATAAAATATTTTTTTGATAAAATATTTTTTTTTTTCTTTAAAAGTTTAATTTAATATTTATATCAATTAATTAATTAAATTATAATTGAGTTAAATATATAAAATATTTCATTTCCTACAAGAAATGTTTTTTTTTTTTTTATTGAATTGATTTTTTGAACATATTATATTATTATAATATATAAATGTATAAATATATTATCATAATAATAAACCTTAACTTTTAAACAAATAATTCTTATTTATTTTATTTAAACTAAACTTTATATGATTGCATTATTCATTTACAAAGCTACGGCCATAAATTCAACACGTTTTAAAATACAATTATTATTATTATTATTAACAATGTTAACCATCTTATATAAATTTTATTTCATTATTATATTTACAATTTTATCAATGTAAAATAGGTATCATTTTTGTTTTCTATCTAATTTTTATAATAATTCTGTCACAAAAATAACCGTGAATTTAACTAGATAATACAACTTCCCTGTGACCATACCAAATATTTTAATATTACTCGTATAACCAAATTTTTTTTTCTTTAAATTTTCTGAAAATTTAATATTATTGTCATACGGTATTAAATTATAGGTACACGATATCACTCTATCTTTAAATAACAGTAACACATTACAATAATATTAATCAGAACTCTGAATTAATTTCTATTTATAATGTCAATTTTTGTCTTAGACGGCATAATTTGTTTGAATTTCATTATTTTTTAATTACTTTAATTTATTAAAATCTCCAACTGAGTTTGTACATAATTGCGTAGTACAAAAACATAGTAAATAAATTGCTCCTCTATAAATATACATCAAAAATCTTTCCAGAAATATGCCGACGTGTACTGTTTGTGAAAATTAATATATATATTCTTGTATAGAAAAACAAAATGTATTAACTATTCAAAACGTTTCGTTCGAGTTGATAGGTATTACTATTTAATAAATCACAATTTTTCTTCGTTTAAACTCCAGCGAGGCCATTATAATTAATATATGAGAGTCAAAAAGGCTGGATAGATTTGTAAGTACGTTCCTATAATTAATAATATATATAGTAACCCCGTATGCATATTTCATAAATAATAAATATTTGTCGTTTATTAATATTATTAACATAGGTAACAACAATAATATATTATATCGTGAAATGTTTGTTGACAATAGCCGCTAAACTGATAACGTTTTTTAATATTTAATAATATGAAATTAACGTGCGTTTAAATCGAAAAATATATATTTTTCTGATGGTATATTTATACTTACAAGTTCGATGTTCCCTAATGAAATTTTATTTTGATTAGACAATTATTCTTAGCTATATACGAGTATAATATAATCTATACAAGTTGACGTGAAAACTTTTTATAATAATATAACGATGAGGATTTGTAACGTGAAACGTATTCGTATACGAGAACTACAGTGCTTGATCGTAGGTATATTTGTCGTAGGTGTTTTTGTAACTTATTTTCGTGTTTAAAATTTTTTAGATGTTTACGTTGTCTTGACGGTGTATTTTTTTTTTTTTTTATCTCAACAAAAAACGTAAAAATTTAAAATCAATCGATTGTCATCAAACCAGGCCCGTAGCCACGGGGGGGGGCAAAAGGTGGCATAGCCCCCCTAGACTAAATCGTTGCCCCCACAAAAAAATTCGGTGATTGCTGTTGACACGTTTTCGATATTAGTTGTATTTTTATGATTCGTAATTTCACTATTTTAGACTAGGTTCGCATGGACGCTCGTGAACTCGCCACAAATATTTGGGGGTTCAGGGTTCACCGAATCTTTATAATTTTATATAAAATATTTACTATTAATACTTATTTTTAAAATTATTTCTTAAGCATAAATGTTAAATATTGATATACAAAAATAAAATTAAAAATATTCATAACATTTTTTTTTTTTTTAGTGCCCCCCTAAAATTTGGTTTGCCCCACCTAAATATTTAGTCTGGCTATGGGCCTACATCAAACGACATATGCCTTTATATATATATATACATTTCTACAATAATACAATAGAAAACTGGATTTAGTAAATACTAACCTATATATTATAATATATGTGTGTGTTTGTGTATCTTTCAAAATATTAGGTGATACTTTATCCAAAGTATCCAACGGACCGACGCGTTTTTCGATGACACGAATTCATCATCGTCCGAACTATTATAAATTTCGAACTACCCCGTGTGACGAGTTTTGAAAATAAATGACTATATATAGTGTCAAATTAAGTGTTACGTTCGTAAGAAACCCGATACAGCCGGTATATTTTATAAAGTACTACACGAATTTTAACAATATTTTTACGCGAAGTACGGCCATTTCTATCGTGTAAACTTTCGACTTAACGACGGTTAACAAGTAAAATTATACCGCGACTGAAGAGAACTGCCGACCGAATCGCACAACCACGTTAGACAGACTGCCTTGTGGTGAGGAGCTTATAACCGTCGTCCTAACCGCGCGCGGTAACGTGTACGCAGCCGCCACGCGAGTAGATAATATTCCAAAGTAAATTAAAAACGAGACGTTATCGGATGTTTAGAAATTTTCTATTTAAGGTTTTCTATATACATCGTCATTGGCTGCAGTCTGAATACGATTACACTAACTATCCGTTTAAGAAGATATGAGATTCGAAAAAGTATAAACTTGCACATATCGAATGATAATTATATTTTTTAACGTCGCAAATAATTTAAATATTTTAAATCTGACTTATATTACACACGTGGTCTATACACATACAATAATTGACTTAAATTGGAACGAGTTAAACAATTATTAACTATGCAATGTTTTATTTATGTATAGAAAACGTGAAAGATAATTTTCCACACTTATATAATATAATAATTATTTAAAAGAAGAGCTGATACTCCTGCCGCAGGGATACAGGTAGATATGCAAATCATAGTGTTTAATTTTAATTTTAATTTGAATGCAATGATAAACCATTAGGGACCGTAAAGAGTAAAGGTATAAAATTATAATACATAAATTTTTAGTCATTTTTTTTTTTTTTTTTGTCGTTCTTTCTACCGCTTAGGGTCAATTTTGAGAATTTCGAATAAAACCTAAATAAAGTAGGTACGAATACTACATCCACTTTCCTACCGAAAATATATTATGCTATTCGTGAAAATCATCTTAAATATATAATTTCTATAGAGGGAAATTTTATTTTTTGTCCTCATATAAATACTAAAATCGCATTTTACAAGGAGACCCCTGTGCAAATTTTTTTCGAATTTATAATATACTTTACAATTTTTATATAAGCCAGTATTCAGTATAATATATAAAAAATGTAATATTATTTCTATTGATGCCACCAATTTTAAATTTTGTATAATAGAAATTTTTTTTGTCCTCATATAAAATAATAAGAATGATATAGAAATAATATCAATCAAAACTATTTGGGAAAATTTTAAATTTTATGAGTTGACCAAAATCATGAGACAAAAAGATGATAAATAATATACATTAATATTAACAAAAGTTAGCTATAGGGCAAAAGGCAAAACGACAAAAAAAATGACAGTAAAACGACATTAATCCAAAATATTTTGTATATAAAATGTTTAAGTATAGAATTTTGAAAAAAAATTTGCGCAGAGTCCCCTTATAAAATGCAAATTTATGTTCTATATAAACAATATTACTTTACTCTCAATAAATATTTAATGTCCATCTTTGAACTCGTAATCCATAAACCACGTCTGGAACATATATGTACAATCGATCAGATTTTAGATTTAGATTTTAGATAATACTCAAACAAATTACAAATTGTTTATTTTCCTTTAAAAAATAAAAACGATTCATCGTCTACTCCTTCCGTCTACTCTTACAATACAATAGATTTCTTTTGATACCATGTTCAGAATGCATTTGGATTTAAAAAGATAAACAAAAACACAATTTTCCTATAAATCAAAATCCTAACAAGAAAAATTTCCTTTCTCTCATATAAAAAAAAAAAAAAAATTAATAATTATACTATTATATTTTATATATTATACTTATACTTTATATATACGTTATAATTATACTTCTTTTATTCTCTTTAAATCTAATGTCTAAATATTAATTAATATATTTTATAGAAGAATTAATATTTGTTTTCATAATAAACATACATATTATATACCATCAGAGTCCATAATTTCTATTCCGTTCCTATTTGTATCTATGTGTTTATACTTCATTCTTATAATATTGATATAATATTTATATGTTTAATTAGTATTTACAGTCTTAATTTTTTCTACAAATTCGACTTCTTTGAATTAATACTAATTAAAATAATTATAAATTACTAATATTCCATATTGAAATATATATATGTTTATTATATTATTAATTTACGATTATTTGTTACATTTTAAAGGCAGGATTTTATAATTCCTCTAGAAAACCTTTGTTTCAATTTTCATTTTATTTATAAATAAAAAAAAAAAAATTGCATAATGCTCCAATTCCAAATCACAATAATAATATCACCCATCTGTCTTTAATTTTAATTTTCGTTACATTTAAATTATATTGTGATACAATTAATTTGTATCTACAAGGAACATAAAATAACAACAATAGGTAATTACCAAGTCATTGTATATAAAATATGATAAAATTAAAATATACCTATAGCAACGTAAGAACTAATAACATTATTTAATAAAACTGCAACAATTATTATATACGTTTTAATAAATATTAAACAATAAACATTTTAATAAATTATTATATAGTGCATATTTTTTATTATTATAATTAATACAATAAAATAATAATAATGTATTTTGATCTGTTGAAAATTTAAATCAATAATATTGATAATTTGAAATAAAATTGTTAGTTATTATCTATTAATACAAACAAAACATTTATAGGTACGAATATAACGTTCACCCTTCTCCATTTAAATTAATATTTCACAAAATTAGTATTTTGATATTTTATAAATACAATTTTATAAATGTATACTCGTAATTAATAATTATTAAGGTATATATAGTTATGAATTTATGAATAATTAGACATTAACAAAATTTTTATTTTGCATGAAGTCTAAAGTATAGAGACGTAAACAGGGATGGATAGGCCCATAGGGAAAAAGGGATTTTCCCTGTGAGCCCTCATCTTGTATAATGTCAGTGGCCCCCCTTGACACCACTCGATTTTTAACAATTTTACAAGTTGTTTTTTTAAAATAAGAATATACGAATATGCGAGCATTTTTTTTATTTTGGTGACCTTTTTAAAATTTTTCCCTGTGACAAAAAAATTACCTTATCCACCTCTGGACGTAAAGGTTATTTTAAAGATTTTCCATAGTCATACATATAAGTTAATTAACATTTTCTCGCGAATAAAAATAAATCAAAACGGAACAAATAATAACATTATTATTTTGTGGTGTTGTATTTTTTCTTTTTATAACATACTGGAGGAAACATGTAATACAATCAGGTATCACAAAGACGCTAAAAATCTATGACAGTGGTCCCATTATATTCCTACAACATTTGTAATTAATTTAGTCGACAGAGGTCGAAACCATTAGCGCAAAAAGGGACATCTCTCGATGTGTAGATGTAATTTTTCATTTTGTCCCTAATGAATAATGGCGAGTTTCAAACCCGTTATACCGATGATACTTATAATGTTCACCGCGAACACGCCGCTTCTATGAACAATTTAATGTCTAAATAAAATATATAAAAAATTTATAAGAAATTAATCAAATTCGCCTTTTAACTTACGCTAATATACGAATCAATGTAAAATTATTTGCTAATAGAGCTCGACTGAGTTCAAAAAACTAGAAATATAATTACGAGTATTTTAAAAATTACATAATATAATAATTAATCATTCATAAACATATACTCACGCACAGAAGTAGCTTACTTAACCTCTTGTAGGTTTTCAAAAATAATTACACTAATTCAGATTTAAAATAATTATTTTATAATATATAAAATTAGAAAAACTTTCAAAAACACTAAATGCATTGATAATTATTGCTAAAATATAAAAATTCGAGAAATTTTGAAAGAACTACACAGTTTTTATAGGTACTCGAAAATTTTTAACATTTTAAAATTCTTTAAAATGTACCAAAAAATATTTAAATACAAAATCTATACAACTTTTCATAATATTTGTGAAATTTTTATAAAAATAAATGACGTGAAATCAAAAAAATTCAAAATTTAATAATAGATTAATAGCATCAATTTTTTAAATCTTTTTTATTCTCAATTTATTCTTAATGGATGAAAAATTTTCAAAATAAATAAAAATCCGAAGACATATTGAAAAATTATAGTTTTAAAATTATTCATAAAATACAGATACATAAAACATAATTTAAGAAGTAATAATCAACAAGGCTGGGCGTTAACGAGTTAAAAAGTTAAAGTTAAGTTAAAAAATTAAGTTACTTTTAACTAAGTTATATAACGAGTTACTTTTTTTTACTATTAACTTTTAACTTAACGAGTTAATTTTTTTGTAAATAACTGAATAATATTTCAGTTAATTTTTCTTTTATTATCGTTAAGTTAAATAATCTACTTTTATAGAAAATAAAATGTTATATTATCTTTATTCAATGTACAAAAATTTAAAATACCAATTAATTTATTATCAAATTTATACTTCCTGTTTTTCTATTATAATGTGCCCAGTGATATTTAAAATTAAACCAATTATATATATATAGGTATATTATTTTTATATACAATTTACTAAAATTACATAGTCTTTTCGTAGAACACTATTGAATAAATATAAAATTATTTTAATTTTAATGGACAATAATAATTATTATTGTACCTACCCATTAATATTATTTTATTACCTATTCCCGCATTGTGAGATATCTAATTTAGTATAATTTAGTAATATCACTAATATCTACAGCAGATATTTTATGAATAATACCGAAAAACATTTTAAAAATTAATGGTTTCTTATTATTAATAAATAATATATATGATATTATTAACTATCTACATATTTTTATTTTATATATATAATTATATAGGTATAATGTATAGGTAGGTATAATAATGTTATAGATTATAGTATATTTATAAATTTATTATATTGATCACAAATGGGAAATTTTGAAATAGAATTCAGCGAACTATAAAATATACTTGATACATACATATTATATTACTATTACATACCTAAATATGTTTATTACAAAGCAGACAACTCTAACAAAGTATAGATAAATAGTTTATATTTATAATTAATTAAAATTTAGTTATCGGTATAATATTATTTTTATATTTTATAATTATATTTATACGATATAGATTTGGAATTTTTCTAATATTTTGATATCACGTAAGTAATAACTTTTAACTTTTTTAAGTTAACTGAAATTAAAAGTAACTTTTAACTTTTAATTTAACTTAAACATTTCAAAAATAACTTAACTTAACGAGTTAAAAATTTTTGTTAACTTGCCCAGCCTTGATAATCAATATTTTATTCAAATAAATTAAATGATTTGATCAATATTTAATATTTATCAGAAAAATTATGACGTAGGTATAAGTAAATTTTAAAATACAATAAAAAAAAAAAATGTAAGATTTGAATTATGATTATTCTATACAATAAAATACTCATATTAAATATTTAAATCGATGACCTCACAGCATTTAAATAAATGAATGAATGAATACATCATAATATAATCTTAAAATTTTAAATTAGTAGATATTTATTGTTTAAAAACATTGAATAAAAAAATAATATATCTCTATACATATCAATATTTTACACTTTAAACGGGCGTAGTTATTAGTTTTTGTCCAGGTCACTAATTGTGTAAATGGCCAATAATAATAATAATAATAATAATAATGATAATAGCTAGTGTATAACCTTCGTATAAAACTATAAATTTAATTTAAAGTAATAATACAATCAAAGAGATTGACTTCGAATTATCAACTATAAACTACGACCCGCAAATTACAAATCGGATTTAAACCAGTTTTAAGCTAATTATGAATTAATATAAAATTATTGTTTAACAATTTATTATAAATTTAAATTATATTATGATGTATTTGTGTCATATAAAAATGTTTATTATGGTGATCAAATAACTAATAATAAAAATACGGTACAAAAAGATAAAATAACTAGAATCGTAACATTACAATTTAATAGTAATTCCGCAAATTATTTCAATAAATAGAAAACTTTTTTTTTTTATTAACATAGTTGAATGAGTTGAATAAAAACTATTTAAAAATTAAAGACTCGGTGAATCGATACTTTTAGGTTTTTCAATCGTTTCATTAAAACTATACACTCAGAATTTCTGAAGAGTAATGATAAATATTTCAAAATATAATTAAATAATTATATTAAGCTGTTAATAAATAAGCTGAATAAATCCGTATTTATTCAGATTGAAATAATTTTTTAGATTCTGAGCGTGTCTTTTCTTTTTTTTTTTTTTTTTTTTTTTGGAAATGTAAGCGATTACTCGTATCTAAATTTGTAATTTTCACATGTAATTCAATATTTTATATGTAATTTCCGATACTTTTTTTTTAAACTTTTAGAACTTATATAAAATAATAATCATGTATAATATACCTACTATATAGATAATATAGTATACCTATATATTTTCATATAATTTTATCAATAAATGTATAATTATACAATGAAAAATATAACTTATAATAGCTGTAAAAAAAAAAAAAACACACTTTATATATAAAAAAAAAAATGACTGTAATTTTCTTATTGCATTTTCTTCTTTTAATAGGTACCTATCCTATACGCATTCTAAATAAAACAACTTTATACATAGGTAACAAAACAACATGTGCTACGTCTACATGATAATAAATATATATTATGCAAATATTTAGGATTTTCATTATTTCATACCTATATATAAAAATGTATTAGACTATTAGGTATACTTTTATGAGTTTTCTTATCTAAAAAAACTTAAATAAACAAAATATATTAAAATTTAATGTATAATTATGCTTAGATTACACAATTTATATATAGGTAGTCATACGTTCAAGAACGTAAGACGAAAAAAATTGCATAGAGATGAAATTCTGAATTTTATTTTATTTTTTCATCACACAAAAAAAATTAGTATTTATTAAACATTTATTTAAACGTGTAGGTATATTGTAAACTAAATTTTATTTATTAAAACGTATTGTGTTTTAATTAAATATAAAACAAGGTTTAAGCGAATAAAATGTAACTATATAGTAATAATTAGTATCAAATTTTATGTTAATGTCGTGTAAAATGGAATGAATTATAACAATATACTCGTATACCATTTGTCCATTTTTAGTTAAGTATAAAATAGAGATCTGGAAATAAGTGTCAAAACATTTATAAAAATTATTATTCCATTATTGCCAAATATTTGTCGAGGAGCATTATAAAGGATAAAAAATAGAAATAGCAAATGAACCGAGTAAAAGAGAGAATTTATATCTGTTATATACGTAGAAGTTACAGCAACATTTCAAAACACTCAAACATAGTTTGTACATTTCTCATTCTTTATTCTTTTCACACTTATTTCGTTCTTTCGAATAGTTGAAACTTGAAACTGAAATAAATATAGGTATATAAATTTTAATGTGTTGAATTCAGAAGTATCATCCTAAATTTCAAAATTTTTAAAGATAATAATTAATATAGATTTGGGCATTTGGCGACCGAAAACTAGTAAAATAATTTATTAAATTAATGCTTTTTTAATATTTAATTACTATAAAAAGTATTAATTTTTAATGTAAAAAAAATTATAAAATTTAATTTCAGTCGTGTACCTATTAATTCAAAAAAAATATATATTAAAGGTACTTAATAAAATTAGATTTTGTTGGAATAATGGAATTTTTTTTTTCTAATATAAATCACAAACTCACAACTAATAAAATATTATACTTTAGGCCATAAATATATTTTATGGACGTTAAAATATTATTGTATTAGTTTCCGACCAACGACTTATAACGTATTCACAAGATGTTTACATAAATTAAATGATTATTATTTGAATTAATTCCCTCTTGCATATTCGATGATTATTTAGTAAACAGATAATGTTATCGCAATAATAAAGAATTTAAAAAATATTTATAATAATATTATAATTATTATAGTTATTATACAAAAATTAATAGTAATTCGGTCACTATTTTCAAAACAAACAAATTTTATAAAATTATAACACATTAACGCATAGTTACTTATAATCTTATAAAATTCACATCTTCTTTGTTACTAAAACTCACTTTAGACATGCTATATTGCTACAGGTACATATTTATATAGACTCGTGGTTTACTTATTTTCTAACAAATGCTTTATAAAAAATCAATTTATAAACATATGAAATGAGAACACAATGATCACCTATGTTATAACCTCGGCTTTTCATGCTAAAAAAAATTGATTACTTTACAATAGGTACATAATAATCTATCATATATTCATTTCATGTGATTATTGATCATTTCATAATAAATTTCAATCATTTGTATACAATATTACAGAGAGAAAAATTATTTGATTTGTTTTTACACTTTATTTATCTACTTATTCATTTTTTAATTTAAAAACGTTACCTATAATCTAGTTACCTACTACTTCCTACTTCAATATTATCATAATTACATTTCATTGTTTCATTTATTAAACATATAATAATAATTTAGTATAGTAAATAATTATATTGTATTAATCATTAATTAATCATTTATATTATATTTTCATAATTTTAATTTATCTTAAATGAATTTACTTGACCATTTTGATCATTTGTTCCGTATATATCTTAGCCTCAGACTATAAAGTATAATATTATGTATACACGTTATATGTTAAGTATAAGTAGTATAACCATTGATTACAGTATTTATAATCAATGGTATAACTTAATAATTAAAATAATCATACCTACTGCAATAATTATTTCCTGATGACTCTTACTATTGTAAAAAAGAAATATTTTAAAGTTGTTTATATCAAATAATAAAATATTTCAAAATACGATAATAAATTACTCATATATTTATAAATAAAAACACTTAAATATGTTATGTATTATAGATAATAAGAATCTACCTATACAATAAACTAGTCGTCGACTTAATTTATTCATTATAGGTATGTCATCGCGCTTATTTGATTTCACACATTTCATAGAATTTAAATAAAAATATATATATAAATTATATAAACCGGTAAATATATATTCTTATATGATGGTATATCATAAACATCGTTTAAATACATATTATTTTTCATATTAAAAAAACAATATAATATATAGGTAAAACTTTTATTAAAATTTAGAAAAATTTATAATTTATTTGTTATATAATACATTTTTTAAAATAGCGTCGATGTAATTATTATTTTAAGTAGGTATATAAAACAAAACGTAATCAAAATTAAAAAAATAATAAAAAATACCATTTATATCAAAAATACAAATTCATATTATTTACAATTACAAATCTACTATTATTTTTAAGTATCGCAGCAGTATTATAAATACAATATCCGTTTATAAAATATTCTAATATTTAATCTGAAAAATAAAAATTTAATTATTTAACGTCTATAAAAAATATAATAATCAAATGTATAGGTATTTATTAGCATAGGTAATTTGCCATTGATTATACTATTATATAGAATGGACTATTGTAAAATTAATGATAACAGTAATGGTTAACATTTATAATATATATTATCATTACAAATTTACAATAAAGCATAAAGTAGAATTTTTCATGTCCATAAAAATAGACGTTATTTTTTTTAAATTATAAGAAAAAATAATGACTAGGTATAAATACCTAGTATACATTTTACCTTTACATCATCAGCTCATAAATTTTACCATTACTTCCGTATTAATATTGATTTTATTAGTTTACACTGTTTTCAATAAATAACTTTATTTACTTTTATTTATATTTTATATGCCCATAAATCATTTATAGACATTCACTCTAAACAGGCATAAGCATAGATAACAGTGACATAACAATATGCGCATTTCATTATATTTAAATAGTATAATGATTTGAATTTAATAATTTTCCTGAAATCTTCAAGAAAATTTTAAATGTAAGAAAATATTAACGTATAAAAGTAAGAAAAACACTATGACTATTGATTATCCAGTCTAAAATAAATAATATTTTATTTATTTTTATTTTTTTTTTTTTTTTTATGTTTCCGGTTATTCAGCTTATTAAAAAATATCTGTCGACTATTTTATTTTTAATCTCATATATTATTATTCTTAATATAAACAACGCATAGGTTAATCAGAATTTTTTTCGGTTCGTAAACAAAATAGAAATAACATTGGAAACGTTACATAGAAATAAATAATAAATGATATGCCTCATAATTTTTATAACGTATGAAATTCCGCGATCAAATAAAATTATAAAAATATATAATTTATAACTGCAACAACGCCAGTAGCTGATTTAACAATTTTTCGACTCTATAGATATTTTCCACTTTTAAACTAATTAGGAATATTAAAAAATGTAAAAGTCAACCGGCAAAAATTTGCCGTCACTCAAAATTTACCGCCCTTTATTATAGCGACCGCATAGTTCGCAATTCATAAATCCGCCACGACGCCACTGATACTATGAACGACAGTACAACACTGAAAAAAAAAATTGAATAAATTACTGTCTATAATAGTGTACGATATACGATAGGTACACTTACTCTACTTATAGATTTAATAAGTACTTTTTAATTACCTATTTTTAATAACATTACAACAAATTAATTATGATTTAAGTAATTATTATACACGCGTTTAGTTTAATTTTTAATTTTAATTTTTTAGTCTAAGTTCAACGAGGGAAAGCAAGGGGCCAACTGGCCAAGGGCGCTAAAATAAAGCATTCAAGCCTTCAGGGGAAACCATATAACCTTATATTGTCAAATTATAATTATTATTCATAATGTAAAAAATATTTAAATATATTATTATTACCTATATACCTAGCATTGATTAATTAATAATTATACAATATAATTGTATAATTAATCAATGCCTATAGGGCTATAGGTACCTATCTAATATCTATCCATTAGTAGTTTTTTAATGAAAAATACACGACGAATACTTGCATTATAATAAATAAAAGGTAGGTACTTAGAAGATAGCAAACTAGACATAAGTTATTAATTTATTATAATATTACATCTATTATCCATGAATCTATGCCCACTCTTTATATAGAAAATTGCGAATTTCTTATTATAATAATTTAATTAAGAAATAATTTAATTAATCGGATATCGAATAAAAAGTTTATTGAAGACCTATATTATATATCTTTTTTCTTTCTTTAAACATTTATTATCCAGTATATTTATATATTTTAGTAATCCCAACCTCTTTGAAGTTCACGTAAGACATATGTATGATGTATCTATTCTATTGTAATTGTAGGTATACATTTTAAAAGTTATTCGAATTCAGAACACTACTCGTTTTAGTTAAATTTCATAATAATTATTTTAAAAATTCCAAACTTAATTTATATTGCATTATAACTTATCATAAATAAATTTAGGTGGGTACTACTGATAGATACTTTTTATACATTACAAAATTGTAATCGGCGATTTTGTTTTATTTTACTTATGCGTTCTTAAAGAATTAGGTATTTATACTATACCTACCTATTGTAACGGTTGACAATTATTATTGTTCGACTTTAAATTAATTACCTGCGTGGGTACAGGTTAACATATATATTATTATATTTAGAACACTTATGTCTTTAATGTACAATATAACCATAAAACAATATTATTAAATTTATAACACACAATAGTACTTACAAATTACACAGTCATAATAAAATATAGCTGCAGTTGTATGTGTGCTCGATAAGAGAGGAATGTCGAATATTGTGAATCTGTGTAATTTAAATTTTGTGCTAAGGTTATACCCACTCCTCGACCGTTTCACACGTCATCTCACACACTCACAGGTCGTAATATTTTAATTAAACATTAAAATATTCGTATTGAGCAAAACGGTTAATTTAAGTGAAGGTCGATATAACATTTCTTTATAATTTCGTCAAAATTAATAATTAATATACCTTTATAATACATTAATACCCTACTCCGTGTAATTTTATTCGATAAAATGAATACGAAACAAAAACGACTATAATTCAACTCGTATATTAATTAAGTCAAGACTAAAAATTGATCCGAGGCTCTGACAATTTTAAATATCTAATATTCCAATCAATCTGGATTCGAGGTTAAAAAAAAAAATATAAATAAATAAAATATCTACCAACCTATTTTAAATTAAATTAATTTACCTAATCTTTAACGTTTTATTTTTACCTATTGGTATAGCCGTACAGGTACATCGTACATCATTTTTAGAAGTTCAAAATTAAATAAGAAAAATAATGAAAAAAATGTGTGTTACGTTGCATTTAATTTACTGTAATAAAAAGTCAAAACTTAAACTTTATTATTATTTATCTATTAAAAATATTAATTATTATAAATCCGCTCTGATCGCCAAATTATTATAATTTATTTCGTACAGATACAGAATAATAAAAAAATAATCGTAAATCGACAAATAGATTTTACCCGTGTTAAACGTTATCACTGAAATGCTTATCTAAATATAATAAGCGCCTTGCCGGCAAAAATCGAAAATTAATTATCTAATAGGGATCGATAAAAATAAAAATTAATAACGTTTCATTAATCGTTGAATGCTCTGATATTGTTCGTTAAAAACGTATCTAAACTAAATTATTTTAAATCATAAAAAAAATACTCACGTTTGGAAGGGCTTTATGTTTTTTAGGTCGCAGTAAAAACACCGCCACCGCCTCTCGCTGATCCGACTCCTACTCTTCCGCCGACAATGCTGCATCAGCCGTTTTAGTGTTTCAATTTCAACGTTCCAATATAAAATTATGCATTTGAACATGATGTCATCGCCGCTCGCCGTCATCAATGTCTGTGTTTATTATTGTTCGTAGCCTTCGACAACAGTCGCGTTTGTGTATAGCTCGGTGGCAAACGGTTTTTTTATTTTATTTTTATTCCTTGCGTCCATTACTTCATTACTCAATAGTTAATACTACAAACAGAGAAAATAAATAATACGTTTGACAGGCAAATAAAACTCCGTACAAATGACTGACCAAGGAGATACAGCCGACAAGAACGCTTTACAAAATGAAAATGCCACGGAAGACGCGGTGGAAAATTCGACGGTGTTTAATACCGTATCCAGTGTAATAATGAATTTGGCCTCCAAAGTGGCGGTGTTTGCGTTAGGTTATTGGCGCATCGCCTCCGTCAGTACGTGGGTGCTGTTACCATTGATAGCTTTCATGGACGTTGTACGCGATCGTTGGCGTGAAGAAGGACGGATGAAGCGTAGACGTGCACAAATTGCAGCTATTGCGGATGAGAAGAACCTGGTCACCGCCAATTTGTCGGAACTACCGTCATGGGTTTTCTTTCCAGACATCCATCGAGCTGAATGGCTCAACCAGGTAGACGATGATTATTAAATCCTCTCTATAATATAAGAATATAATATAATAGTCATTACCATATATTTATAGACACTTAAACTCATATTTGTTATTTAAACAATGCAGATTATTAAACAAATGTGGCCCTTAATCACGGTGTATGCTCAAAACGCTATCAAAAAGACATTGGAACCAATGGTAATTGAAAGTCTACGGGAATACAAAATCAACAATTTTTCATTTGACAAGTTACGGCTCGGATCTATAGTGAGTAATTCCTATAGGTCATCACTCACCTATCATTTTAACACCTACCTAGTTACTTCTCAATAAACAAATTTGACCACTTCTTAGTTTCACCTTATTTTCTGTTCATTGTAGCCACCTAAAATTGGAGGTGTCAAAGTGTACGATAAAGTATCACGTGATCAAATAATGTTAGATATCGACCTTATGTAAGTTTATAATATTATAATAGTACTAAAAAATAAAAATATATTACGTTTTTTAATGGCAAAATTATTTGTACGTTTACATAGATTTTCCAGTGATTGTGATATATCATTCTATGTCAATGGAATTCCATGTGGCATTAAAGACTTTCAAGTAATAACAAGTAGTTTCTACGAGATTGAATAATAATTGTAATAATGTAAAAATGTTAATAAACAGATGCGTGGTATGATGAGAGTGGTAATGAAACCATTGATTGCGACATCACCACTGGTTGGTGGATTGCAAATATTTTTTTTAAATCAACCTGATATTGACTACGATTTGATGGGCGTTGCTGATGTATTGGATATGCCTGGTCTCAAGTAATAATAATTTATGATAAATTAAATTGATTAACACTTCAATTCGACTATCATTTTAGTGATGTGTTGCGAAAAGTCATTGCTCAACAAGTAGCTGCTATAATGGTATTACCAAACAAGTTACCTATAGTACTAAGTAATGAAATAGCTGCACACATAGTAAAATTACCTGAACCAGAGGTTAGTATTAAAATATAAATAATAATATATTCAATATTAACTTATTAACGAATCATTATTTAATTGCTATTTTAGGGTATCTTACGTTTACACATTGTTCAAGCCAAAAATTTAGTGGCTAAGGATATGAGCTTAATAAGAAAAGGAAAATCAGATCCATATGTTGTTGTTACATTGGGTGCACAACAATTCAAAACTCCTACTATAAACAATGAATTGAATCCTAAATGGGATTATTGGTGCGAGGTAAAATACATTTTCTAAATTTTACATATTTCATTATTTAATAAATTTATAATGGACAATAATATTATCCTATAGTTTGCATCATTCTCACCCATTGGTCAAGTATTAAAGTTAAAGCTTTATGATGAAGATGAAATGGTCGGTAAAAAACATTCAAATTTAGGAAGGTAAATAAATAATATAAAATTGATGTAATTTTATATTTTAATTTAAATCAATGTGTATTATGTAGAGCTTCCTTACAAATAAATACCGTTGTAAAAAATGGAGAGGTTGACAAGGTAATTAATTAACAATATTACATAATTAAATAATCAAACTATGTTATATTATACTTTTTTATTTTTATCAATTATATAAATTATGTTTTTTTAATTATTGTAATAATGTTTATATTGTTTATATATATAGTGGATTAACTTGGAAGATACCAAACATGGTATGATACAAGTGCGCATGTTATGGCTAGAATTAACATTGGATAAAAATGCATTGAAAAGGGTAAGAAAAGTTATAAAACTATATATTATATTATTTGAAATTCTAATATTTTAATATCTAGGCTCTGACTGAGACACAAGAACTGAGAGTAACAAATATGAGTTCCGCTGTAGTGATGGTGTATGTGGATTCAGCTATAAATTTGCCAGTATGTTCTGTTATGAATAATTTGTTATAAACTGAAATATTATTTTATGAAAACTGTAATTCTTATAGAATGCTCGACCCCAAAGTAAGCCCGATCCATTTGTTCGCGTTACAGTTGGTCAAACTACTCAAGCAACTGTAGCAAAATTACGGACTGAAAGGCCAGTGTTTGAACAAGGATTCACGTTTTTAGTGAGCAACCCTGAAACAGATACTATTGAGTTTAAAGTATGTATCGTATTTTGTTTATAACTTATAAATAAACATCTTTGTTTCACAATCGTGAATTTTAAATTTATAGGTTATAGATCAAAAAACTAATATTCAATTAGGCTTATACACGTATAAATTGTCAGAAATACTACTAGTTGAAAATATGCAAGTAGAACCTCAACCTTATGATCTTATAATTGATAGTAAAAATCAACAACATGACAGTAAACTATTATTTTGTTTACAACTGAAGGTACAATAATATATTAATAAATAGTTATATCCTTATATGTTATTTAATAAATTAACTTTCTATAGTTTTTAAAAAGAAAACCTAAGTTGGTCGATATCGCCCATGGTGAAGGGGATTATGTAACAAAACCGTTGTCCAGACAAACATCTGTGCAATCAACGAAATCTATTAATAGCAATAAAGAAGTATCCGAGAACCAAACGTCAATAAATTCACCTATAGAGAGTGGTACAAATAGGACATTATCTATAAAAAGAAATTCGACAATATCTCAAAGTTCAAATAGCGGCAATTCCGAACAAGAATCGCTAATAAACCATTCTGAAATAAATGAATTGCTATCCGAACCGTATGAATTTTTTCATTAATTAATATTTATTTATTTTTATATTACAAAACAAAATTTTATATAATAGATCTGAACCAGTTCCTAGAAACGGACCTTTAGGCAGTATTCAGCTCACTTTAGAATTTAGTGTTGCCAGACAACGTCTAAATGTTACGGTGCACAAAATCATGTAAGAATATAAAAATTTTTTTCATCATATTTTAGACAGTATTTTAACGTGTGTTTATAATTTTTAAGAAATTTACCAATCAAAGAAGCTTCTGATATTCCTGATCCATACGTCAAACTGTATGTACTACCCAAAAAAGAAAATAGTAACACCAAACGAAAAACTGAAGTAAGACTATTTAGAAAAAAAATTACTTATATTAATATTAAACAATTCTTACCTTTTTTTAATATGTATAGACATACAAAGATAATTGCAATCCTGTATTTGAAGAAACATTTGAATATATTATGAGTGTTGCAGAATTAAACAGTAAACAACTAGAGATAACCGTCTTGTCAAAAAAGACATGGCACAGTCCTGTCTTGGGTCAAGTGATATTAAACTTAAGCGACTACATAAACATAAATGAACCCAGTTACACCGATTGGTTTGATTTGAAAACAGAAATTAAAGAAGGCACTGTTGGCTAACTTTATCACTTGTAGGTTTTATTAATATTATGCTTAATGTAGTTATATTTAAAATTATCGGTGCTTATTTATGATCGTTAGTTATTTTCAAACTACATACATTTTTATATATCAGGTTGCGTCTTGTTTGTATTTTATATTAATTTAATACTTTATTTTTATTACCAAATTAATTTTTATATCATTGTTATTAATTGTATGTTTTAAATTATTATATTATCTTAACTTATTTGAAAACTATTCCGTCGTACAAAAGTATTACATAATGTATTTAATCCAATGATTTACACTTAACAATTTTATGAATATATTTTGTATTTTTGCGCTTTTTATTTGTTTTTGTAATCGAATGTTTTATTCTTGTTAGTAAAAAAATGTTTGTTGGAACTGTTCTATATTAACATTATATAACATTACACGCCTCACTTAATTTTGTAATAGCGGTATACCTAACCTCACACAATTTATAAATAATAAAACGACTAATTAATCATGTTCATCGTTCATTATAAACATGATTATCCGATGAGTATTGTTACTTTTATTATTGGCGTAGATTTTAAGTCAATCCGTTAGTACTCTGGTTCAGCTACAAAATTAGTTAAATAAGAGGATAAGAATCATTAAACGTAATCAATATTGCCGATAAAACACATAACTAAATCCAAATTACGAATTATTTAAATCGTACTCAAGAAAAATTGTATAACTCATTATTCCACAAATTACCAATTTTCTTAAATTTGACAGCCTTCACCATCAAATAACATATATTGTAGTGTGGAAATTTATAATGAAGACTATTAAAATTATAAACAATTAAATTATTTCATCTCGTACGTTGGGAATAATTTTTATTCTATTTAATCAAGTCATAACCTATCAACATTAAGGATTGGTACTACGATGTCACGTTAGCAGCTATTTACCACCATATATTTTATTAATGCTTTATTATTCTACACCCACATCATACAAATTCTAACAAATTATCGGCTAGAACTTAAAATTATATAAGATAGCAATTTTAAAATTAAATACTTCTATATCAACAAATTTGTATCATTCAATTTGATAAGGCGAATGAAAGCTGCTGTAGCGTTTGAAATTATTTTGACAATAGTGATGTGATGAAATGAACATTTACAAAACGGCATATGATTAGTCTCTATTAAAGTCAGTACTAAAATAAAATTGACGCTAAATTATCTAATGTGATTTTGAAATAACGGCCCTAAAATTTACTTCCTAAAATTAGTAAGGTATTTTTATGTGTATGTAAAAGAAATAATCAATAGATTATAGAAACTTAAAAATATAAGTCAAATGTATTTTATTTTTAAAAATACAAATAAAATAACATAAGAATTAATCTTCTTCTTCTTCTTCTTTGGTGTCATCCTTAGCCGTCTTAGCCTTTCTCAAGTTCTTCCTCTTTACACGTCCAGGACGGCCACCACCGAATGGCGATTTCAAGGAGAAGTCAATGTGTTTCTGAGAGTCCAAACGAACAATGAATGATGGTACATTTACAACCTGTTTACGGACACTATAAAATAAAAACAATACAAATTCAATATAATTTTAATTATATCCAATTAATAAATACAATTACAATGTAACTCACTAATTCATTTTTGATCAAGAATGTAGTCAGTAACATTGATATAAGATCAAAAATGTAAAAAAACTCAGCTAATGAGTTGTATTTTGCAGACGTTAAAATGTTATTATAATAACAACATTTTAAGTGGTCTGATAAGATTAAATCATACTGTGTCTACACTGGGGTTGTTGTTTTCATCTAATCATAATAAAAGAGTGAATGATTTTAACATCTACTTATTGAAGGATACAAGTATTAACTTATTATTGATTATAATACATTATACTTAAATCAATTTAAAATATTTGTCACTCTGTCATGAAAAAGACAGAAAATAATTATTCTGACCTTTGATTAACCAAAGTATATCAATTTAGCCTTTTTTGATTAGGATTACTTCTAAAATTATAAATATCCTTGCCCAAAAACAAAAGGCCCACTTAAAAACTAAGTTGTCCTATTTAAAACAGTAATTAAGTATTGTATAATGTTGCAATGCCATGAAAAAGATCAGAAAATAATTATCCGAACTTGGATTAACTCATTGCTATACTTTAGCCTAATTGTGATTAGGATTAACTTGGTAAAATTATCCAGCATCCTTGCCCAAAACAATTGGCAAATATTAATGGATCATTAATAATCATTGTTCTTACCGTATGTGTCTCTGACGAATCAATACTCGAGCATGATGAATAGATTTTGCCAATCCCAATTTGAATACCTGAAATCATTTAAATTCATATTTAATAAATACAAAGACAAAATGCAATAAATATTTCCAAGTAAAGCTAAAATACTATCAGAAATACAATATCAACAAAAATATTTCAGAAGAGGTGTCAGAAAATAATTGTAAATTCATCATATTAGTATACGGCCTTTGGTTTAAAATAATTACTAAGAAATTACCTGAGTTTGCAATCTACGTTCCAAAAAATCTTCAATTTTCAAACCCAAGACGTAATCAAGTTTCATACGGCTTTCATCTAATACACCAATACGAACCAATCTACGCAACAATGCATTACCTGTATAAATGATATAAAGTGAATTTTAATTTCAATTATTTAATATATCTAATGAATGCGACAATCAAACAAAATAACTACCATCAGAATTAATTAAAAATTAGCAACACTATCGGAAATTTCAGACGAGAGGTGTCAGATATAATTAGTTTCATCATCGTAGTATTTTGTAATTCATGTTACCTACATTATGAATGATCAATATTAAAACTGAACGAACCTTCGAAAAGTCGTTTTTGATCCTTCTCTTCAAGGGTCAACAATTCACGAGCAGCTTTACGGATCTTGGCTAAAGTATATTTCACACGCCATACTTCACGCTTGTTTCTCAAACCATATTCACCGATGATTTTCAATTCTTGGTCCAGACGAGCCTTCTCATACGGACGACGGGGGGTCACGTATGTCTTACTGTAGACGGACGGGATACGTCCGTTAACCATATTGATTTATTACCTGAAACTAAAATAAAAAAATTTAATAATTTAATACCAATATAAAAATTGCTAAATTCACCACTTAACAAATAATTTTTAACTACCAAACACGTGACGAGAAACTACAATTGTTACCGATGATAATTAAATGAGGATTATCAATTATAAATGTTAAACATGTTTAGGATAGGAATCTTGTAATAAAACATAAGAAAATATTGAACCCGTTGTTCAAGTAAAATAAAAAAATTGAACAAGTATTTTTCATCCGTTTCAATCGTACTTGTAAAGACGTCGAAACGTTCAAATATATTAGTAAAAGATTTGTAGCGTTGTTCGTCAATAGCGTTTACATAGAAAACAAAAAAAAAGAACTAAATCATTTATGAATATAACGAGTAAGCGTTATGGTAAATACTTATTACTTACACAAAATGGAGGAACGAAGAACGTCACCAAGGAACGCACGCATCCAAAATGAACACCGAATAATAAATATTAAATAATAAGTACTGAACGTCAACGATCGCCGCTCGACAAAGCTATTAGAAATTTCTGGCCTGTACGGCGTATATATTATTATGGTGATTGGTGGGGAGAGAAGCGAACGCAAGCAGTGCAACCAACTTCAACAGGTGTGGCACGTTATCATTACCGGGCGTTATCATCGATGAATAAATTAGCGTTTTACGAACGTGATATTTTATATTGTATTTGTAAAATTGTTTAATATTAAAACAAATAATTATGTGTAATGTTTAACGTGTATTACCAAATTCCATATTGTACAAGTGTTTTTTCTAGTATTTAATAAAACATATTATTCTCATTTATTTCATGTAATTACGTTAAACAGCGACACTGAACGACTGAACCAATATAACAATAATTGTAATATTTACAATTTGTTATTGCTGTGTTATTGTCTGTCAAATAATCCTTTTGGGCGATATGAATAAATAACTGATAATAAATAATACGGTTGTCAGTTACACTATTTTCACTATTCACTATTCACGTCAATATTGTGACTTAAACTAAAAAAATTTTGTGGTTCGCTTCGTTCGTCGTTTTGTGAATTTTTGATCACGATGACGGAAAAATTACCTCCAATAATGAATACGGATGACGATGACGATGCAGATGATATTTTCAGTTCAACAATTGACGTTAGTGTACACTGGACATTTTAGATTTAAATTGTCGCGAAAGGGGGCGTTGTTTTAGTGGACAATTCTTTTATTATTTTTACAGGTGGTTGATCAAAATTTAAACTTTTACTGTATGTTTATTAGGATCTGAGTAGCTTACGGAATGAAGACTTATTTGTTTCTGCAGCAACAGTTATACCACCATTGTCCAATATCAGTTTGAACGATGAACCTTCCATAGCTGATGTTCCGTTAAATGATGAAGGAGAAGTAAGTATTTATTATTTTATATTACAAATCAAAATTGAGTTCTTTATCAATTAAAATTTCATATGTAATAACTAATAAGTAAATTAAAATAAAGAGGACTGTTATAATTTATTAATTAACTCCAATATTTTCTTATTACATCAAACATTTTAAATATTGTATTATGACAACCTAGTTAAATTATTATTAACAAAATTAGGTTGCATATATATAATTATTCTTTCATTTTATGTATATTATATTATAATAAAATTCCTTTTATAGATTGCGAAAAAATTTTATCATTATCATAAAGTGCAATAAAATAATGTAGATAATATTTATTAATTAGGTATACTTTTATCTATTACAATTTACAATTACATGTTTACTATCAATTATTCACATACATTTCTAATCAGTGGCATAGTTTGAACAAAATTATAGGTGAATTCTAAAAATTTTCCCCTATATATTAATCAATAAATTATAAATTTACTAAATAAGAATAACAAAATTAATATAAATATAATATAAAAAATAAGAATCACTACCGTGGTTCTGAAGGGGGGTCCAGTACCCTTGGATCTACCCCTTCCATAAATATACCATTGCTTCTAATAGATTATTGTTATTGACTATAAACTGTAACACAATAATATACAAAAAGTATAAACAATAATTATGTATTCAATAACATATAATAGGTAGCTATATAATATATTATATATAATTAAAATAGTAATCATAATCGCCAAATTTAATTAACTTGTATAATTATACAATAAATAAATTTTTAAAATCTAACATTTAAGTATAAACTTTTTAAATTTAATTTTAAAAAATTGATTTTAGGACAATTGGGAAATTGGCCAAAATTATAGTGTACATTTTCTGGTAAAATAACATTTATTATTAACTGCAAGTTTTAAAACTAATTATTAGTAAAAATTATACTAATTAAAACTGAAATAAAAGACAATTTAAAAATCAGTAATCCATCATATCCTTACTGTATTACACTTTCATATTAGTATAAATACAAATAAATAGATCAAAAATCTTGTTATGACAATAATAATTTTCAATAAATAAGTAATATAAAATTCAGTTAATTATTTATATTGATTACCAAAAACAAAATTGGAATTATTCATAAATTTTTGAACCTGATTAACCAAATAATACTAATATTATTTTAGATTCTGAGCGAAGCGAAGAATGTATTGGTTTTACAATGATGTGTGATTTTTTTTTTTTTATGTCTGTAAACAAAATTACGACCGAAATAATGCTCCGACTTTCACGAATAGGGTATGTTTCCAGTAGCAAAGTGGATGTAGTTGGTACTTTATTTAGGTCATTTTTCGAATTTCTCAAAATTGATCCTAAGCGGTAGAAAAAACGACGAAAAAATGACGAAAAAACGGCATTTTTCGCGAAAAATGAAATTTTGACGAATTCAATTTCTATATTTCTCGATAACTCGGGCAATTTTTAAGATAGAGACTTGAAAATTTTTTGGGTGTTCACATAGCTATTATATATATGTGGTAAAATTTTGGAACCGTTACATTAATTTTTCTCTAAAATATAAGACTTTGAATATTTCGTAAAATTCACGTTTTTACGTATATAATGTTTGATAAAATTGGCAATTTTTGGTATAGGGTCTAAAAATTTTACTGAAGTATACTTACATATTACTTAACATCATACTAAAATATTGGAAAAATCCCTAATCTCAATTTTTTTTTTATAGCTGATTTAAGTTGATATTTTTAGTTCAAACGAAAATTATAATTGACTGAACTTCGCTCAGAATCGTTTTTTTCGAATGCAATGGTTAACCATTGCATTCAAATTATAATTAAAATTAAACGCTATGATTCGCACACCTGTATCCTGTGCGGCAGGAGTATCAGCTCATCTTTTTATTATTTTTTCTTTTCAAAAAAACAGGTAGATATATATTACTTATCCTTATCCATTTATTTTATTATACATTCATTTAAAACATTATATATCGCATTTATTACAATAAATTCTTAATAACCAAATGTAATTATTTATATCAAGAATTACCCGTAAAAACAATATATTTTTTTTTATATATATTATATATATATATTTAATATATTAATAAATTATATAGATAGTATATAATTATTATACATTTACTATATTATTAAAGGTGCAACAGTTACCAAATAAAAAATCAGTTTCCAATGGATTTGAAGATGAAATAAATTTAAAAGAAAAAGATACACCAGTTACTGTTGAAGAAAATAGTCAAGTAGAAGATGAACCAAATATATCTACTAACAATAAAAACATTGAAAATAATGATAACAATTTTATAAAAATATCTATATCTGAGACTACAAAGGTTGGAGAAGGCATGAGCTCATATGTTGCATATAGAATTGTCACTCGTACAAACATGAATATATTTAAATCAAATAATATGGCAGTACTTAGAAGATTCAGTGATTTTCTAGGATTACATAACAAACTTACTGAAAAATATTTAAGAAATGGACGTCTTATACCTCCTGCTCCTCAAAAAAATATGATAGGTAAGGAAATTAATATTTTCTATATCTTTAAAATATATTTAATTTCTTATTTAGGTTCTACTAAAATTAAAATATCTGGAAATCAGTCTGATCAAACGACATCGGCAGAATTTATAGAAAAAAGACGTTTAGCTTTAGAAAGATTCCTTAAACGAATTGCTTTGCATCCAATTTTGCAGAATGATAAAAACTTTTGTGATTTTCTAGAACAAGGTTTATTAATATTATATAAATTAATTATTTATAACATTATTATATGTCAATTAATTATATTTATATGTTTGATAAGACTGTGAACTTCCAAAAGCATCCAGTACATCTGCATTAAGTAGTGCTAGTGTCATGAGGCTTTTTAATAAATTTGGAGAAACTGTTAACAAGATCACATATAAAATGGATGAAAATGAACCAGTTAGCAAAATCACTTGTTTATCTGTTTGTATATATTTTTTTATATATATATATATTTTTTTTTAGTGGTTTGAAGAAAAAGAAGTACAAATAGATAATTTAGACGTGCAGCTTCGTAATTTACATGGAGCTGTTGAATCTTTAGTAATAAATCGTAAAGAATTAGCACATTCAAGTGGATCATTTGCCAAGTCTGCTGCAGTATTAAGTAACTGTGAAGAACATACAGGATTGTCACGTGCATTATCACAGCTTGCTGATGTATTTGAAAAGGTAAAAATTATAATTTTATATATATATCATATATTAATTATTTATTTATGTAAAATATTCAGAGTTATTAAATAATATTTTTTTATGCCTATAATTAAATACAAAGAAAATAATTCTACACTGATTTATAATATCTATATTTATGTTCCTTGTTATACATATAGATTGAAATAGTTAGAACTGAACAAGCCAATACGGATTTTTCAATATTTTGTGAGCTATTAAAAGATTATATTGGTCTTATTGGAGCTGTTAAAGTACATATTTTTTTTTTTATCATTTTAATTGTTTTAATGCCAATTTTAATTATTTCTTTTTTTATTGTATATAGAATGTGTTTCATGAAAGAGTAAAAGTTTACCAAAACATGCAACATGCCCAAATGATATTAACTAAAAAACGAGAACAAAAAACAAAATATGAACTCACTGGACGTTTAGATAAAATAGGTGCAGTTACTAATGAAGTGACTGAAGTAAAACAACGCAACTCAATCTTATAACAATAAATATATATATTATTTGTAATTTCTTTTCTAGTGGGAGTCTAAATTATCTAGGTGTCAAGATGAATTTGATCAAATTTCTAAAACTATTAAAGTAGAATTTGAACAATTTGAAATCAACCGAATAAAAGAATTTAAAACAGTTATTTCATCATACCTAGAAGAAATGATTAAACATCAAACACAGGTAATACTAAATTAAAAACATATTTACAAGAGAGAGGATCAGAATTTAATTTTATAAAAATAATTAATACAACATTGTAAACATGAAATATCAACCATTTTTGTAATATGAAATTATTATGACACAATATATATTACATTATATGGGTATCACATTTTCAAAACTAAGAGATAAGAACTATGATAAATAAACTAGTACCTAATTTAAAGTATTTAATTTAGATAATAAAACACTGGCAAGCATTTATCCCTGAAGCAAAAGCTATAGCTTGACCCAATTCATATGAACAATGCGATTTGGATTCCAAAATTTGTAAAGAACCCAATCACGTTTTGCAATTTACTGGAAATATCTTAGAATCATATACAGAGTCATAAATTGAACATTCTTTACTCATCCTTGTTTATTTATTAAAATGTTTATAATAATTTAAAGAGTATATTAATCATATCCACACATTTATTTAATACAATATATTTATATAATTTTTTTTACAAATATTCTATTAATGTATCGTGATTATTTTTATATTATTTTTATTATTATTATTATTATTATTATTATTATTATATATTTAAATAACAATTAATCGTTTTTACCTAATTGCTATATATTTGTTATATTGGTACATTTTATTATATTATTGAATATACTATTGTCAAGACATTTAAGTTGATATTAGTTATATTATTGTTAATTTTAATATACATAAATAAATCAGTCATATAAGTTTTGAACTAATCTTTTTGTTATTATTTATCATATTAGTACAAATTATTATAAATTAATTTTAATTTAGTAATTTATTACTTCTTGCTAAAGTGACGTATTTTCAGAAAATTTAATTAGTACTTCTGTATAAAATATAATATATAATATTAAATTATTATGATTTAGATGGTATAAATAAATTTAAAAAGAAAACGTTCAATTATTCAGAATTCTATTAAAAAATATGATTCCTTATATGTTGATTAAATAGCATAATTTTATATTATGTTAACAAAATAAACATTAGTAATTAAATTTAATATTTTTTTTTTTTTTTTTTTTTTTTTAATAAGATATTATTAAGTTACAATAAACTAAAGTCCTTAAAAATGAACGAATGATGACATGTCACATATTATATTTTAAATATTTAATTTACAACTATTTCTATAGACTTACATTAATAAACTACAGTTCTACCATTATTTATTATTTTATATTTCAATCAATGTGTTTAAGAGGAAGTCCATAAGCCAATAATTATCATAACAAAATAACACGCTCATTATATCTTATCAACGTCTTTGCATTCACAAAAATCATATTTGCCTTAATTTTCATTATTTACATTTTACAACAGTAAATTAATTTTATTCCTTAATATTATAGTATATAGGCAATTGAACATACTTATCAATATAAATTATGCTATTTTATTTTCCTTACTAATATTTCGTTATGCAGAGTAAGAACATACAGCTAACTTCAAACATGTAAAAAAAACATTATTCATGTTTTAATTAATCGGTGTGCAACTATCTGTTTTCAACTGATAAATACTCACACCCATAATATTATATACCTATTTATTAATTTCTATGTTTACTAAAATTTTCACTATCGAAATCAAATATAGCTATTGGAATAAATTAAGATCGATTCATATTGTCTCAATTCCCCATTTTGATGATATTTTTATTCGAAGTAATACCATTAACAATATTACTGTTGTATTATGTTTAGAGCATATCATCTGTAAAATTTAATTTCCAATCTATGGTTTACTGAAATATGCATAAAATAAGTATAATATAATATAATATATGTTTATTTGAGAGTGATAAGTGTAATATACCCATATAAGTATTAAGTAAACTAGAAAATGTTTAATTTTAACAAAAATTTATACTTATTACAGTATTACTTGTCTCCTGTGATATTAAATTTTACATATAAATATATAACAAAAAATAAATAATTATAAAAAATAAGAAAAAGTGAAAATCGGTAGGTACCTAATGCTATTTAAATAGGTAAATATATTTCGTGTGCGCACGCACTTACAACGTTCGTAGCCGTTGATGTCTGGGTGCTCGGCGGCGCCACGACGATTTGGCGCCAGCAGAAATGGCGCCGAGTGCAAGGGTGAGAGACGTTATGATGCGACTATGCGAGCTGTGTACAACTACACCATACCTATTCGCCCCAAAAATACGATTTCAATATGCGCAGGCCGCACGGTATATTTTGGCAGTTACTATAAAATACCTATTGCAAATAAAAGAATCTCATATAAGATACACCATAAGCGTCCTTCGACACGTTATAGTTATAGGCTTATAACCATATAGTAACACGTAATTTCGCGGTCGAATTCTGCCAATAATAGGAGTAAAATATAAGTATTCAAAAAGAATGAGTAATAATATTCTAAATGCAAATAGTTAATAAAATTCAGGGATGCAACATCAGTAAAAAAATCTGGGGGGTGCTAAAATATTAGAGAATTAAATGGTTTGAAGTGTTACCAAAATATTATAATAATCTTAACCCTCAATTTTTTTTTATGGGTGTTTAATGTTTATAATTTAAATCTTAGTAAAAATCGATATTTATATTATGAATTCTTCATATTATTTCTCAGTAGGTATATTACAATATTATTATTAATAAAATTAACAAAAAATATTGAAAATTTTATTGAAGCTTAAATACATATTGCAGCTTAACTCAGTTCCAAGTTATTATGAGTATAACATTACAATTTGTATACAATTTTCATACCTGAAAATCCAAAACTGCTAATTTTAGCCAAGATTATATTATACTTGTACTTTATACATAAAAACGAAAATTTTACGAAATATTCAATGTTCTATATTTTATAGAAAAATTAACGTAACGATACCAAAATTTTATCACATATATATAGTACCCATATGAATACCCAATAATATTCTCAAGTCTTTAAGTTCAAAATTGCCTGAGTTATCGTGAATATTGAAATCGGATTCGTCGAAATTTCAGTTTTTGTGAAAAATGCCATTTTTTCGTCGTTTTTCTATAGCATAGGATCAATTTTGATAAATTCAAAAAATGACCTAAATAAAGTACCAACTACATCCACTTTCCAACCACAAACTAGAAACATATGTAGTTCGTGAAAATCGGAGCATTATAATTTTGGGTAGAAAAAGTATCTTCACTTCTTATAAAAACAAAATAAAGACACACATCATTGTAAAACCAATAGATTTTTTATCTAAAATCATTATAAATTTATTCTCATATGATATAAATTATAATCTTATATAATAAATATTAAATAAAATATAAAATATGATGTATTTTTTATTATATTTACCATGAATATCATGCAATAACAACTGTAGTCATTTAGTCATTAGTCATTACCTACTTGTCATACATTTATAACGTTTAATGTCAATATGACAAAATTCATATTTCGTATAGTTTAATAGTTGATAATTTATATCTATGCGCTATGCCTCTATTCCCTATGGTATTGTTATATCTGTAAATATTTATATTTTCTTGAGTTGTAATTTTTCAAATTGCCAAATGCCAACAAACTACAATATACCTATACAATAAACCATAAACGTACCTATAAAGCATTTTAAATGTACAAAATTAATTTTATATCCTTATTAATACTTTTTATTTTTAAATAGTCTTTATTATCATTTCCCATTCATTTCTATCTACCATAATAAATTATATAATAAAATTAAAATATTTTATATTAGGCCCGTTATTCACGGACAATATTTTATCGTACGAAAATATTATCGTAGGATTTTTGAAATTACATATTTAAGTATAATTAGAGTTATTCACGCGATCACGATAAAATGTCGTACGATTATTTTATTATACGACACTGTCGGATGCCGTCGATACCGGGATGCACTTTTAATATTCCAAACGATGAAAATATCGTAAGACTAAAATATTTCAATGAAAATTGAAAATGTACAAAAATAAATTGATTAGAACACACGGACTACAATCATCATCCAATAATTATAGAAGAATTATTACAAATGTCAAAAAATTTACACATTCTTGGAACAAATATTATAATGCAGATATTGTGAACTATATTTACTATAAACAGTATAAACACACGTTTTTATCTATGATCTTCAAACTACAAATAACAAATTACTATATTTATATAAAAAACACTTATTAGCCTAAACAATGTAGCGTAAGTGCATATTCGATTGTTATTCAACGAAAATTATTGACCATATCCGTTTGACCATCAGCTGTAAAATCAATCATTGTTTTTTGTTGACCTCATTAAAATATATAAATTAAATATTTGAAGTTTAGAATAGATATTGACTATTGTAATCTAACAAAAAATACATTTTATACTTACCTAGTTACCTGCTTTATTATTAATTATAGGAATATTAATATTGCTGAAATAGTGAAATAATGATTATGTTTAAAATATAAATATAAAAATAGTGTGATTAAAAAAAAACTGCAATTATGACGTTGTATTCTAGAGTTCAATTGAACCTAATTAATTTTCTTGTTTTTTTTTTATAATGTAGGTACATTTCCGTTGGACTTCATCATTTGTATTATGTATATAATAGGTAGGTATATGCATATTATGGTAGTTAATAGTATAATACAGTATAATAATATGTAGAAAATATGTATATGTATACCTGTATTTTTTTCGGTTTTAAATAAAATAACAACACACCAGGTAATCACATCTTCATTTTACGCATGCACACAATATAAATATAAAATTAAATAAATATATTATTTATCTTATACCTACCTAACAACAAACCGTAAACGCTAAACATCATATTATATAAAAACTATTAAAAACTGAAAACGTATATCATACATGCAATATAATAAATATAAAATACTATAATTTATAACAATATACCTAAGTATATCTCAGGGATCCAGGAACCACCATTTCAACTCAAAATAACGGATATACTTAAATATTTTTATATGGGAAATGGGAATGGGATACATATATAATATATATAAACCTATATGTTAGATTAATGTATAGATATCAAAAATTGTATTAAATATGAAATAAAAATGATAAGTACCTATTATATTTTTAAGGGTACTAAAATAGAACACCTTTATACCTAATATATAAAATTCAATTTTTTGGGGAAACGAGAGGGTGAATATTATCGTCGTCCACCTCTTAAATTTATTTCTAACATATCACAATTTGACGTATGATACTATGACTGTATGAAGTATCTCAATCCCATAATAACGAAAATATACCATTAATTATATTCGTAAATCGTAATATATTATATATACGCGTAAGCGTAATTTCAAAGTCACAAAGATATAGGTAAATTAAATACAAAAATAAAATACATTAATACTAGAGACTAGAAACTAAAGACCTAAACAAAAGTACTATATTAGAATATTTATTAAATAATAAGAATAAGTTTTTATTTACTAATTTGGACATCGTTACTATTCGTTAGAATTATCTAATAGTAGTTATTGGTGTTTAGATGTTAACACAAATTACAAGTACCTATATAGATTATAATATATTTTACAATCAATGGTATACCTATATATATATAATATGAGGATTATAATTTTTTAAATGCGTAATTTCATGATAAATTATACAATATATATATAATAATAATATATTTTATAATATTTTGGTATCGTGTTAACGTTAAGTAATATGAGAGTATATACTTCAACCAAATTTTAAAACTTTAAAATCCAAAATTGCCAATTCTATCAAACATTATATAGTTAAAAACGAAAATTTTAGGAAATATTCAAAGTGCTATATTTTTCCAAATAATTAATGTAACCGTTCCAAAATTTTATTTTTGTATGTTTAGTACCTACCTATGTGAACATCCAGTAAAATTTTCAAGTCCCAAGTTCAATTTTATCTGAGTTATCTTAAATTATTGGAATTGATTTCGTCGAAATTTCAGTTTTTGTGAAAAATGTCGTATTTTTGAGATGTATATATTTTTGAAAAACTCAAAAATGACCTAAATAAAGTATACTGATTACATGCATTTTCTAACCGGAAATATGCTATTCGTGAAAATCGGAGCATTATTTCTGGTCAATAAAGTAATTACATTTATTATATATTATTATATAGGAATTATAAAAAAAACACACCATCGTAAAACCAATAAATTCTTAGCTTCGCTCAGAATCTATAATAACTAAATTCATTTAAAAAATTGAGAGTAAAGTAGGTATAAAAATGCAGTCTTTCCAAGGAGCAAGGACCAAGCGCTAATATTATTAACCAGTGTCCAGTCTATAGTAGGCAGTATAGTATAGTTTAGTAACTACCTATAAATATGATTATGTAGGTAATCAATAAATATTAGATAATAAATATTATAAATAATATTATATATTATAAATATATAGGTATAAAAATGCAGTCTTCTCCAAGGAGCAAGGACCAAGCGCTAATATTATTAACCAATGTCCAGTCTATAGTAGGCAGTATAGTATAGTTTAGTAACTACCTATAAATATGATTATGTAGGTACCTACTAAATACTTATTATTCTACTCTCAACTTTAGCATAGTATTATAATTTAAAATAGTGATTTAGCAGTAATAACTAATAGTACTTAATTATACAAAATGACGAAGATATAATATTATCATTGCTCTATAATATTATTATAGTATATACTATATTGTAAATTATAATTGTACTAAATATAAAATAGGTACTAATAAATAATTGTGTAGCCGTGTACTATGCGATCACAGGTACATACGTATAACATGAAATTTAACGTAAAAATAATACAGAAATTTAATTTTTACATGTATAATAATATGAGATTTTTATGGTTTGGTACGTCATATTACCAGCGGCGACCGCACTTGACCGCGACCACTATTACCTGGCCGTGGTATAGCTTAGTTTATTAACGAAACGCTGTACTATACTAAATTATAATAAAACATGGTATACTATAAAAAAAAAAAATCATAGTGGTAGTGTGGTACACACAAAACACATAGGTATACAACAACAGGGTCCTTGGTGACCACACGTAATAATCACAGCAGTACGGACGAATTATAGCATTAACGCGTCCGTGAACGCGTGTCTGTACACTGTAAAAGTGTAGTAATGTACACTGTAGACGCATGGACGTTTACATGTGATCATATGGATGTAATATTTGGGTACGGAGTACGGACTACTGGGAATCGTACAGTACACGGCCATTGGAACGTAGTGATTGTATACAGAGAGAGCGCCGTGAGTATATTTGCAATACGATAACATTATGACCGTCTGGTGCGTTGTACAGAAAAATGGGTACGCGAAAAAGAAGCAAAATTTTACCACTATAGTTTTACCGATATCCTTATATCTGCCGCGAATCACTCTGTATAATACAGCTAAATCTAAGACATAATAAAACACATTACAAATGCGTTGTCGTATAATTTTATAATGGCCGCCCCACCATTGGCGGCACGACGGCGGCCAGTAGGACAATATTATTATGTACATAATATTTGTGTATCTGTAACGCACGCACACGCGCACACATGCATGCACTTGAATATACACACACACATGCCATTATACGTATAATGTAACCATAGATAAATATAATATCGTTTGTGAATGTGTGTGTGTACTGTGTATGTATGAAATAGCGCACTGCCTGGCGGATGATGCCGCCAATACAATTCGTTATCATGTAACCCGTTATCAGCGTAAAACAACGTTTTAATTTTAAAAAATTTATTCAATTTTGCACTCGTTTCGTTATTGTTTTCGTAGTCCATTGTTTCGCGTAAGGTCCGCGACGCGTACACACACAGGAGTACGCGAATCGCCGTCGTTTTGCTGCCACCGATAACGTGTCAGCAGCATCAGCATCCGCGCGTTCGCCAAGCGCCGTGCACGCGAGACAGACAAAATGCCTTCGCACATGAACTGTTGTTTCAACAAATGTACAAACTCTAGTAGGAGCACTCAGAATCTGTCATTTCACAAGTTCCCGACCAACGAAAATCTGTAAGTGTTTTTCTGTTACTATTAATAATGCGCGTGTCACGCGACTACAATGATTGTTCTAATCGAATGGTCCGTCGACGCACATATTTACCGTTTGTTTATCGACATCATAATAATATTGTATATCTCCACAGATGTAAACAATGGGTGGAACTGTGTCAGAACGACAAAGTCATTCAAAAATTCAAAAATCACGGTTCCAGTCAAGTTTCCAAGAGTTTCAGAATATGTTCAGAACATTTCAAAAGGGAAGATTACGTTTTATGGACGTCTAAAAAAAAGTAAGTAATCAATGTCAGTATATTGTATATCGCATTATGTATTTGACTTATATTAATTCATTTGCTATTTTTTCAGGGTATTACATAAGGGATCGATTCCAACAGGACAGTTGATAAATCCAAAAACCACACATACGAATATTGCCACTTGGAGTGAAATGAGTAAGTTGATTTTTGATTATAATAGTTAATACGAAATCGGTAAATATGAATTAATTACTTTTAGTCACTGATGAAGATGAAGCAGTTGCTACTAACACAGGCTGGAGTCCACGTGCTACTACAAATTTTGATTTAACTGGATCAGGTAGGTTGAAATGAACGAATTTTACTTTTATGTCCTAATTAATTAACAGTTATGTATTTTTTAGTATCTGACCAGGGTAAGTAAATGACAGATTTAATTCAGGGTGGAGTCCTCGCAAAACTCTTAAGTTCTCAACAAAGCAGTACAGATATATAAATTGTATCTTTTTATTAAAATCAAGCGGAACTTTGTTAGCTTATTAAATTATTAATTTTTTGGAATACAAATTAATTCATTTTATTGCTTTTTAAATTTGAAATTAAGCATAGCCTCGTTATTTTTTCTATATATTAGTTGTTGACAATTATAATTTATAAATAATTCAGAACAATAAGTTGAAATCAAATTAATGTATAAATATATATTATCAATAAGCAGTTGAACATTTTTTGTAATTAGATTTTTTTACAAATATTTTGTATGGTAGTAATTTTAAAATATATATTTATATATAATTTGTTTTAATACCATATATTTAAAATAACTAAAATATATTTTACAAAAATTGCTTTGACTAAGTTTAGCACCATTCATGTTATAATATTTGTTGCATAAAGTTTAAGTTATACAAATTATTTGTAAATAATATTAGATTTAATTTTAAAAAAAAAACGCTATTTTAAGAGTTGTGCGGGTAAATTTTATAAAAACTAATTTTCAAGTTTATTTTAATAAATGCGTACTCTATTTACGTTACTTTTCATTATTTATAAAATAAAAAACAAAATGTATTAATGAGTAATTACTATATTAATAATTGAAGGGTCGGCGAGAATAACGTGATATGTAGCAAATAATAAATTTTACAGTATCAAGTAAAAACAAATAATGTATTATAATTTATTTTAAATATTATTTGGACAGCACGTAGTACGTTCTTTCAACTTTACATAATCATTTTTGTATGTCGCGCAGCATGTCAACTGAAAGACACGTTTTAATTATCAACAAATCGCCGGTTTTAGAGTTTATATACAATGATTATGTATGATAAGAATATTCTGGGAATTTTCTGATTCTATAAATATAATGAGATAGCTTCATATAGCACGTTATTCCGCAAAAAAAATTAAATCGTAAAAAGTGTTACATAGCACGTTATTCCCACCGGACCGGAAGTAATTTTTAAATGTTTATTATCTTGTAAGTACTTAGATTTATTTGTTAAATAAATAATACAACAATTATTTTATAGTTATTAGACTCCTATACTAAATACAAATGTACTGCTCCACACTCATTATTATACAACCTCTGTAAATAAATAAATGATTTGCTTTTAAATTGCTTTATAATTTGTAATTGGAAGATGCTACAATGGTACTTTTTTTAATGTAATGCAAAGAGTAGAAATGTTCAAAAATTCAAAAATTTTCTTTTATTTCGTTTATTTTTATATGATAACACTTCATATCCTAATTTATAAAAAGAATAACTATTACCATACACTACATTTATAATAACTATTATTTATTTTAATAAATTTAAGTTTTGTCTTTATCATAGGTACTTAAACAGCCTTTATTAATATTAAGATTATTCGTGAATAAATTATTGTTTACTCGTGCAACTCTTTGGTTTTATTATTTTAGTTTAACATATTTTATTATTATTTAAAAAAATAATACGTCTTTGTTTAACAATCGTAAAATTTCTCCATTAATTATATTTTCCACAAAAAATAATTAAATTTTATATTGATTATAGAGTTTATATTTCTGTAACTTTAAAAAGTCAAATTCTTAAATAAAGATATTTTTAAGCGAATAACAAAATTACTTAAACTATTGTGAACCATAACTTAATAAATTGTAATTATATAAGAATTCATGTATTCAAAGATCATTAATTAAATATTTTTTTAAGTTAAATTTTTGTTGTATTATTTCAATTATAAAATGGATACATCCTAAATAACAATACTGCCTATTTTACAAAATTTTTGTAATTTCTTTTAAATTATCGAAATTAAATGTAGTTATATCTATCAGTAAAGGGTATGCATATTAACTGTTAACATAATTATGTATTGGTATTAATAGAAAGTATAAAATTTATCTTGTGAAACTTATAATATGTGGTGTATAGTATTATTTTATATAAATTATAACATTTAATTTGGTATAGTATATATTATATAATATATAAAATATTTTACACTTAAATTATTTTGGACAGTTATTTTTCTGATTAAATTTATATTTAAATGACATTTATTATTATAGTTGTGTAATATGATATAAATATATAGTATAATATGTTAATTTAGTTGATTTATTTTTATTTTTTTTTATTGTTTAATATAAAATAATAAACAAAATCATTTTACAATATTATAAATAAATAATAAATAGTACATTTATACCTAATCGAACGCTCGAACCAAAATTTTGTACGTTTCTTATAATATAATTATTTTTATTTAATTATTTAAATAAATTTAGTCTAATTATTATTAATTTTAGATAACTTTTTAATTTCAACTGGGGTTTTAAACAAAAAAAAATTAAAATACCTGTATTATAATTTATTACCATAAATATATAATTTTATAAATGCATTTTTGAATAATAAAATAATATTTGATACTAAAATATTTTATTTTACTACATTTAGAGTAGGTAACTTATATAAATTTAGTAAAGTTGTAATAAATTAATATTCACGTTACGTTTTTAAAGATAAATTTATTAAAATAATTTATATTCGTAAAACAAAAATAATGTTAATATAATTATGTATATAAATAATAAAATATGGTAACAATATATTTAAAGGTTAACTTTTGAAATGGTTACAACATTTTTAAATTTATTTTTACAGCTGGTAAATAAAATAAAATTAATTGTACGTTTATATATAATAATTAAAATTTATTTTAAATTAAGTGATATTGAGTTTCATAATATTTGAATTAATAATTTCCATTCAAAAATTATATTTATTTCATATATCATTGCAGATTAAAAATATATAAAATAAAATTAACAAAAATAATAATAATATATTAATAACAAAAACAATTATTAATAATATATTCCTATGTATTATAAAATTAATTATTAATTACAATATGAATAATGCAAAATGGTAATGATATATTATCTTTGAATGGAAACGTCAACATTCAATATATACTAATTATATATTATACATTTTTTTATTAATTAAAAAAAAAAAAAAAAAAAAATACTGTTAACAAATAAAACTTAGTTTAACAATTAGTTTTGATATTTATAAATCCTTCAGCTTTATATTTAACAAATCGTGATGTTTATAAAAACAAAAAAAAAACAAAAAAAAAAAAAAACTTAAATTAAAACAAAATTAATTTTTACATAAATCATAATATTACAAGACTAGTATAAATATATGTAACTTTATTTTTTTGGAAGGAAAGACAACTTTTATCACATGTTTTTTTTTTTTATTACTTTTTGGCCAACAAATATCACATTTAGTATTGTTTTATCAATATTATATATATATATGAAAAATTACAAAATTTTATAACCTTAATTTTTTCAAATAAAATTACATAACAATAGTTTACAATTAAAATTAAATTAAATTGTTTGCGTAACTGTATAGTTAGAAAAACTATAGAATAGATTATAGATAAACCTATTATAAGTGTTGTTAATAACATCTTTGAGTAGGTACTTTCAGTTTATATATATGATGTCCTTTGTTTACATAAATCACAGTTTATAATATTAGCCATTAGGTGTATAATAATAAATAAATATGCAATATATTTAATAAAAACAATATTGATATTTGATACACGTTTAACGTTACACAATATATTTAATATCTATATAGATATACAATCTATACAAACTAAATAATTACCAGAATATGACTATTATCGTACATTTTTCTAATAATTAGTTGTCACGAATTTATCGAATGACTCGGAAGTGCCTCTTGTCCTTTTTCTATTTGATGCTTATTTGATTGATTCGATGTATTGTTAGAATGTGATTCGGTCACATCAATAACAGCTAAATTTTAAATACATATTTTATAAATTAGGTATTTAAAATAGCATAATAAAATATATTTAATTAATAATTACCTGGACGTCCACCATAAGGTAAGCTAATAACTGCAATAAATGCTAAACATGATGGAATTGTCCAATTGTAAACCATTACGTCACGATAGTAACTTGGATATGATTCATTTTGCCTATTAAATATATTAAGTAATAAATATTATTTCTAAAAATAACAAACTATAGGTATGACTTACAAAGACTGAACAACCATTACTACAGTCCCGTTGCACACTTTGTCAGTAAAACTCATTAATCCAAATGTAAAAGCACCTCGATGAATTCTACTACCAATGAAATCAGTAGTTAACGCTTGACTAGTAACCAACACAATTGAACAGGCTATACCTAAAATTGAAATATACTCAAATATTTAATTATTCATATTAACTCTTTAATTATCTAGAAAATGTACCTATTATTATAGTGACTCCATAAATTTCATAATTTGAATATGTATAACCATTTCCTAGATAACACCACACTGCTGAACCCAGAGCCAGTATTACACCAAATGAATAAGTATACTGTAAATGTTTTTAATATTAAATATTAAATTTGATTGTCGGTAATCCGACTATATTTATTTATTTAATTTAAATATATACCTTTCTACCTAGTTTCATATTCATAGGTTTATTAAGAAGTGACATGAAAAAACTACTGAGGAACATTATAAGTGGTAATAATGCTAATTTTTCCGCTTCTAATTTTAAATAATCTTGTAGATACATTGGCAAAAATACCTATATAACAAGAACAACAATACTTTAATTAAAACAACAGTAATTATTATGCAATAAACATTTTTTATAAAATATTATTTACCAATGTCATATTAACTGTAATTCGAGAACACATATAAACAATAGCTGTTTGATACAGAGTAACACGTTTAAACATAGACCAAAAACTGTTGGCGGCACGTTCAGCTTCTGTCTCAGTCATTAAAAGCTCTCGGTTTGCACGATTATTAGTCAGAGGTTCACGTACTCCAATATGGAATATTATAGTAGTCATAGCTCCAACAATCATAATTACCAAAATAACTATCTAAACAAATAAATTGAAGTACCCACTTATAATTCTTAATTCGATATTAACAATGTATATAATTGTATAATATAAATTAAATTTAAAGTAAATTAATCTGTAATTAGACTAAACTATAAGCTTAATTGATAAATTTAAATAAAATATAAATACCTAGGTACTTTAAAAAGCATTTTTTTTTTTCACTTTATAGAATAATTATTAATAACAACATAATATAAAGTGAAAATATAAGAATATAAAAGATGTGTTAATTATAATCTTTATAATAGTATATGAAAATACAAATCCCTTTTCCTTGTATTATAAAGGAAATGAAATTTATATGCGGTTTATTTTTTATAAAAAAAAAAAAACTATATTATAATATATAAGTACTTGAAATTCTTTTCGTTCAGTAGGTCCAAATTGAGTTTTATTTGCATTGTTACTTCTAAGTACAACCCAAGTAACTACGTATACCAGGATGTTTGAAAAAACAGTGAAGCTATACCTACGTACATGTTGAAATTATAATTAGTTACAATGTTGAAAAAAAAAAATTGAATTTTGAAAATATAAATAAAATATTTATTAATACCTTATGGACAGTAAAGCTGTGCGTTCATCTCTTATTGGCGACAGATCTGAAGCTAATGCCATATGTGAATTTTCAATGGAAGCCCATCCGATTTGGAAGAAAACAATAAAGAAACAATAGTACAAAGCTTTGTTAAGTTCTGAACTTTCGACTTGTGGCAATATTGGCGGTGAGAATGCAAATGGTAGGCTAATGAACACTAAAATGCTTCCTATAATAATAAATTGATTAAACTTATAACATATAAAAACACAATTCACATGACGGCAGTGGCGTATTTACAATTACCATCTATATCTAGGGGACGATAACCAGAAAAAAGAAACGCAGTGTTAAATTAACTATATCAGGAGACGTTCTTTATTTTAATTTTAAATTGTGGTGTTTATAATTTTACAAAATTATAGAAAAAAATTAATAAATTAAGAGCGTAGGATTTCTTCAAAGACCTTCCGATAGGTTTCACAATCATTTTATTGAATATTATTTATTAATTTTATACGGAGAGGACTTGTGGATAATATTATAATAATATAAGTGAAAAATAATTAAATCGATAAAAAAAATTGTTTGTGGATTTTGGTTTGTAAATACGTGACTGAGTACCTATAGGCACAGAATAGATAAAATTTCATCTATTCTGTGGTACAGGTGTTATACGTTGGACAAACTCGATGTCTCACCAAACAAGTGCCATGTCTTACGACGACCGTAATGATCGGTACAATAAATGTTGAGATTGTCCGATAGCACACCAATGACAGCCGTCGCCAAAGCATCCGTTAGCTGGCCAACGAGTACAACAATTCCGGCGTTAATGTTGGACAACCGCATAACATAGTGGTAGAAAACCAACGCGTACGTAAACCACATGGAGGCGACCAAGTCGTTGAGAACGTGTCCGACGCCGTACGACACGAACGCGAACCATTTAAGTGAATCTGACATTTTACCTTCATTACCTACAGTAGCAAAACGACGACGATTATTTAAACGCATGTTATTTTCAAACAATGTAATGCAATTAAATCGAAAACGCGTAACACATCTAACAAATAACAGACGAGTATAATTTTGATTAAATTTCTTATTTGGTTATTAATTTAAATAATAGACCGTAAGTGTACAATTATACAGAGTAATAAGTAAATAGTAAATTTTGTTTACACGTGTTATAATAAATTGTAGACATCAATAACGACCGAGAAAAAAACACATTGTTAACACGCTAGTCGTTATTGATACGAAAACAAACTTACGAAAAACTATAATAAAATGTTGACAGAATCGTTCGAGTTTATAGTATTAATACTTACTCAACCCATTATTATTAGGTATTTATACTATTATATGCCTTTTGTTAATATTTGATAGTTAATACCATCGCTACTTTTTTTTTTTTATTTAAAAAAAAAAAAAAAAAACGAAACGTAGGTATTGATAAAACAAAATAAAATAAATAAAATATTTTTAAGTAGGTACCTATTGATAATATAATATAAACATTATTTGTATGTTACATTTTTAAATATTTGTCGTAGAAATTATCAAATAATGTTGAAATTTTGTTATCTTGTTACAAAAAAAAAAAAAGAAACAAAAGAAACGGAAAGAGTAAATGCAGCGTTTATTACATATTTTGTATATTGTTTAACAAATTAAAAAAATTAAAAAAAAAGTTATATGGCCATATTTTAGTACCTATCATTTATTATTTTCTTTCAATCTTTCCTAATAAGTACAAGTGCAAAACAATACAAAAATAATAATCATTCACCACGACATTGTACGTTAATAATCATAATTCATAATAAAAACCAATAACAAATAATTATTCTTAATATAGATATACGACAATACGAAATACGAGTAAATAAACTAACTTAAGTATAATTCCAAATTTCAATTATGTTGATAAATAAAAGTTTTAAAATTTTTTTCATTTTTTTTTTTTTTCATTATTTAATATTTATAATTATTAAACATATAAGAAAAATTTAAATTTAATGACGTAAGTATAATAAAATTGGTTGATTTACAATTTACTTTTCGTAATACCTGAAATAAAGAATATGAACAATACACTATATTTTAATCTCGATTTAATTATTTATGGCGTGGACAAGGATAACCAAGAAATATATATTAAATACCTACACTAGAATATTATTATTACCTTATATATTATATTAAGTTACAGGAAATGTTGACATTATTTTTTCCTAAAAAAATTGAGAATTTTCAAATATCATCATAGCCTATGAATTGAATTAGCTTTTTGGAGATTTTAGGAACTATGACAATATTAGAGTAATTTATAAATTTTTTTTTTTTTTTTTTTTGCATAAAGCAAATAGCAATAATATCGCCTTGTTGCAATTAAGTCTCTTTCAAATTACGTCGGCAATTATTATATAACCAATTATGCTCCTTTTTACTTATTAACAATTATTTATTATATGTGTTTCATTAGTAATTATTAGACTGTATTTTAAGTTTAATTAATTATAACGAATAAAAAATAACAGAAATTAATATCACGTTTTTCGTAAAAGCGTTAATTAAAGTAAATAAAATTTCGTTCCAAAAAACATCTTCAGCAAATAGTATTTTAGGAGCATAAGGTTATACTAAATGCCAATGCAAAAAAAGTAAAACTGATATACGAGTACATCCCAAATTTGTAATTTAAAATACCATGGAAGTTTGATTTGTAAAAATATAGTAGGTACCTCCTTGTTATAATAAATTTTTAAAATAATAAAAATAATTTAATATTAATATAATGTATACTTGCTCTAATATGAATAACATAAAATAATATTTAAATTTATTTTGTCATCATTGCCTACTGTTGTTAGGAAATGTTCAAATTTCCTAGACCATGATGACAATTCAATTGTCATTATTTCCTAATTGTCAACATTTTCGGTAAAATATATATTTAATAGATTTTTATAGATTTATAAGTATAGATGGGTATGGGTGTAAATTTTAATTTTTAACTGAAATTGTAAATGTTAGATTATCTAACTTAAATAACTAATTATGCTCGTATACTAACCAACTACAGTGACACATCTAGAATTTGTATAACACACTGTATTAAATTTTACTACACTATTAAAATGAATATATCAATTAATAATTTTTTTTTTATTTAGGCAAATAATTTACTTATATTTTTAAGTATAAATTCATAAAAAAAAATAAGTCTTTAGAAATAATATATACAGTTAAAGAGAGGAAGGTTAGTCCTTAGTTCCAGTTTTCTTTTAAATACACCACTGACTAACTAATTAGTAATTACCAATACTGTCTATAACCAAACCATGCAACAAAAATCCAATGAAATAACTAAAATAAAATGAGTGAAAGAAAAGAAATGGCACAAAGCATTCAGATGCGGTGATTAAGTGATTTCTAATACGAGTATATACTGCATAAAAAGGAAAAAATTCCTTAGAAATCATTATTAAACTCAAATTAAATTGTAAAAGACAAAGACGAGATGTGCAGCAATAAATAAAAATCTTAAAATTATAAAAATATAGACAACTATATCCATAAAAAAAAAAAAAAAACAAATAATTACAGTATTATAATTATTTGAGAGACAAAGTAATAATTAGTATATTATTAAAGTAGCATCATAAAAATCTATTGATCATTATATTCACAAAAGTATAGGACTTGATGCGTCGGTCAACCCTAAAATACGGAGGCGACTACAAAAAGTGGCGTGTACAATTGATGTATGCAATTTTTCTAAATACTAATTTGCGCCATTAAGGTTTAAGTTAGTCTAAATTTATATACATTAAATATAGGAAGATAAATGCCAATTCGATATTATATTTAAATTCAATACAGTTAATGTTAAATACTTTACAATGAAAAACGTTAAGTAACCTAACTTAAGTATAATTTATATTTAAATAATAAATATATCATTATAATAATTAATAATATATAAACAGTCAATAAATACATACATAGGCGAAACTACGGGTCAGCCAGTCAGGCAAAGGCCTAATGTCCTCAGAATTTTTGTATAGATATACAAATATTAAAATGAGATAAAATATAATTATAATATAATATAATATATTATATAAGTTATTGTATCGTATTCAATAGCGGTTTTGTAGGGAGGGGCGATAGGTCATAGGTGGATCGCCCGCCCCTCTTGGGCTCCGTTTTTTACATTATCATTATCATTAATTTGATTAAGGTATAATACATTTTGCTTAAATTAAAGACATGGTTGAGATCAACAATTAAAGAATAACGCTAAATGGGCTAGCACATTAATGCATATCCATAAATACATAAATATAAATATTGAGAATATAATTTTACGCTTTGTAAAACAGAGAAAAAGACATAATATGCTTTTATTGTAATTATATTTTTTAACATGTAAGTAATTATAATATTTTATTGAAACCCTAAATCATACAATTAATATTTAATTATCGTTTACGTATTTCAAAAACAATGTTTTCATCCTCGGGACTGACTGTCATTATTGCTTGGTAGACGTTGAGGATAATAAGATAACATTGTAGACTATATAGTTGAAATACGTATACGATAATTAAGTATCAATTCTGTGATTTGGGTTTCTAATAAAATATTAACAAACAAATGCTCAATTTTATTTTTAAATTATACATATTTTTTTTATATTTATATATTGACGTATTATTACAAATTTTTGAATATTGAAAATTATTTAATGAAGGTATATTAAATTATAATAGAGTTATAAGTTTAAATTGTATTACTTTCCAACAACCCGACCATTTATAAATAATATAAGAACAATAGAACTTAGAAATAAGTCATTTAATCATTTTAATAATTTATTCCAGTGTTTTTCTTAAATTATTAGGTAATATAAAAAGTAAATAAATTAAAATAAGAACTACCTCTACTTATCGAACAACGATTTAGTATATAATTTTTATGCGAGTTGAATTGAATTATTCAAATTCAATTTTTTTAATAAAAAAACAAATTATTTAATTATTGGATGTGTTGTAATACATAATAATAATAATTGTGTGTTATACCTTATACACATAATAGTATAGTAATATACTAATGTATAATAAATTGATAACATAATATAATAATATTTTATTTTTTAATAAACATTATCTTATTATTTTTAATTGGACATAAATACTTAATACATTTGTCTTGTACTTGTACAGTTGCACCGTTTCATTTTAATTGAAAATTGAGATAATACTTCAATATTTATTAAATAATATTACAACAATGGTAATTGTAGATATGTATATTGTATCAAAAATTAATTACCTAATTAATATTATGACTAATAAAATATAATTACATTAATTTTATGATAATATGTATTATTAAAAAAACAATTTTAAGCATAGTTCAGTTACATAAAGATACTCATAAATTAGTGAATAAAATATGGAACCTTATTTAGATTTAAAAATAACATTTCCAAAATTATATCATTTACCCATGATTTTATATGTTATGAATTTATGATGTTGTTGTATAATAAAATAAGTAAAATAAAAATAGTTAAAATTATTAATTTCTGTGAATTTTGATATTTTTCATTTTTCGTTCTTTAAAACTTTTTCTTACTCAAAAATACACTAACTAGAAAATTCTAAAAATTAACCTAAGTTAAGTACAAACTAGATCTAATTATCTATCAAAAGCATATCTTATTCGTGGTATTCGGACCATATTTACTAAGTATACTCACTACCAAAAGTGTCTTTAGACTTAAAAACACTAAATCACACATTGTGATATATTTAACAAAGATAATTTTAATTAGGTACAATTGTGATTTTATTCATTTTACGCTTAAAAAATCTAAATTATTTACTTCTTGTTATTACACAAAAATACACAATAAAAACTAATATGTTTAACTTTAACAATATAAATGAACAAAACAAATTTAGATATATAATAATTAAAGTAAATAATTGTTATAAAATATCATTATTGTATATTCTTATAACATGTTATTTCAATATTTCCTTGCTATTTTTACCGATTACGATTTTACATTCTGTGATAATATAATAAAATTGTGTTATATTGTCTTGTCTGCGTAGACGAGTGAGCAGGGCGAGGCATTTGCCCCATCAGTGTATTCCGTCAAGAACGGGTGGCGAAAATGATTGCAATAAATTATTTAATTTTATTGGATATAAGTATATCAGTAGAAACAATAACTTCTTTTTTGATATTATTTAAAAAAATACAAATTACAATATTTTAATGATAAACAGGTGAATGTATAGGTATTGTAATTAATTATATACCTATAAGTAATAGGTTTTATGCAATTATTTTATGGTATTATTTATATTATGAGTTACATAATTAAAAATATGATAACAAAATTATATACAAAAAATATACCTATTCTTAAATGTGCTTTTTAATTCAATATGTTATAATATAGATAATAGATAGGTATTCATTAAAAACGTCATGTATCATTATTTCTGTCTTCGAGTACCATTAAAATTTACGCAGATTTGAATTATATAAATATAAAATATAATAATTATTAATTATATTACATAAATTAATTAATATAAATGTCATTGGTAGTTTAGTATTTTTCAATTAAAAATGTAGTAATAATAAACATAATAACATATATATATTTATATGTATTAAATATAATAATTTAGAAAAAAAATTATTAAACATTTATCAATGACGATTTACAAAGTTTAATAAATTAGGAAGAAATATGCACAAATTATTATATTTTATAATTGTAAATAAGTATACCTAATTAATATAATTATACACTAAAGTATCCATACAAAACAATAATACATACCGATACTTTATTACCTTCCCGTGTACTCGTATGATGTATAAGACTATATTATTATATTTATATTATATAATTTATCAGTTTATATACATAATACATATAGGTGTAATATTATACTTGTTTATATTTGTACTTATATAAAGTGTTTCAATAATAATATTTATGTAAAGATCGTTATTGTTATTATTGTCCTCAATACACTGCAATGTACGCGATGAAGACATTAATAAGTTATGTTATACGAATACACTTATTATACCTTATAAATTTACATATACATTATAGTATGTTTACGAGACCAATTATTAACACAAAATTAATAAATTATTATTATTATACTTACATACGGTACAAACGTATTGCGTAGTAAAACATCATATCACGATAGAAAAATAATCATTAAATAATTATTTGTCTTAATTTAAAATGAAGTCTATCACATAATACACTTAATATTATTAATTATTATTTATTGCCTACCTACTTATATTGTGTATGAATAAATAAAATGCTTTGTAAAGGTAAATTTTGATATATCATAATTTGTATCTTGGTTTTCTATTTCCGTTCATTTTCTAAACTACCTACCTAAATGTAATTTGCACGTAAAAAATAATATATTTATAAACTAGGTATACTAATACTACCTATATAAAAAAAAAAAATAAAAAAAATAAATATTAATAAACTTCTACTGATAAGTACCTCCTAATATATATTATTATTATTTGTTACACATTATAATGTATAGTTGTTGTCTACAACTATTATAGTGTTATATTATCGTATCTATTATAATAATATGTATATAATTTAATCATGAACATTGATCTTTTTAATTTTAAGATAATTAATTACATTGCACTTTATTATATTTTATACATAATAAACGAGTATAAAATAATAATGATGTTTTAAAAATATTGATTGATTTAATATATTTTTTACTTAATTCAATCGAATAAACATTGTTAAATGATCATATTGGTACACTTGAATATTGATAGATAAATTTAAATAAATTATTGTTACATTATGTTCTTTTTTTAATAATACGAGTAGTAATACACTATTGTTGGCTACACTAGTGCATTAGTAGCCATTACCATTTTTAGCCAGTGCCTATAGTAAATATACTTCACTAATTTATATATGTAATGTGTATGCTAGTATTTTTTAAATATTTTTCTATTATATCTATATAATTTTTTATTATATCTAGTGAAAGGTTTTATAAATAAACACGCATATCACATAAATAAATAAATTAATTAAAATAATGTAAATTAATTTTGAAGACCATATAAATTTTAAAATTGTATTTGATATATTTTTATAGTCATGTTTTACGTACAATTATGTATTTGTGCTTATAAGCTTTGTTATACTAAACGAGATTATCATATTCGCAGAAAATGAATATTAATTCAATAGAAAATATTTTTTTTTGCCATGTAAATAATAAAATAACATAATGTTAACTTTTAAAATTAATAATTATTAGTTAAGTTGTTATATAAATTTAAGTTATCTTCTGTCATATAATATAATACGAGTATATATCATAACACATTATACACAGTGTTATGATTTTGAGAATATTTAACTACGTTTATCAATTATCATAAGTATAAACTAATAATATGCTAATATGGTAATGGTATATTACCACAAATCACAATATTACCTAATATTCATGATACACTCTGTATATATTTATATATACATTTGTACCCATATTATAATTCATAAGATGTAATTGTATAAAATTAGGAGTAAAATATTATCATAAAATATTAAGAATTGAATGTAATACTAGGTGATTTATTGAATTTCTATGTAAAATATAAAACGAAAAATATTTAAAAAAGTAAACTAATGTATTGTTATATATTATATATATATATATATTAAATTGTTCACTATAGCTCACAAGTTTAACATTATATTATAGGTGAGTAGGTATAGGTAAACAGTGCGGTCACATTAAGAGGTACTACTAAACTTTTATCCGAATGACCTTAGATCAGATGGGAACTTTTTCATGATATTGAAGATATAACAGCACACATTTTGCACTTATATTAAAAATTTTACCTCTTTTGGTGTGCGCATCGCAATAAAACTTACATTTTTTAAACTTATATTTTTTTCTATAATTTTCGAAAATTTTCTATCTCGAAAATTTAATTTTAAATAAAGTATAACTTATTTGGCCCAATTTCAATAACGCAAATATTTTAGACGGGATTTTTTTTTAAAAAGTTAGTAACGTGTAAATCCAAACAAGTTTATTAAGTTTATAACATTTTTTATTTCAATTTTAATTAATTCAGATAAAATATTTGCATTATTCAAATTGATACAAATAAATTGTTTTTAATTCAAAATTAAAATGCCTAAAAGTCGGTCAATTTTTGGGATAGAAAAATTTTTTATACAAAAATTACTTAAAAAAATAGTTCTATTCGAATATTATACAAAAAATAGTTGTACCCATTTAAAAAATGTAAGCTTTTTGCGCATGCGCACACCGAAAAAAGTAAAATTTTCAATATTAGTGCAAAATGTGTTAAGATAAAACTTTAATATCATGAAAAAGTTTCCATATCATTTAAGGTCATCCGGCTGAAATATTTAGTGATATCTTTTAACGCTGAACTCATTGTATTCTTATAAAATAATAATATAAGTAATAATGCATAATAATGCATTATTATTAATTTATTTATTATAAGATTGTTGTGTCATCTGAGCACAATATTATATTATTAATATACTTATTGTATATTTAAAAAAGTAAAAATAAAATATAAATTTAACCGTATAAAATAATTAAAAAACTAAATAAATAAATTTAATTATCATGACTTATACACATTCATTAATGATATAATATAAATTATTTAACACATATTATAAATCGTGTTTATAATATTAAAATTTGGATTTAAATATATATTATATTTATATTTGGTTTATAACTAAAAAAACACGTTCATTTTATATATACGTAATTTCAAAAAGTTATGATCCTCATGTCGTGTGCAGTGGAGGGTGATGGGGAGATATGTTTCCCACTTATTGGCATTTTATTTTTTAACTTTGAACGGTCATCAACATAATATGTAGATTTAGATATATTATTTTAAAAGTTAAATTAAGTGATAAAAATAAATTAAAAATAAAGTATGTACCTACAACATAATAACGAAAGTTTTTTTATTATTAATATTATTATAATTAAGTTTAAAATATAATACATTTTTGTTGTTCTAGTTATATAATATCATCCCCTCCCCCCATATAGGCTCATCCCAAATTTCTGCACACGCCACTGGTGATCCTTAACCAAAAATTCATAAAAATATAATTAATGAAGAATTTTTAGAAAATTTTAAATCCTATATTTGTTTTAATCAGTTCGTTAAAAATAAAATTTAGAATAAAATGATTATAATTGTATAATCATTATATACAAAATTTATATTTTATTTTAATTAAAAATTAATTACTATTATAGTATAATAAATAGTAAAACTAACGTATTATAGCAATGTAATTACTAATTAGAAATTACTATTTAAATTTTTGCGTTACTCTTTATTTTTTTTTAATAGAAATATAGAATATCAATAATTATAGAAAGATTTTTTTAAAGCATTTTTAAAATCAAAATTTAGTTAGTTATATCATATACACTATATATATTATATATATTATTATTATTATTATTATTATTATTATTATTATATATATAATTATTGTTATATTTTTTTCATTTATTACAGTAGGTACTAGGTAACGTACATTATAATAATTGTATGTACCAATTCATTTATTCACATGTCTGTCGAATATAAATTACATAAATATTATATTATGAAATGAGTTTAAAACAATTATTTACATACCCATATCATTTTTATAAATGACGTCTGTGAAACGTCATTTTTAGTAGGTACTATTAAATATTTTTATAGATGAAAAATAGAAATAAATAATTTATACACTAAATTTCACTAATATTTGTTTAAATGTAATAATTATTAACCTAGGATTTCTGTATTGTGAATTAGATGACAGGCATCAATAACAACTGTACAAACATGTCAATATTAATAATTTGAAAAGTGAATGATCTTGTTTTTAATAATAATTGAAGGGTGTAAAATATATTAGTAAATTAATAAACTAATATAATATTATTCTAAAATTATATTACATAATATAAACTTTTTTTTTAATAATTCCGATAATTTTTACATGCCGACGTAATAATAAAATACTTAGTAGGTATAAAGTTAGTATTTTGTACTATACTAATGTACAATATTATTATATATCTGTGAGCAATATATTAGATAAAATATTGATTATTCATATCGGATCATTTTTAGAAGTACCTATAATATATAAAGTAATCACTGATCAGTGTTTTATAATGGATATATTATAACAATTGCAAAATAATAGATATTTTAATTTTAATTTTAAAATTATAAATAGACAAAAGAAAACTTAATTTTTAAAAGTATAAGTTTACAAATATAATAGGTGCATCGAAATAGTAATATAAATTTAATTTTAATTTTATGACATTATAAATTTCTCTATTTTATTTATTGAAACGTGAATATTTTTGTAACATAAAATTCGATTACTATTAGGTAATTATTATACGGTTATCTGTTTTTATTTGTTTATTCTGTTATCTATTCAAATAATATATAATATAATAATTAAATTGCTTTTTATGATTTGCTCATCAAAAAATTATAAAAAATCGTTTTTATAATCGTTGATTATAAGAAAAATATATACCTATGTATTACGTATATAATAATTGTTAAATTATTAATTATTGAATAATATTAAATACTGTAGGTATACGAGTATATTAAAATGTGTAAATGTGTATACCTGGCACTTCGCTGAGTTGAACGACTCGTTTTTGATCATCTTTCTTTTTTTTGTCCTCCTGACTATTAGTCGACATTTTATAACTTTTATAATATACAAAGAAATATTAAGTAAAGGAAATATAAATGTTTGAAAGTAAAATTAAAAAAAATAATTACCAACTGAAATAAATAGAAAAAAAAAATTATAAAATATACAAAAAGATTATTATGTATCTAATATATTTTATATAGTTTTAGTTTTAATGTCTACAATTGAAAATGAGACACCAAATGAAAACAACGAACAAACGAACGGATATTGTAGAATTACTATTCATCAACGTGAGTTAAACGAGTAACCTCAGTAGCGACTAACCAGCAATCACAGACATTTGGCGACCACTTATCTCGTACTATAATAGTAGTGCTAGTAGACTCCCCTAGGAGGTGATTATGAACAAATATCGCTTTGCCTAATCAATTTATCGAGTGCATTGAATCGATTTATTGTATATCAGTTATAGGTATATACGTTATATATGAACACGGTTACTGTCAAGTTCAAAAACAATCGAAACTAAATAACGTATTCAATTACATATTATATACATATATAATATAATATATATATATATATAACGCATACCTATTATACGTCCTTGTTCTATTTCTAATTTTTTAATTGAATAAGATTATTTTAATTTTATTCAATATAATATAATAATCAACTGTTTTATAAGTATATCTTCTATTATTATGAAAGCATAATATTTTAATAAGTATACGATTTTTATCAATCATAATATAATAATTATAATATAGATATTATCTATATACCTATATATTTACAGAAAATAATACAGTTAGGTTTATAGTAAATGGATAAAAAAACATTTTTATTACGTTTATTCGTTTATAATGACTTCAATGGCAGTTATTATATCATTTATTTAAAATATTTGTTTTAACTAAAATATACGTTTATTAATAAATTACCTAATCTTATATTTACAATACACAGCATATAATAATTTTAAATTTAATAGACAAATATTAATAAATGATTTTATTATTGAAATATGTTTAAATACTATAATACTTAATATTAAGTATATAATAATTATAGTTTAAATAGCTTTAATAAAAATAATTTACTTATGTCTTTTTTATGTCTGAAGACACTTTTACTACTTGCAATAATGCTCCGATTTTTACGAATAGCATATGTTTACAGTTTACGGTTGGAAAGTGTATTCAGTTGGTACTTTATTTAGATAATTTTTCGAATTACTCAAAATTGACCCTATGCGACAGAAAAAACGACGAAAAACGGCATTTTTCACAAAAACTAAAATTTCGACGAATTCGATTTCAATATTTCACAATAACTCGGGCAACTTTGAAGTTAGAGACTTTTATTGGGTGTTCACATAGGTACTATAAAGGTATATATGTGGTAAAATTTTGGAACTGTTACGTTAATTTTTCTACAAAATATAGGACTTTGAATATTTCGTAAAATTCTCGTTTTTATGTATACGAGTATAATGTTTGATAAAATTGGCAATTTTTGTTATTAAGGTCGGAAAATTTTACCTACTGAAATATATTTAAATATTACTTAACATCAAATAAGAAAATTAGAAATATCCCTAGTCTTAATTTTTTTTATAACTGTTTAAAGTTGATATTTTTAGTTTAAACGGAAATCTTAGAATCCATACGAATATTCTTCTTATTAAAAATTAATAGAAAATATAAAAAATTCGGAAAATTTTGTAAATTTTATTGAAGCATACTGCATACTAACATATATTTTAAAATACATCCAAAATATTAGGAAAATCTCAAGAGTCAATTTTTTTTTTATATGTGTGTTTAAAGTTGAAATTTCAATAAAATTATACGTATATTATCTGATGAACTTTACTCAGAAGTCAGAACATAGATAATAAAGAATGGATAGGCCAATCTTCTTATCGTGCGTTATTCTGTAAGAAAAGAAGTAAGGAGCTTTATTTATTATTTCATGAAATTTTTATTCTCCACGATTACTTTTTCTATATTACAGGCTTGGATAATAAAGAAACTCTTTATTATCTACGATAACAAGCACCTTAGATGTCTATTCTTTCGGACCGCGGCACCATACGTTAGCAGCATAGGCATGGTCTATCCATTCTTTATTATCTAGACTCAGAATCGTTTTTCGAATGTAATGATTTATCATTGTATTCAAATTGTAATCAAAATTCAACACTATCCTCTTTACACCTGTTTCCTTTCCACACCAGTATCCCTTATTCCCTTCCCTTGCTTTTTTAACTTATAAATTATAATATTTAAATGAATTTATTTAATACATATACATATTATATCTGTACTTATTAAAAGCTATTTCTATAGACTATAGTCTGATGTACTTTAACTGTTCATTTTCGAATTAATATATTAATAATTAGATCTATTTTTATTAATATTTAATATAATAAAATAAAATATTTAATCTACTTGTATCAAATAATATCTAAGAGTGCTTGAAACTCTATATAAATTATTTATATTAACTATAAAATTGTATATAATTAGTATTGCCATACTTAATATAGTATTATGTTATATAATATATATTAATGATATTTATTTTAAATATATTATGTAATATTAAAATTTTTAAGTTTTCCTAATAATTTTTAGACTGTAAATTAATATAAGCAGAATAATATTCAATACATAATATGTATTGAATTAAATATACTATATTATGCTATATAGGATATGGCCGATTTGGGTATGCCGTATGCATCATATTATGATTATCGTGTATGCCTATTACTTAATTATAAGTATATTAATACCTACTCGTATTTTAAATAAACACAAAACAGTAATTTATTATATAAATAATGATTAGTATTAGTCTAAGTCTAAGATTTATAGTACCTATACCATCTATGTATAACTATACTTAAAACTATTATGTATTATAACTTTATAAGTATACCTACGTCTTAATGTATTATTACTTGTTTTTAATTTCTTTAACAATCATATAAATGTAGATATAGAAGATATAAAAGTACTATCAATACTATTTGAAATTGACCTAATTACTTATAATAATGTATGAGTAATGTACCCATTGATTAAGTGATTAATAATTTAAGTGCACTACAAGATGTTATTATTTACTTAAAATTTAGAAATTATTACTAATATGTAAAGTAATAATTAATAACTAGGTAGGTAAATGTTTAAATATTAATCATGATAGAAATGATAGATATCTATCTGTAGAGCTGTAAATAAAACTATCTGTAAATTGGAGTATAATATATTAATATAGGATTATGATTTATAAAAAAGGTATTAGAATAAACCATGCAGTATTAAAATCAATTCCGTCACATATTAAGATAACAATATTGATAATAAATTAATAACTACCTACTAATGTTCTAAGTAAAATTTTCAAAAGTAGGTAAATAAGACTAATTACTAATTTTTAATGACGATATGGAGTATGCATTCGATTTAGAGAATTAGATCTAGATAATATATTATTTAGGTCATATTTTTAATTTTCAAATAGTTTTTTACGCATTTAGAAAAACAATTAAACTATTAAAATCCAGCAAAATAGATATAAATTTCTTTATAAAAATGTCAAGATTAAGTTTAAAATTCTAAAAATTGTATAGAGACCTTAGATTTACTGATATAATCTTCAACTATTTTACATAAATTTGTTCTATTTTAAAAATCCCTATGCTCGGAATCATTTCTTATCAAATATAATTATTTATCATTACATTCAAATTATAATTATTATACAAAACAGCATCCTTAAACAATCCATTATTTAATAGACGCTAGTATCCAATCTATCAAAAAATTATAATTTTCCATTTAGCCATACATTTTACTATACTTATTTTGAATTGTTCAATTTATAATAAATATTTACTGTGGTGTTCCCAGAGCCCAAGCGAGTAAATCTAAAGTAGATTAATATACCCAGTTCTACCCTAGTTTAAAATTTAAAATTATAATATTATTAATATAATTATTATACTCGTATATGGGGAAAAAAAATTATTTTACTTATATTTTAAAATGTTATAACTTTATAAGTTACATAGAAAAAATATAAAACAGAATTAAGTAATTAATTAGTATCAAAATTTTTATTTATTTCGACTAACTTAAAAGAATAAAAAAAAACAATAACAAAAATAATATTACAATAAAAATAAATTTTTATGATTATAAATTATACAGTATAAAAGTAAGGGAAGGGGCACTGTAGTGGAACGTGAAGGGGATACAGGTGTAAAGAGGATAATGTTAAATTTTGATTAATATTTTAATGAATGATTAATCAAATAATCAATACACTCGTAAAAACGATTTTGAGCAAAGTTCATCAGATAACATATTAAGTACTTAATATATTTTTAATATATTGATTCAAATTTTTATATTTACCAAGTCTCTACGCTCAATATAAATTATTTTTCATAAAACCCCTAACCTACATACCGAAATCTGACAGTACTTCGCTCAGAATCGTTTTTCGAATGTAATGATTTATCATTGCATTCAAATGTTAATCAAAATTCAACATAATCCAATTTACATCAGTATCCCTTCCATACCAGTATACCATCCCTTGCTTTTTATACTTTAAACAGCTACGAAAAAAAAATGAGCTGATACTCCTGCCGTGGGATATAGGTGTGCGAATCATAGTGTTTAATTTATTTAGAATTTGAATACAATGATAATTCTGAGCGAAGTTCAATCAGATAATGTAGGTATTAATTAATATATTGCCGATTTTTCGTCGTTTTATCGTCAATTTTGAGAAATTCGAAAAATAACCTAAACAAAGTACCAAGAACATCCACTTTCCTACCGGAAAGATATGCTGTTCGTGATAATCGGAGCATTATTTCGGGTAGTAAAAGTGCCTTCATACTTAAAAAAAAAAAGACACACATCATTGTAAAATTGCTTCGCTCAGAATCTAAAATTGGGATTAGGGATTTTTCTAATATTTTGATATCATGTTAAGTAACATGTAAGTATACTTAAGTAAAATTTTTGACTTTAATGCCCAAAATTGCAGATTTTATCAAACATTATATACATAAAAACGAGAATTTTACGAAATATTCAAAACACTATATTTTGTAGAAAAATTAACGTAACGGTTCCAAAATTGTATTACATATGTGTATAGAGTATCAATGTAAACACCCAATAAAGTCTCTAAGTTCAAAATCGCCTGAATCGTGAAATATTGAAATCGAATTCGTCGAAATTACAGTTTTTGATCGTTTTATATTAATTAAATAATTAGAAGAAGAAACTAAAATATATTGTTATAACATAATTGAAATATTTAATAATTATAAAATATAATTCAATAAATTTACAAACGTTTCAAATTCAAACACAGTTTTGTAAATAGTAAATAATATAACGTTTTTAGTTTTACATTCTGCTATTAAGTATTAGTTCCAGTTAAAAAATAAAATAATTGTATATGTAATTTTATGTACAACTAAATAATCTATGTATATGATCGATATACATGAATACAAAACATGTTGCAGTTTTAATACTGACGTTGTTATAATAATATTAACATATTATAACAACTCTTTTTATTGATTGTCAACTTTTTAAAATTAATTTAACTATAATTTTCATTTAGTATACATGACAATAATGACACTTATTTTGAGTACGCTGATTCATTTATTTAAAAAATTAAATAGAAAAAAAATTGGAATGTAATAACAAGATTTAAACACCCTTATAATGAATGATAATTTATAAATTATTATTTTCTCATAATACATAATTGTACATAAACAACAGAATATTAATGAATATTATATTAATATTTAAATGACATATATATATATATATATATATATTATTTTTTTTTTAATTTTAATGTGATAATAATTTAAACACTCAAAATTCAAGTATGTAGTATTATAATTAATGTTATAATTAGGATTAAACTTTGTGTACCTACTGACTTGGTCGGTCAAATATCACTCACTTTATCGAGTACAAGTGCAGTTTACAGAAATTATATAAGTAATGGTTTTTGGAAATAATATGAATCATTATTAATTACTATGAATAATAATTACTAATAATTAATGTAAAAAGTTTATTTACTTATACATATATTCAATTACCTATATATGTTCATGATATATTCAAATAACTAATCAATTTAATATAATAATATGTATACATATTACATGTATGTTACTATATTATGTTGTATCGTTGTTTGTAAACAATATTACTTAGTACTTAGTATATATTATAACACTTAGATAAATAATAGAGGTATAAAACGAAAATATTGTAGAAATTGTGCTAGTAGTTTTATTATTTAATTTTCACGCGATTTATAAATAAATAATATAAAATTATGAAGCATGAAATACACAGGCTTAGTTCTTTTACAATTTAAACTATATACATTGAGTATCGCTAGTCATTAATGTGATCACTGCATTAACATTGGTTAATAGAATCGACTAAAATCAATCATTTAAAATAAATTATTTCATTTAGTGAAATCATGAAATTAATAATAGTAAAAACTTTAGTAATAGAAATGTGTTTGCTTTGCTTTAACAGAGTATAGTCGTATAATACATATACAATTGTAATTAAATGAACATTATTATTTTTTTTTACATTTTTCTTTTTTCTTTTTAAATTATAATTTCGTTTATAACATGTTAATATTATATATAATTTGATAATAATTACCTAACCTAAACTTACTATGTACTTTATGTATAATAATTAAAATCATACCCAACTTTGGCTTCCTACTATTTTATACATTTATTAACTGAATATATAAGATATAACTACATATATTTCTCTCTCTCTCTCTCTCTCTCGACACATTAGTTGTTGAGATAAATATATAATTTTTACAATTCTCCAAATAAAAGAAAAAAAAATTACATATATTTATTATTTCTAATTCAAAAATTGAATAAAATACCTAAACGTAGATAAGATAAAGTATTAATTTAATTGTCTACTTTCACATTTTGTTCCTTGAATAATAATTCACATAAATTATAAGTATATATAGTAAAAAATAAATAAATAAAATAATAAGTTAGATAGGTATATTAATTATTAATATACATTATTATTATGATTAAATAATCTAACCTAGCCTAACCTAACTCAAAAATCGTTTCATAATAGTCAAAATCGTTGCGTTCGAAAAACGATTCTGAGTGGAGTTTAGTCAGATAATATACCTAGGTATTAATTAAAATTTCTTGAATAATGCTGAGATTTTGTCATTTTTAATAGTTCTTCCTACCGCATAAGTTTAATTTTGAGAAATTCAAAACATGATCAAAATAAAATACCAACTACATCCATTTTCCAAACGAAATCGTATGTTATTCGTGAAAATCGAAACATTATTTCTAGGCAAAAAAGTGTTTACAGACATAAAATAAGACATACACCTTTATAAAAGCAATACATTCTTCGCTTTACGCGCTTTTATTCTATGCCATAGGAAATAATTGATAATAACAATCATAGTAACGAATGAGTGAATAAAGATGAATTATAAAATACTACTTTTGGCGTTGTATTATTATTAATTGTATATGTGGTCATCGTCCATCGATTATTATTAGTTATTACTTTATTAGTTTATTACAATTGAATAATTGATTATAAACAAAATAAATTTAATATTATAATAATTAAATTAAAAAAGACGAGCTGATACTCAGTGGCGGAACTACAATCTTTGAGGGCCGCGGGTAAAATCTTTATTAGCCCTAATGAATAGTTGTATAATACTAATATTGGAAATTTTAAAAAAGGATATTAATGTATTAAGTAAACAAGAAGTCAATAAATATAATATACAAATTTATTTTACAAATTAAATAAAAATAATTGTTTCTGCTACGATCTTGTGCAAATGACTTTATCAATGCTGACACGTTCAACTTTTTGGCGCGTTCATTTTGAATTGATATCATTGCGAGACCACTCAAACGTGTTTGAGACATAATATTTCTAAGGTAGCTTTTAATTAATTTGAGCTTTGAAAATGACCTTTCTGCACTGGGCCACTGGCTACTGTTACTGGTATTTGGTAATGTAAGAAATGTTGTTAATAGGTCTGGAAAACTCGTAATTAGATTATAATTCTCTAACTTTATATATTAAGTTATAGGACATTAAATTGTACAGTAATTAATACGTATTATAGTAAATTTGTACTATTAACTTATGATAAGTATGATAAAATAATAAATAAATAAGAAAAATCTATAAATACATACCTAACACGAGGTAATTGAACTATAAAAATATACAACTATAAACATCCTATTTTTTTAGTTTTTAGATGATAGAAAAATATACCTATTTGTAAAATGGATTTTTAAACCAATTTCATAATCTGTTTACGAATAAATATGGGAAACAACAACTAAAAAAAAACTTAATAATTTCCATAGAATGTACATAATTTCCATAGAATGTACATAATTTCCATAGAATGTACATAATTTCCATAGATTGTACATAATTTCCATAGAATGTACATAATTTCCATAGATTGTACATAATTTCCATAGATTGTACATAATTTCCAAAGATTGTACATAAGTTCATAGATTGTACATAATTTCCATAGAATGTACATAATTTCCATAGAATGTACATAATTTCCATAGATTGTACATAATTTCCATAGAGTGTACATAATTTCAATACATTGTACATAATTTCCATAGAATGTACATAATTTCCATAGATTGTACATAATTTCCATAGAGTGTACATAATTTCCATAGAATGTACATAATTTCCATAGATTGTACATAATTTCCATAGAGTGTACATAATTTCCATAGATTGTACATAATTTCCATAGAATGTACATAATTTCCATAGAATGTACATAATTTCCATAGAATGAATATAATTTCCATAGATTGTACATAATTTCCATAGATTGTACATAATTTCAATACATTGTACATAATTTCCATAGATTGTACATAATTTCCATAGATTGTACATAATTTCCATAGATTGTACATAATTTCCATAGAGTGTACATAATTTCCATAGATTGTACATAATTTCCATAGATTGTACATAATTTCCATAGATTGTACATAATTTCCATAGGATGTACATAATTTCCATAGATTGTATATAATTTCCACAGAATGTTCATAATTTTTATAGATTGTACATAATTTCCATAGATTGTACATAATTTCCATAGAATGTACATAATTTCCATAGATTGTACATAATTTCCATAGATTGTATATACTTTCCATAGAATGTACATAATTTCCATAGAATGTACATAATTTCCATAGATTGTACATAATTTCCATAGATTGTATATAATTTCCATAGATTGTATATACTTTCCATAGAATGTACATAATTTCCATAGATTGTACATAATTTCCATAGAGTGTACATAATTACCATAGATTATACATAATTTCCATTGATTGTACATAATTTCCATAGAATGTACATAATTTTCATAGAATCTACATAATTTCCATAGGATGTACATAATTTCCATAGATTGTATATAATTTCCACAGAATGTACATAATTTCCATAGATTGTACATAATTTCCATAAGATAATATAGTCTGTAATTACCATATTTATAGTAAATCGTGATAAGTGATAATTTTATGTGGCAAGATCAAACGAAGCCCACGGAGCCTAATCTAAACCACGGATATATCTATATTATACGAAGCTTACGGAGCCTAATCTAACCCACGAATATTTATCATACATATATGTATATCTATTATCTAAACAGCTGATGCTCTGAGCTGCATTTTGTTCATTATTATATTTCTCATGATTATCTATGATTCTTCTTTTTCTTGATGCAAAATGCGATAACGTGAACCTTTTTTTTAGACATAAATATTATAATAGTGTTATTACCTTATTAAGTATTAAGTACAATATGTATAAAAAATGAAAAGTTCTTAATACACCCAAATAATATTATTTTATTATTATACTATAAATTTTATAATTTCAATAATAACCATTCAGTGCAAAAACAATACTTTCTTTTTACAAATATACGGCGAGGCCCCTTCTACGACGAGGCCCGCAGAAAAACCCGCCTTTGTATATATGTAGTTCCGCCTCTGCTGATACTCTAGGGATGCAGGTGTAGAGAGGATAATGTTATATATTGATTGAAATTTGAATGCAATGATAAATCATAAAAACGATTCTGAGCGAATTTTGGTCATTTTTTTGTAGTTTTTCCTGTCGCATAAGCTCAATTTTGAGAAAATCGAAAAATGAGCTATAAAAGGTACCAACTATATCCAATTTTCTACCCGAAAACTATGCTATTTGTAAAGATCGGATCATTATTTTTGGTCGAAAAAGTGCTTAGAGGAACAAAAAAATAGAAAAAATAAAAAAAAAGACACATATCATTGTAAAACCAATACATTTTTCACTTCGCTCAGTATCTAAAATATATAATTTTAATATTTTTAATAGGTATTTGTATTTATTGGTTCTAAAATTATTGATAATAAAATACTAATAATATTCTCAATTATTTACTTGAAATTATAGCGTGTTACATTTTGTGTGTATAAAAAAAATGTCTATCCCCCCCCTCCCAGAACAAATTTCTAATTACGCCACTGATCCTACTTTAAAATAATACCACGTTTCATAGCAAGCTATGCAGGCGCCTTTAGACACATGGTTTAAATTATCTTTTAAGTTTTAACCATGGTTAGACGTCATGATTTGACGTACAGTACAATACACAGTGTACGTATATGGGAGGGGGAACTCTGTGCCCTCATTCATATTGAAATATCAGGTACAGGTTATATTTTAATAACTTTAATAGGTAGATATTTAGTTTTTAGAATTTACTCTTAAAAATTATTAATTACAGAATTGATTAAATTTATATTTTATATTTTTTGTCTGTGAACACTGAGCATACATAAACCATCAAGTCGTGACTCTGTCATTGTAGATTTTAACCATATTTTACACGGCAGAGTGTACTAAATGATCGTTCTACAGTGCACATTGTCATATAAATAATACATTTTTCAATAGATGGAAAAAATTTACAATTTTTTAAATAATATGAAATATTATGTTCGTCAGGAATATGATAATAATTATTTTTAATAAACCAAATATCATACCAAGATTTCCCTTCTTCTATGAGATTATCAATTTTATATAAATTATACAAATTATTTAAAGTTTGAATAAAATCATTTTTATTAATTTTTATCATTTCTGATAGATGTAATTTGCTTATTTCATGTGGGATTTCATTAGAACGAGATTCTAAAGAGCTAATCAAGGAGTCAAAATATGGTAAAAACAACGATATTCTATAATAGTCTTCAGGTGTAGTTGTATGGTGATTAGAGCAATTTTTTGCTTATTAACTATTCTTGGAATTTTAATACAATATTCAAATCATTAGTTATATTTTTTAAAATTTCAAAAATCAAATGAAAATATTCATCTGATTACATCATAAGTGATAAGTAATCATTATATCTTTTTTAAATATTGGTATAATAACAGATTTCAGTATTATATACATTTCATATACATAAACACAAAAAAGCCAGGGGGAGTTGTCCCTCCCCTGATTACCTTTAAGAACGCCCATGACTTCACATATCTTTGATAACTATCAAATAAAAACTACGTGCATGAACATATCCCTCTACTTTTCCGAAATATTTTTAAACCAATATCAAAAACTATATTAACATATTAAATAATATAAACTAATTTGTGTCTCACGATAAAATTTACAATTCATCATTAAATGCAATTAATGCAATTCAATTTTTTTTTATACTTGTTTGAAGTTGATATTTTTAGTGTAATGGAAAATATAATATTCTTCTAATTATGTCTCAATACTTTTACAATGATTAATAAATTAAATTTTTAATTCGAGTTAAAAGTGAATTTAAAGTTTAAATTAATTCAAGTTTAATAATTAAATTTTGAAACACATATTTTTGACCCCTCACATAAAAAATAGTTCCTGCGCCTCTGAATATTTATTTTACTATTTTGCAGCATTACTGGTGTTGCTGAAGCATACCCAGCAACACCCGTGCGCGCACGCCTATGTTTATCATTGCATTCAAATCAAAATTCAATATTTTCCTCTTTAGACAATAGACATGTATCCTTTCCACAACAGTATCATCTCTTATTTTAATTTATGTAATTGTTAAAAAAAAGTTAAATTAAATTAGAAACGACATTTTTTAGATTCTAGATTGCAGATACCAAGAAATGTATACATAGGTATATTATTACACATTATAAATAAAAACATTTGTTGTAAATCTGGATCTCTATCATTTTAATGCAATAAGTGCTGACTTTTAATTGCTATTATAGACTATAGTTAATGGTTAATATTTATATTTATATTACTAATGATATTTAATAAATTGTAGTATTATATTTTATAAAGAAACCGTCTATAGATGATAATATTACAAAAGTCTAGCCAAAAATTTTCCTAAGAGTTTATAACCCATCTTAAAAAAACAAAATTTCAGTGTGATTATAATTTTTAAGACAAATTTCAAGTATGACGAATATTTTATTATGATACTAATTTGGGCTGTATCTAAACCGAGTTTTAAAAATTATTATTTCTATTAGTAATGTACTACTTGTAAAGTTAAACATACCTATAATTTAAAATGACCAGCTCTTTATATTGATTATATAATTATATTCAATTCAGGAAGTCTTGAACTCGACTAACTACTAATGAACCGGTAGACTCAGTGTACTAATAATAATAAATAATAATTTTTTTTTTATGTTCCAACAAGTCTACTTAATAAATAATAATAAATATAATGTAATACATGCTTATTATTTCATTAACCTAATAAAGACTACCTACTTCTACTCTATGTCTATAATCTTTATATTAATAACAAACATGAATACATGATAGAAATCACTAATCATATATAATTCATCTATTTGTATTAATTTTAGAATCTTAATAATTCATTCGTTTTATTTGCACATCATTTTTTACCAGAAAAGTGATTTGTTAGTGCTAAGTTATTACAAAAACGGTTATATCACGTTTAGATTATCAAAATAATTTATTATCAAATCAATTATAATGATTTCAATTATTTTAAATTACCTTTTTATTAATAGAATATTGTATAGAAATAGATACTTAAATCAACAATCTAGTTTTCTGATCTAAATGATCAGATCTTATTTTTTCTGATCTTAATTAAAATTTAACCACAAGTCCACAAATTATGTATTTTGTTATTATCTATTACATGATTTATATATATATACATACATACATCAAAATAATGATTAGACAAAATATTAGTGATGTTACGAAATATTCGATTGTCGAACCGAACTCAAATTTTATAATATTCGAACCGAACCAAATACCTAAATCTAATAGTTCGGTTCGAAAATTGAACCTTACATTTTTTTGAAAGCCTTGTTACAAGGTTTATTATAAAAATAAATTAACTTTTAAACTTTTAATACTTATAAAAATACTGAATCATTAAATTGAATTTTTTTTAAAAAAATATATAATTTACCAAGTACCTACTACTATAAGTTATTAATCAGTTTAAGCTTAAGTGTACTTAACAAAAATTAGTTAAGTTTATTATTTAACTTTAAATGTTCGGTTCGGGTTCGATGCAATTTTTATAAAGTTCGGTATTCAGTTCTGTTCGGGTTCGTTAAAATTTTAAAATTGATCGTTTCGAGTTCGGTTATACTCCATTTTATAAAATTTAGTTTTAGACGATAATATTTTAAATTAATCTTAAATAGCAATGTACCTATGGTTTAAGTTTTAAGTCTACTCACTAAGACCATGATACTTTGTGACTTGATTTTTAATTTTTATATACTTATACAGTTATACTGTATAATTATTTTAATAAAAATATCAGTGCTAGTTGAGCGATGAGATGACAATATAGTTGTAGGAATAAGAATACGCAATATAGTATCAATTTTTGTGATTCGGATTTTTATTATATAATTATAAAATATAATTACAAGTGCTCAATTTTATTTTAAATACTTATACCACAGATAAATAATTTCATATAATCTGTGCTTAAACTATTACTGTCATATATAATATATATATATATATATATATATATATAGTCTGGTATTTATATTATATATAATATTATAATACATAAATAATAATATAAACCAATTACCATTATTAGTATAAGCTGTGGGCATGTAAAATTAACACTCACCTTCTATGAAAGAAAAATTGATTATGCCGTCAAATGATCAAGTTTCACTAAAATATATATATATATATAGGTATATATTATTCATAAATAAATAGGTATACATTTAAATTTTAAAATATTTATATTAAATTTAATATAATAGATATCACACAGTTAATCAGTTGCATAGCCATGGGGGCCAAGGAGCCATGTCCCCCATTGGCTGATTTTATATTTAAATTTAACATGTATTTATTTCTAATGCGAAAATAAAAACTCCTTATACTTGTAAAAGACAAATGTAAATAAAACTAACACAAAAGAATAATATTTTAGAATTACAATATTTATTCCTTTTCTAGATTATATTATATTATATTTTATAATTGAAAATTAAATTCGATGAGAGATTAAAAAATATTATACCTCTTGAAAGACTAATTCCTGTAAATTTTGCAATTACAATAATGAGAAAATATTATGTGCAGCAAAAATATATGAAAATACCTATCCTACTAATGCCTTAATAAATCTAAAAGCTGAACTAATTATGTGGCAAAACCAATGGAAAAATAATGGCATCTACAATAATAAAGAAAAACCTTAATCAGCAATAGCTTAAACATTGCATTGAGCTGTTGTAATGATATTTTGCCAAATATAAAATTATTACTTCAATTATTTGCAACATTACCAGTAACTACTACTACAATGCCAGAAAAAACATTTTTAACTCTTAAAAGATTAAAAACTTATCTACGGTTGACAGGATTGAGACTTAATGGACTAGCTTTAATAAATATAAACAAATGTGAAAAAAATCTCAGAATAAAAAATTATTCTAGTTTTTGCAGATAGATCACCTAGACGGCTTCAGTTACTGGACAAAAACACAATAACTATTAATAAATACAAATAAACAAATTATTAATAATGTATGTAATGTGTATATACTCCTATGTGTGTTATATTAATAAAGGAGAAAATATGATATAAAAAATTTGTAATAATTGAGTATTTTTTATGGCTGTGCTCCCCCCTCAATTTAAAATCCTGGCTACACCACTGCAGAGACAGTGATCACAAGATCCATTAGGCCTAGTAAAGCTGAAATTAATATTTTTCAAACGTGTATAAGAAAACACGATTAGAATATTTTAAAAATATTTGAGCCAACATTTTTAATTTTCATTGCATTCACTATTCTGTTGGTTTCAGAGATTGTAATTTGTAGGAAAAGTAATTATTTATAAAAAATAAAATTATTAAATCATTGAGTAAATATTAATTTTGTAGGAGTACCTAATAGAAAAAAATTGCCATAAAGATATATAAAACTATATGAATTTTTGTAACAAAATTGTAAATTCTACAAAAAAGAATAAGTATGTCTGTGTGAAGTGAATCATATTTTATACATAATTATTTCACTTAAAAACTACCTGATCTGTGTATATTATAATTTATAATACGTTAATACTTATATAATTTATTTTAATATGGATTTTTTACCCAATTTAGAGAAAAGAAAACATGTTCTTCTAGTTATAGATTGATATAGATTATACTGATTGTAGTACCCTTATAGATCATTATAATAATATAATCTTTAATTATTACCATGCACCTATCAGTAATACTTATAAAATTAAAAATATTAAACCATAAAATTAAGAAAATATTTATAATAACTATATTATACTTGTATTATAGTACATTTATTACAATATTTTTTTACATTTAATATTTGTTATTAATTTATTATCTAATTTCTAATATATTAAAATAAACCTAAGTGTTTAACTAGGTTTTTAATTCTTAAGTTGAAACTTGTCTTATGAGTGAAACTCATATTAAAAGTAACATTTACATAATGAGAAAGTACAGAAAATATGTTTTATTTTAAAATAAGTAAGTCAGCCTTTCAAATAATATAAAATAAAGAAAATATAATCTTATTTCTAATTTAATTTTTATTATTATGATTATTTTCGTTCATCATTAACACACTAAGATAATTTAAAGTTTTACCTAAATTATTTTATTTATTAATTTAAAGTTAAAAAAATATATATATATATAATATTGTCATAACAAATATTAATATTTTTTGCTTATTTAGTCCAAGGTTATTTATAATTACAATATAAAATATTATACATATTAACAAATGAAAATTGTTAGCCAGATATATTATTGAAAATTGAATTAATTAATCATATTATTATTTTATTAACGTTATTAATATAAGTTAAATAATTAATCATAACTGTAGACATAATATATTACCTGTTGCTTGTTTGTGTTTAAAACCATAATAAATATGAATATTTTATTTTCATAAATAATGTAATAAAAAATAACATTTACTTTTGTTACGAAATTTAAAAAACTTAATCAAAATGTAATGTTCTATCACAATCACAGATAACAGCTTTATTTCATTGATAAGTTTCTCAATGATAACATTATGAAGATAACAGAATATCAGGTTATAGTTTATTTTATAGAATAGAGCACTGAACTATATAGAATAGAACTATACTTCAGTGCTCAGTATATAGTTCAGTGGAATAGAATAATAAATTGAATAATACTATAAATTATAGTCTATAGTCTATAATCCTCTATGCGATGCCCTATGGGTTATTCTCAATTCTAATTCCACTGTGTGGATTCACACTTCAGCGTTTTGCGTTTTCTGTTTAGCATGATGGTGGCATGTAGGCCGTAGGGTGTAGCATCATCTTTAAAGACCGTTGTTGAATTATTTCAACACTTAAATTCATAGCCAGTGTTTTATAATCAATCTGTATTTTTCATTTCTCATCTTAAATTAAACGCTAAATTAGTACATTCTAAACGCTGTCCTATGTCATAGAATAAGAATAAAATAATTTAGCCATTCGAATTATTTGAAATCTTTTTTTACTAACCATATTTCTTTACAAAAATATTTTGTCTATCTATTATTACTCTACGGTCTATATATATATATATATATATATATATATATAGATAGAATCCAAAGTATCAAGAAATCGAACAATAATTTAATTTCAATATGTTAATAGACCTTATAGATTATTATAGTATAAAATAAACTATAAAGTATATGTATCAGTGTCAAATGATACATTTTAAATATTTATCTTCAACTTTTTCACGGAGATTATTCATTATTTATATTAAAAAAAAAAAAAAAAAAAAAACAGTAAAGTTATAATACAATTATTTAACCTAACCAGGCGGTTGAAAATCAAAATATATTACATATACACATTTTTTAATAAATACAAATACATAATAATTTAACATATTATATAGAATATTCTGAGGTTTACAATTTTACATTATGATTATATATATAATATATATAGGTGAATAGGTGATACATTGATAGCCGATACTCCGATAGCATTGTTAACTCTACGGACTAAATAGTAAATAAGATTATGGTCCATAGTTTACTCCTTACTCGGAATGTAATGGTAATGTAACTAGTGTAAGGTTAATGAACGATATTCATGGAAAGAATAGCAATTGCAACCTATAATAAACGAATCGATGACGTCATGTATATTCTTTTTATATGGTCTAATAATCATAAAAATTTAAAATATACAACTTGAAATATGTTTATGTTATTTGATAAGATAGTGCATCGGTATGACGTAATTGTATATGCGTATCAAAGAAAAAAATCAAACTTACCTATTATGAATTCAGAGATCACAAATTCACAATAATTGTGATTGCGATTGATATTTTGAAATGGTTTAATACACAGTGTTTTACATAGGATTATCGATGTTGGATATTTTTATTCGTGTTCGTAAATCGTGTTTGATTGGATGTAAAACAATTATAGGTATAGTTTTGTAGTTTTGTACTTCAACAACTTTTTATAAAAGTGTTATTCCGGTCTCCAGTGTTTTTTTTCTTTCAAATTGTATTCATTTTATAATTGTTTTCTACTCGGATGTATTTGAAATGAACGGAATGACGTTCAGCGAGTTGATGTACATGTTTTGTTGTCCGCCTTTGCCGTCACGTATCGCTGCCAAACTCGCATTCCTTCCACCACCTACCACATATGATTTTATTCCGGTGGAAAATGGCGAAAGCAAGTATCATATTAAGTTTAACGATAAAGCTGAATGGCAGTACACCGACAATGATATTAAGAACTTCGAGGGGTTCTATGCACGGACATCTCGTGGTAATCGTATAGCTTGCATGTTTGTTCGATGTTGTCCCAATGCTCGTTATACTATACTTTTCTCTCATGGAAACGCTGTAGATTTAGGCCAAATGAGTAGTTTTTACTTGGGTCTAGGTATGAGAATCAATTGTAACATTTTCAGCTACGATTATTCTGGTTATGGCATCAGTAATGGTAAACCAAGCGAAAGAAATTTGTATGCAGACATAGATGCTGCTTGGCAAACACTAAGAACAAGCTATGGTATAAGTCCGGAAAATATTATATTGTATGGACAAAGCATTGGTACTGTGCCTACTGTTGATTTAGCGTCTAGATACGAAGTTGGAGCCGTAGTTTTACATTCACCATTAACTTCTGGTATTAAAGTAGCATTTCCGAGGTCCAAAAGGAAATGGTTCTTTGATGTTTTTACAAGGTACATATAGTTTTAAATTAATATATAATTAGTTATATCAACATACAAATTCTTGCACTCAATCATTATATTTTTTTTATTTGTTATTAATAATTAACAATATTGAACATTATTTAAACAATAAGTACCTGATATATAGTATCATATATCTTTAAATTAAGAATAATTGAATAACAAGTTAAATATTTTATGTTTAAATTAGTAGTTACATTATATTGAGTACTTATAATTCTATAATCAGTAATCACACCCTTTATTGGTATATATATTTTTAAATTAATAAATATATAGCCACACCCAGTTTTATAATTTTCTGCATTAGTGTACACCTGTCTTTGTATATAATAGAACCTGTATTTAACAATTTGGTCGGCTCTTTGAAATTAAATTAATAAAAAAAATAAAATAAAATAGCATGTACAAATAATAATGTATATATCTAATAACAATAATATAATATACCTAATTCATTTTTTTATTCTTTGTTATCGAAAAACTCCAATTTCATAACTATTTTCATTTCATTCTAACTATGCATTATATAATTAAAGATTTTGGTTATCAGTTACATTTTAGGTGTGCTGATATTCACAATAAATAATATAAAAACAACTATAACTAAACTACCTATAACTTTATTTGTAATATAATTTTTGAATTATTATTTTTTGAAAGTAATATTGGGAAATTTTATAAACTATATTGTAGGTAATTTTAATAATGCAACATTAATTTATTTAATAGAAATGATTTTAATTGATATTTTTATTTTCATGATTTCATAAAATAATTTGTTATGTAAGATTTTGTTAAATATTCCACTGTACCTGTATTTATATATTTGTATTATACAATGAAGGCTTAAAATGTATGATATTAATGTGTATGAACAAAATGATTATGTAGACAACAATAGATTTAACCCCTGATTTAACTGTGCACATTATTGTATAGTTCAAACTTTATATATATAAATATATTTTCTTTCTTTTATTAAAATATAGTCTGCAGCAACTTATGGCCATTGGACTCAACTTTCTACATACAATTAATTAAATTACACTATATTACATTAGGTATATATAATAAATTAATATTATAAACAAATATATTTTTTCAATTATATTTGGTTAATGAAGTGTTTCCAAAAGGAACCAGGTATGCTTCAAAATGTTGTTAGGTTCTGGATTTAACATTTCCGCAAGGTTATATGAAATTTTGTATTCTCTCCTCTCCTTGTCGTAAACCTACATTTGGATATTATATTATTAACTGTGAGGGAGGTCCCAGAGCAAGAGGAAGGGTCTTATTTTTTCATTATATGTATATGTGTGAGGCGAGTGTATTCAATTCTGATTTGGTTGATTGTAGTGATGTTACGAACTGTTCGATTGTCGAACTGAACCAAATTGAACTCTAGGTGTTTGAACTTAAATTTTATAATATTTGAATCGAACCAAATACCTAATAGTTTGGTTCAAAAATTGAACCTTACATTTTTTTGAAAGCCTGTTACAAGGTATTCAAGGTATACAAGTTCATTATTTCAATTTAAATGTTCGGTTCAGATTCTATGTAATTTTTATATATTTCGGTTCTGTTCGGGTTTGAAATATTAATATTAAGTTCGGTTCGAGTTCATTAAAATTTTAAAATTGATCAATCGACTTTAAAAATCAGGGTTCATAACATCACTAGTTGATTGCGGTTTCAACTTTTCTTGGTATGTTAACAGGGAAGGACCAAGGTAGATGGTTTTTTGACTAGGTTAAGTTTGGTTGTTTGTTTTTTCCATTTCCACTAAAGTAGTTTGTTCGATTTGATTGCTTTATTTATATCACTTTAGGAGAAGAAGGGGGAGATGTGTGGGCAAGTTTGATAGCTGAATCTACTCATTCATACATATTATTATATTATTGCATACTTACATGTAGTTTTAATATACCTAAAAAGCTTTATTTTAATACTATTGTATTTTTGAATAATATTATTTTATCATCTCATTAATTTTTAATTGTAATTGATGTTTTTACAGTTTTCTATATGAAACATATATAATATATATATATATATATATATATATATATATATTATTAGTTAGAAATATTGTTTTAATTATATATTTATTATTTAATATCATATAAATTCATTTATTATTTTCATTTATTAATACCTATCTATAATATATTTACCTACCTATATATTCAAAATTACATAAATTGTTTACACTTTACACTTAACGCTCGTCTTAATACTTCATTTACCTACATAATTGATAACCATTAATGAACTTTAAAATATAAACAAGTGTTTAATTGTTTAATTTAAATATATTTTTCATAGCATATTTTTTTAATTAATAATTATTATCATATATTGTATATTCAATGATTTTAATGTAATATTTATAGTTACTAATAAACAGAGTTTCCTGAGTAAAAACAGTTTCAGAAATTTTAAATATGGGAATTTAATGACCATTTATGAAATGTACATTATATTTTATTAATGTATTATCCGAGGTATTATCAGAATTATAGTTAAAACATAATCAAAAAAGAAGCATAAAATCTAATACTGTCTAAATGAAAAATATAATAAATATTTGTAAATTATCATAAAGACTTAATTGAATCAATCACAATTACAATTAATAAATGTAATTTATATTATTATAGTTACACCTTTTATAAAAAACTGTAACAATAATTGCACATATGATAAGATTTAATAATACTATAGTAATATAAATATATAAAAAAATAAAATTAATCAATTTACACAATTTTAATATATAATATCAAATATTTTTATTGTAATATTAATTTATTAAAATTAATGGACTTAATAATATAAATTTAGTATAAATTATATGAGGTATAAATAGTATTATGAAGGGTAAATAACAAATCAGTTATGTATGATTGTTATTCTTAATTTAAATTTATAATTTGTTTATTACTTTTTTAGCATTGATAAAGTATCAGAAGTGAACTCTCCAGTCCTTGTCATACACGGAACTCATGATGAAGTAATTGATTTTTCACATGGTGTTGCTATTTATGAAAAATGTCCAAAAGCAGTTCCACCTCTTTGGGTTGAGGTAAAGTAATTATTTTATAATTACTATAATTAAAAAAAAAAATTATGCCAATACAAATTATTTAATTTTAACTTGGATCTTTTTTTAATTGCAATATTAATTTCAGGGTGCTGGACATAATGATGTAGAATTGCATAATGTTTATTTGGAAAGACTTAAACAATTTGTAACTACAGAACTGCTCAACTGACATTTAATTGACAAAAAGGATGCCGATACATCGAATGGACAATCGCCCAATATGGTAACTAATGGCTCAGCGACTGAAAAATTACTTTGGTAATTTTTTATTATATTATTATATATTATTGTATAATAATTATCATATTAAATAATCTTCATAATATTTTATTATCAATTACAATTTGTGTAAAATACATTTCTTTTTTTTAAACATTTGCTTAATTGTTGTTATTATTAAGACAAGACTATAACACTATTCCTAAACAAGTATTTAAAATTATATTATATAAATATATATAAATTTTAACTCTGTGTATTATAATAATTTAAATAATGTATCAGTGTTTTTTATTATTATATGTTTATTATTATTTACTTTAAGTTATAAATAATTAAATCTATAATTATATTTTGGTTTAAAAATTATAAAATTATTATTATTTAAATACAGTAGAGTACTTATAAACCGAATTAATAATTCTTAATTTTGAGATAATTTTCATTTTTTTGTTTTCTAAAGTAAATTTACCATTAAAAAATATTGAAATTTCAGCTATACTGGAAGTATATCTAAAAATTGATATTTTAATGTTTATTTAACTTATACTATTAAAATGTGTTTTAATTTATGTAAATTTGAATTAAATCATTTTTTCCTAGTTAAATACTAGATTTAATTTAATATTTAAAAATTTTTATATGATTATATTGAGTGTTTTTTTTTTTTTTTTTTTGGTTATATATATATATATATAATTATTTTAATTTAAGACTATACATTAAGTTGAACAAAAAAAAATGTTTTTTACTCGTACATTGTTTTATATGAAGTCTTTATAATTTATACAATTATAAAAATTTAATATAATATCAATTAAAAAATACTTTCAATGTTTTTGTTGCCTTTGAAGAATTGTGGTGCCTTTTTCAGTGTATTGTACATACATATTAAAATTCTGTTTGACTTTAGTCATATTATATAAATACCTATACTCTGTTCCAAAAGAGAAGACACGAAGCGGTGACCAGTTTTCGTTCGGCGGCGCGCATTCCCCACCTACTCCGATAAATGCGCGTATACTCACCAGCGACCTCTGACACCCAGCTGCATCGTTAAAAACCATTATACGGCGCGCCGGGATTGTTGACATCTATGACACTTGGCGAATATACGTATAACGTGTCACCTGATAACCGTGCAAGTGTACACAGCTATCGTGTGCCGCATTTTAATTACGGTGTATACATCGTTGGCAATGATCGGAAATGATCGGCCGTCATTCGCTATGCGCAGAACCCGTGTCTTCTCTTTTGGAACAGACTATAGTTATCCATTTTTACCTATAAATATTTTCATCCCAACCTTCCAATTTTTAACATTTAATTAGAAATAATATAAATGTATTATCTTTAGTATTTTAAATTGAACCCCTACTATTATTTCTTTTATTGTATATGTGATTATATAATAATTTCTTATATTTAATACTTTAGTAATATATACTCTAAATTATAAGAAAATAGTTAACTGATTCTTTTATTTTATTGCTCTATTCTTTCTAATTTAATTTTATTAACTATCTTCCTATCACAACTCCCATTGTCTAATGCCTCTATTATTTTAAATTATATTCAAACTGTCTTATTTATTTATTATTATTAAAATCATGGGTATTACAAAAAATATAATATAAAAATTAATATACAGAATGAAAATGAAACAAATGAGAACTAAATTAGTGTGCGATAAGCATATATACGTATCTAATTTATCATTAACATTATAGCCAGTAGTAAACAAGATATTAATTAGGATTGATGACATAACTTTGTGAATAATATGGAATATGAAGTAAACAAGTGTCACGAATATTCCTTATATATGTTGATATTAATCTGAATTAATTAAAATAAATTAATATTATTTAATAATTTAAAAAAATAATAATAATAACTAAATCTAACATCTTGAAAAGATTTTAAGGAATTTTATTTAATTGTTAATTTTTTTACATTTATTACAACTTCTATACTATACTATATTCTATTATATTAATTTCTAATTTTATATTTTTAATCATCCTACCATCTAGATTTAAGCGTTTTTACTTTTGTTAAATTCATTATCTGTTCTATTTTCTTGTTCACTGTCAAATATTACAATGCAACATTATAGTTTAATAAAGTCATAACTAGATATCTAATAAAATTTACCTTCAACCTTATTGGTATCTTCTGACCTATTTAAAAATATTAATTGCCAATTGGTTATCCTATTTGTTAATTTGTTAATAAATGCAGATAGATGATGATATTATAAAGTAGGTACCAATATTCTATAAACTAATATCACAGATAACGTGTTAATTGTGCTAACTGCCATTCTGCTAATATTACAAGAAGTTATATTTGATTAAAAAGTAATTTTTATAACGCACTTAATTGAGCAAATCAATATTAATTTGTTTTGAATATTTAAATGTAATATAGGTAGGTACTAATATTAAAGGCATCAAAATGATAATATAATAAATAAAATAATGATTTCAATAGCACATTAGCACGCACTTAATTAAAATGTAGAATGTAGATCTACCTAGACAACTTGTCATTAGCATGGGCGTCATTAGGGGGTAGCGAGGGGTAGCAATTGCTACCCCACCATTTTTATTGTGGTTGCAAATAAATAGCTACATTACTCTACAAATAATTTCTAAAAAGAAAAATTTATTGATTCTTCAAAAATGATCACAAAAATTGAGATGTATTATAAAAATAAAAATAATAACTTTTAAAGGTAGAAAACAATAAAACATGAATTATTTTATTTTTACTTATAATATTTTATACATTTTTACGTATATTTTACATTTTTATGACCACGTAATATTATAAAATCACTTTACGTTAACCGCTGTCGAATGTCGATAAGGGCAACACTACAATATAGCAAATACTATAAACGTATATAGTATTTGAATATAGTAGACTGACGTATAAAATACAAAATAGTAGGTATATCATTAATATATTTTTGGCAAAATTAAATTTTTCCCAGGAAACGGTTTATCTGCGATAATGATTAAGGACGATATTTTAAAATATCTAATTCTTATGAACAATTAACTGTTATTTTTAGTTAATTAATTAATTAAATCAATCCAACAACTATTCCCTTTCCTTCATTAGATAAAAAAAAAAAAATTCAAGATTGCTACCCCATGATTTTACTCCAAATGACGCCCCTGGTCATTAGAGTATATTTTAAAGAAGTAAAAAGGATAGGACATAGGAGTAGTTATGGTTTGAAATTTGGATGAATGAAGGAGATAAGGGTGATGACTTGAAACTTAACATACATAAGAAAAACAAAGAATAATAAAATTGTATTTAAATAAATAAAATATGCAGTTAGTGTAATGTAGATTTGTACATATAGGTAGTATTTATATTTGATTTTTTAAGAAAAAACTATATTTAAACAAAATATTTTTGATACATTTTACTTCGAAGTTCGAATGCGTTTTGTTTTCTATTAAAGAATAAAGAAATATAAAGACTAGACTTTGGAGTTCAGTAAGTCAGTGTTCACTTTTCAGTCTTCACTGTGCCACTGTTGAAGTTTGAAGTGTTAACTGTTGCATTTTTCGTAATAGTTATTCTTAATTTCTTATTAAAATTGTAGGCACTCGCCATTGATGAGCGTTAGTGATATTTATTTATTATTACCATTGATTATAAAGTATAAACACTATTTATTTTAAAATCAATGTTATTACATAATGAATAATTTATTATTCTAGACGGAAACCCCGCATTGTTCACCCATTGTATTAAACAATGTACGGCGACCCTCTCGCTAACACCACCGCATCGTTGTTGCTTTAAATGGAAACATCCAATGCATATTATTTTTAATTGACGTGGGCGTCAAACTGGTTTATCGACGAGTATACCCTACGAAAGCACATGCTGTTGCTGTAATTTCTCTAATTCCGAATGGCAACACGTTATTGTTGTAAATCAAAAAATCATAATTTATTTAAAATACACAAGTATAACATATTATTATTATGTAAAACTGATGCAAGACGATAAATAAGTAATACACAAAAAATAATTATTATTGTGTATAATAATTAATAAATAAAAAATTATGTGTATTGTGTATAGGTACTACTACTAATATACTTTTTAGTTTTTATGGTCTTGTGTATTAGTACGATTTCATCGCCACGGTAAATTTACAATTATACTCATGTAAAACTTTCTGAAACGTATTAAATTTCAATTGAATTACAATCATTTCCAGCTAAATACGTACCTGGTACCTATATTCCTATATAGGTATGTACTTACTGAATAAAGTACTTTAATTCAATTATAATTTATAAATAAATAAATAATGGGTGAAAGAAGAAAGTTTCAATAAAGTTAGTATTTGATATTGAATGCTTCTACCAACTAGTTCTACAGTTTTCGTTTTCCTAATTATTAATGAATCTATAAAATTAATTAGACAGAAATAACATTAAAACTTAAGACATTTTCTAATAAAATGTTTGGTTAATGATTTTACATACAGTTATAATAGATAATAAAAAATAGAAAATAATTATTAATAAATACCTAATATATTACAGAATTTTGAGTTCTTTTTCCATATAATTTTAAAATTATTAATTCTAAGTTATATATTCGCATTGGCATTGTAATTAAATATTGTGAAAAAAAAATGTATACTTTTAGGTATATTATAATATAATTTATAATTTTTATTAAAAATTAACTTTGTATAATAATTTATCTGGTTGGACTGTAATAGTGTAATATTATTATAAATATTTTCAAGAAAGTAAGAAAATTAGACTTTCATATTATTATGTATTACAAGAAAATGAGAAATACAAATTAAAGATGATGTAAAATTAGAAGAAAAAAACATAATTTTGGATTTCATATTGTATATATTATAAATTATTTATATCGAATAATATGACTAAAATATTATTTTAATTGGAAGAAATTATGGCAATTTTTCCATTATAGTTTTTCCTAAATCCTGCACACAATATAATGACTGTTTAAAATGTTTAAATTTTAAAGAAAAATAATATGCGAACAGGTGTCATACTATCATCGTGCCGTATAATATGGTTTATAATTTAAAACAAATATTTTCAATCACACGACAAACGCGTCTACTCGTGACGGTATATTATAGTCTATAATATTACCTATAGGTACTACCACTTGGCACTTACCAATACCCAGGTACATAGTACCTACAACCTACCTGTAACCTATACAATACTATAGTTATGTAGTGTGTACTTATACAGACTACAGGCTACATCAACTGTACTGCACTACTACAGTCTCAGTGAACGTGTTTTTGTGTTCGAAGAAGGACGTCGGTGTGTGGCGTTCTGTGTTTTTTTTTATAATAGTTCGTGCGCCACTGCCACCAGCAAAAATGGTCATGTAGTATATTGTAACAATAATTTTTAACTATATGATACATTTCGTTTATATCTACTATTGACTTTGGTCGATGTGAGTCAGTCATTGTTAATTTTTGAGTTTTGACCGACACCGTATCGAATACTTTCCGACCAAGTCATGTCCAGAAAACTTGAGAAGTTTGTCATACTTTTCGACAACACCAATTTGTTGTATTTCCCGGGACAATTTTTAAGCGGCAGAGTGTTGGTGGAGCTCAAGGACGACACGCAAGCCTTGGGTAAAGAATTCATATAATAATAAATAATAATACAATAATATCATAAAGACTGCATATTATTATCTAGTCTATATAAAACATTAAAATATATTAAACCTATAATATTAATTTGCAAGATGCTAATTTACGATATATTAATATTATATTATTATACCTAGTCGTTGATGTTGGTTACCATTTATTTAATTTTCATTCGTGTGCAAAATTAATCAATTTAATTTTAATAGAAATTAGTAAACAATATCAATGTATTGAAAACAAACACTTAGGTCTTCCCGTCTGGTGCGGTTTGTTAACCATTGAAAAATAAAAATAAAAATAACAATAACAATAAATTATATGTTCATGTTGTAATCGCAAGTGAAAGTGTACAGTAGGGAGTAACTAGTTGGTTATAGAGTAGGCGTAAAATAACCAGCCGGACCACGCTTCAGCAACTTATAAATACATCGTACACTTTGTTGTAGTCTTTGTTTTGTCAATTCCATTATAATATTAATATATTATTATAAGAGTAGAATATTTTATGCGTTTGCGTAGAATTACAGAAACACGAAAACTTTCATTAAATGTTTTGCGAATTTTCTAAATGGTCAATTATTATGAAATTTTTTTTCACACAACTGGAAATACTGGAATTAAGTGATTGCAAATATATTATAAATACAATATTATAGTCGTTCTTTGATCTATATACTATTCAATATTACAATTCATATTATTAAATAGTAAATAGATATTAATCAATATTGTATATTATATTACTTTACATAATTAGGTACATTTATGCATATTATAATAGAACTGCTAAAATTGTATTGATAATTGAAACATTACTAATTTTCTTTAGAGTTTTAACTGTGGATTAGAATTTAGAACTAATAGAAATTGGCTTAAAGACTAAAGGTATGGGTATGGATAAAAAGGTTAAGGTACCTTGTACCCTTTTTATACATCATACCTAATTTTCCAAATACCTACATCTTAAAATTTAAGGAAAATGTAGTTATTAGGTAGGTACTCAATAGATTCATCAAACAAATATAACGATTTATTTACGTAAGTCTAATTTGAATTTATACATTATACTAGAAATTATTTTCTTCAATATAATTTTTTTTTTTTTAATTAGATTTTCATATTTTTAATTTATTAATTTATAAAAGATGATTTAACAACTATATTATTATTCTGAATTTTAGTTAAACGTTAAATCTTAAACACGTTAAGGGTCTTCGATAGTTTTTCTTTTAAGAAATACTTAATAACTTTATGAATTTTTAACTATTCAAAAAATAATATAAGTAGTCTATCGATAATTAATAATAATTTGAAAGACTTACACATAAAATAAATTTAGGTAATTGAGATGATTATACATACATAATACACTTACAGACTATTGACTATCCCAAAGTTATATTTTCAAACAATAAATATTGAGGTGCGCCGTGAAATAATTATTGTATAATGTTTTTCAACTGCCTTTTCTTCTAATATTTTTGACCTTCATACTGATTATTATTGACAGTGGACAGTCCACAATGTGTAACATAAATGATGTTGACCAACTGTTTCCTTCTTTTGTAGATTTTGGCAATGTTATTCCTTTTAAGTAATATTATTGTATAACAAAGGTTTTAATAAAAAAAATCCGATTTTTACCTATAGTAGATTAAATAATTATACGAGTAATATCTACTAATATAAATTAACAACATTTAAAAATTTTTAAGTTCTTTAAGTGATTCAATACTTTAATTTAAATAATTCAATTTATGGATAAACATAATTGAATTATTGGTGTTACTATTCGATTAATAGAAACAGAATAAAAGGTACCACCTCTATTTATTTAGTTATATTATAATATATACAGCCATTCACTATTCAGATATCAGTATATATGATGATTTAACTTTTAAATACAGATTAATTTAGAATAAAGGTAATAAATTATTAACAAATGACAATGAGTAATAGACTAACCTATAGTATACCTTAGTAACCTAACCTATTATATAAGGAATGAAAGAAAAAATGTTTTACGAGTATTTATAAATAAACTTATGTAGTAATAATTATGTACGCACATGGACACCGCAAGGACAATTTGCAAAGAGGTGCACTGTTACATTAATTTTTCTACAAAATATAGAATTTTGAATATTTCCTAAAATTCTCGTTTTTATCTAATATGTTTGATAAAATTGGCAATTTTGGGTTTTAAGATCTGAAAATTATACTGACGTACCTATTAATTAATATGATATAAAAATAATATAGTATTAGAATAATCCCCAGAATAATCCCAATTCCCAAGTCTTAATTTTTTTTTTTTATAACTGTTTAAAGTTGATAATTATAGTGTAATCGAAAATCTATAAGAATTCATATAAGTATTGTTCTTATTTCTTATCAATACTTTTACAAAAATGATTAGTAAAAAATCAGAGCATTATTTTAAGTGGAAAAAGCAATTAAATAATAAAATAAGAGCTGATATTCCTGCCGCACAGGATACAGGTGTGCGAATCATAGCGTTTAATTTTAATTAGAATTTGAATGCAATGATAATAAACCATTGCATTCGAAAAAACGATTCTGAGCGAAGTTCAGTCAGATTATAATTTTCGTTTGAACTAAAAATATCAACTTAAAACAGCTATAAAAAAAAATTGAGATTAGGGATTTTTCTAATATTTTAGTATGATGTTAAGTAATATGTATACTGAAGTATACTTCAGTAAAATTTTCAGACCTAAAAACCAAAAATTGCCAATTATATCAAACATTATATACATAAAAACGAGAATTTTACGAAATATTCAAAGTCCAATATTTTGTAGAAAAATTAACATAACGGTTCCAAAATTTTACCACATATATATAATAGCAATAGCTATGTGAACACCCAAAAAAATTTTCAAGTCTCTAACTTAAATATTGCTTGAATTATAGTGAAATATTAAAATCGAATTCGTCGAAATTTCAGTTTTCGTGAAAAATGCCGTTTTTTCGTCATTTTTTCGGCGTTTTTTCTACCGCTTAGGGTCAATTTTGAGAAATTCGAAAAATGACCTAAATAAAGTATCAACTACATCCACTTTGCTACCGGAAACATACCCTATTCGTGCCAATCGGAGCATTATTTCGGGTCGTAATTTTGTTTTCATACATAAAAAAAAAAAAAAAATCACACATCATTGTAATGCCAAAAAGACAATAATTTTATTGAAGCATACTTATATATATATTGGTTAACATAGTTCTGAAGTAGGTAGGAGGTACCTATTAATTCTTTTTATAGGTAGGTATTTAATGTTGAAATATTAGTAAAATCAATATTTAAAGTATTTGTTTGGATTCTTCTTATTATATTTCAATAGTTTACTTTACAATAATGTTCATAGGCGCTAGGTTTCGAAAATACCATGATCTATATTATACTATATTTTATATAGGGCTACTGATTTATCATAGTATCGTTATCGATCGATAACTTTTGAAATTTTACACCTCGCAATTTTATCTAAATGAATTAAAAACTTTAAGTAGGTACCATAAAATTAATAATAGGTACCTATTATAACAAAATTTCAAAATTTTTCTATATTATTTTATCATAAATACAATAATTTAATGTTGATAATCCTTTAAAATTATATTTTCTTTTCAATAAATTAATAGGGACTGGGCCCCGAATCCCCGATTTAATAATTTCATTGGGGCTTTGTCCCCGCAGCCAACGTGTACTTGGCGCCTATGTTAAATACATATGTTCAAATACTAATGATACGTACTAATGTTAAATACAATTGACAAAAAATGTTGAAAATTTTATTAAAGCTCAAATACATATAATATTACTTATACTACATATATATTATATTATATACTACATTATTACTCAGTTCCAAATAGGTAATTGTGAATATCACATTTACAATTTTTTTTTTAAGTTTATGACATTAACACTTTATAAGTGAAATTATTGTAATGTATTATATTTTGTAGGTAGGTTTATATTAGATATAAATATTAATATATTATTATATTAATATTTATCTTTCTACTTAAAATATCATTTAGTGATTGTATTTCACTTATAATTTATAAATTATAATTGAATAAAATATGAATGTCAATGTTTCTCATCTCAACCGTGCGGTTACGGAACGAAAATAGGAAGGTAGTTACTTTCTTTTATTGAAAATAAAATATTTATTTAAAGGGAACGTCAGCAATTCAGCATATTTTATTTATAATTTTATAAATAATTGTAAATGTGTGACATATTTATAAAAATTTTAAGTTAGGTATTTAGTATTTTATTATCTATATTGAAAGTGGCATACATAGGTACCTACATAAATTACCTAGCTACCTACTATTATTTTATAGTAACTAATAAGGTAAGTTTTAGTAAACTAAATGTGATTTTTTATTTTGAATGATTATAGTAATTAGTGAATATCATTTTATATTCCATAATATTAACTTATTATTAAAAATAGGTATCTCAATTTGCCAAGTTAATTTTTATAGTCACCTATATAATATTAATTGGGATACACACAGTTTTCATTAATTGTATCATTATAATTTATGAGTTTATGGGTTGTTGACCATACAATTATTTGTTTAAATTGATATTTTATTCATTAATTACAAGTAGGTACAATTAAATGTTAAAATGTTTGTTAATGTCTTTTTGTCTAGATTTTTTATGGTCTAATAATTTATAAAATAACCGAAAATATAGAAATAAATCAACAAATGATCATGATTATAATATTATCAAATGAAATGTATTACTTAAGTACCAAACTCTTGTATGAGCCATTATAATTTAGGTAGTACCTACTAATTAAAACATTTTAGAATATTATAATACATAATATTAATAAAATAAATAATTATTTTATTATTACTAGGTTTACATTTTCATGTGATTGGCGAAGGTGTAGTTAGATTGAAGAGCAAAAGGCGTGAGAGGATCTATGATAAAGAAAATTACATTGATTTTCGAATGAGACTCCTTGGGGAACCAGGTATAAAATATTAATTACAATTATAATAAATTTAACTATAAAAGTAAATAGTCATTAACATAGTATTTAATAAATTTTTATGTAGCTCAACCTCCAGTAGTGTTGTCACCAGGAATCCACAGTTTTCCATTTAAACTTGGCCTGCCTCCTGGATTGCCATCTACATTCCTTGGTAAGTCTGGATGGGTCCAGTATTATTGCAAGGCGGCACTTAGAGAACCAAACTCACTTACACATAAAAATCAACAAGTTTTCATCGTCATGAACCCAATTGATCTCAATACGGAGCCATCTATTTTATCTGTAGTAAAACATCATATGTTCAATTATGTCTCACTAACGATAATACCCTTTACACCACGTGTTATTTTATGGTTACAGGAACCATTTCGGTGTGACATTGATCACAGTCTATCAAAAGCCATGTGTTTAGGATCTGGTGTAGTTGAATGTCAGGTATGTTTGGATAAAGGAGCTTATGTACCAGGTGAAACAATTGAAATCACAGCCACAATAACCAACAACAGCAAAGTTACCATTAAATCTACTAGAGCTACACTTACAGAAGTACTTTATTTGGCATTTGTAATTTAGTAAAATTATATGATTTTAAATATGTATCTTGTAATATTTATTTATAATTGTTTAATTCAAATTTATTTTTATGTTTGTTGAGATCAAAATATTACTTATATAATTTATATTATTTCTAATTATTAATGTATAATAAACTTATTAAAATTATTTTATTTTGTTAATAAATTAATTAATATTCAATATTGTTTTAGACCATTCAATACTTTGCCAAAAATAAAATAATTCAATCTGAAACCAGAGAATTGGCTTCATTAAAGAGAGATAAAATCAAACCAAATGAAATGGATCAATGGCATAATGAACAACTTTATGTGCCACCACTACCGCCAACTAATCTTCGTGGATGTCATCTAATAAACATTCAATATGATATTTACGTAAGTATAAATAGAATTATATTTAATAAAGTTTAAAACAAAATATGTTTTGAACTTAATACTCGTAATATTATTTATATACTATTGTATTAAACTATTAACTAGCATTAAACATTTTTTATATACAAGTTATTTATTACTTATTAGTGTAAGGCTTAACATATGCACAAAAACTAGCTCCCTAGTGTAGAACTGAGATTATAATTTATTTTCATTGTATTAGTTTAAATAGTGTATTAATATAATTTGCGAAATATCTATAACAAATTATACCTATAATATTCATAAATAATTTTAATTATTTAAATTTTATCATAAATATTATTTTAAATTCTATTAGTATAATTAAAATTTATTTTTTATAGTTTATTATATCACCAAATAATATGGAGAAGGATGTAAAATTACAACTTCCTATTATGATGGGTACATATCCATTTAAAACTGAAAATGGATCTTTTGATGGAAAACTGGGAACTCATTATCCGTCAACATTACCGATACTAAGACCATGGCTGGAAGAAAAGACTTTTAAATAATTTAATTTATATTTAATAATTATTATATATTAGTTAACTAACTAACCAATGAAATTTATATATTTAAAATTTATTAATTTAAAATGGCAATATTTTTTTATATATATTCTTATAAAATAATGTAATATTTATTTAAATTAAATTATTTATTATGAAATAAATATTATAAGTACTTAATATCATTTAAATATTGTAATATTAATATTTATTAAAAATAGCATTTGTGCTAAATATTAAAATAAAATAAATACAACCTATTTCACAAATACAAACTAAATAAACAAAATTTTATATTACACAAATTAATAATTTAATGAAAGTTGTATTCAGATGGTATCATTGTTGAAATATGTATAAACTATATAAAATATAATTTAGTGATATGTTGATGTTTTGATTTTAAATAAATAACTAAATTAAATATTTATATTGGAATAATATAATGATAATTATAAAATTAAGGTGTGGGACAGCAATTTCAAATAACTATTAATTATAATATTTAAATTACAATTTGTTACTGAATAAATTTTAGCTATCCCATTATATATACACACACACACACACATTAATTATATAAAATAATATTAAAATTATTCAATTGTATACTCCAAAGTTATAAAACAAAAAAAGTGTAAGTCAATTTTTTGAAAATAAATAGTTTTTATTTATCAAGAAAATATTAATTTATAATTAAACACACATATGTGTACATACAATATATGTTCTATGAATTAATTTGGAAAAGTATTAACTTTCATATCTGAGCTCTACAAAACCTTGGAATTGATTAATAGTATGCCATCCTGTACAACATAAGCTATTTAATATCATTCGATCACTGAACATCACTCCATTTAAATGGTCCATTTCATGTTGTATTATTCGAGAAGTCCAACCTCTAGCATCTAATGATAGTTTTTCTCCATTTTCATTAATTCCTAAGATTAAATTTTGTTTAAATTTAAAATTGGTAAGTTATAAGTACTTATAATTGAATTTCACCTGTTAAGAGTAGCCGCTTGTATCTCGGAACATCAGCTGTAAACCCCTTAAAACTTTCACAAGATTCACTGAAAGTAACTTTTGTATTATCCAACACTTTTAATTCTGGATTTATCCAAACCTATAATAAATTACCGTTAAACAGAATTTTAATACCAACATTTTTGTTTCTAACTTGATTTTCAATATGTTGCATTTCTTTTAGAGCGATTTCTTCCTTACTAAAATATTTAGATGGATGTGGAAAATGAATTACAAATACTTGCAGTGGTATGCCAACCTGAGGTGCAGCTAATCCGAATAGGTTAGATTTTTTCATTCGAGATTTCAAAATAAGAATTAGCTAAATAATACAATAACATACCATTAATAAAATTTAAATAGAATCATAACAGGTACAAAATGTACAAAATGTTTACAAGACAATTTAAATGCAAGTTCAAAAATGCTTACCAATTCTTACATTTTGTAATTCTTTGGTATTAATATAATCTGGATAAACTGGTAATGCTTTGTTTCGTAGTACTGGATCTCCAATTTGTACTACATGGCTGGTGTAAGGTGGTTTTGGATGTTTTGCGAGAAACATCCGATTGTAACTTCGTTTTAAAAATCGCCAAACCATTTTGAACGAATTTGTTTATTAAGCCGTGGCTAGTGACTAAAAACAATGAAATCCAATTACTGATTGATTGACTTAAAGAAATTACCACCACTTCTAAATAGTAAGTAGATAGTAGATACTTTAGACAAGTATTCTGTTTTTTTTTTTTTTTTTTTTTGTTAATTTATAGCTGACACCCACAGCTTCCTATACTATATTACTATAAAATCTATGCTGAAATCATTGAATTAACTATAAGTATAAGATAAGTTATTAAATAGTTCAATGGTTGAAACCTGAGAGTAGTATTAATAATATATTAAAATCAAATAACAATATTATAATATAATAAGTGCGTTTTCATAAAGTACCGAAAGCAAAACGGTTACTGTCTGTTTACTGATACAACTTATTAGTTAATTTAGATACCTACGTTATAATGCCTCGGGAAAACAATCCAAAATAAAATATAAATTATCAATAGTAACAGAAAAACAAAATTCTAGAACCGTTTTTTATTTTAAACAATATAACCGGCAAAACAATTTTTATTTTTTATTAAACCTTTTACATTTGAGTTGAGTTTCGTCACTTCTACGAAAATGCACAAATTTTGTGTTCTTACTTCTTACTATCATCACATATAAGAGATAACATTAAACGTTATCTTTAAATTTATCGGTCTATGATCAATATAAATTATATTATAATTGATCAAAAACTAATAAATGAGTCACCTACATACCCAATTCTGACCGTAGTCGCTCAGAATCGTTTTTCGAATATAAAATGTTAGGTAATCAATTTTCAACACTATTATTCTCTTTACACGTCCAGTATCCCTTCTCTTCCTTTTTATACTTTAAACAACTATAAAAAAATCATAAATATAATAATTCACAATTAAAATTAAAACTGTAAAAAAAAATGTAATTGAACTTCAATAAAATTTATAAATTTTCAAAAAAAATTCAATTTTAATTAACATTATTGTAAAATAATAAGAAAATATAATAAGAAGAATCCATGTACCTACTTTAAATATTGATTTTACTCAAATTTCATCTTTAAACACATATAAGATATAACAAAAATTTATAATTGATATTTTTCTAATATTCGGGAAATACATTAACCAATATATGTAAGTATGCTTCAATGAAATTTTTTTACTTTTCTATTCATTTTTATTATAAAAGAATTGAAAATAATAAGAATACTAATTGTATGGCTTCTAAAATTTTCGATTAAACTAAAAATATAAACTTTAAACAGCTATAAAAAAAATCGAGACTTGGGATTTTTCTAATATTTTTGTATCATTTTTATTAATATGTGAGTATACGTCAGTAAAATTTTCAGACCTTACAACCCAAAATTGCCAATTTTATCAAACATTATATACAAATATACAATATACATAAAAACGAGAATTTTACGAAATATTCAAAATTCTACATTTTGTAGAAAAATTAATAATTAACATAAATTATAAAACATATAGTACATAATATATATAGTACCCTTTTTTTCTCCCTGTTTGAATCGACGACCTGGAGGGAACCACTTTCGCGTTACTTCCTCCGAAAGTAGGTACCTATGTGAACACGTAATAAAATTTTCAAATCTCTGACATTAAAATTGCCTGAGCTATCGTGAATTAGTCGAAATTTTAGTTTTCGTTTGTTTTTGTGCGTTTGTGCAAAGACTGGCTATCGAACAGAAGGGTCGGCAGCGTGGTGGAATTTGTTTATTCAGAATATTATAATTTATTTATTATTATAATTATTAATTTATTATTAACCACCACAATGTATAAAACATTTATAAACAACATTGTTAAAGTATTTTTATAAATTATCATTTTAGCACGGTATGGAATATCTATTTCATTATCATTGGTATTGAGGATAAAGATTTCCTAAAAATAAGGATATTTTTTTTTTTTTATAAAAAATACAATAACTATATAATAACTGATACTATATTCTTATAAATTCATAATTTTTATATTTATTTTATGATATTGCATTGTGCATAAATAAAACACTCGAGGAAAATTTTTGTATTAAATTTAAAATTAAAAATAAAATTTTGTTTGTTGACAACCATCATTTAATCATTCATACGATTCTAATACATCTCCGTATTTGTTAAGAATTTCATATAATAAACCGTTAGTCCAACCAAATCCAGTCTGTGGTGTATATTCTCCTCCGTCGCCAGATTCACCAAAATAAATGGCACTGTACTGTAAATAAAAAAAATAGCCAGTAAGGTATGTCTACACAACATGCGTATTATACTCGTTTAGGATATGCACTTTTACGGTGCTTTCGTAATTTGTATACCTAATATTATAATTTATAATAATATGAATTTGTTCTTGTAAAAATGAACGACTAACTTTTTCATACATGTATCCAGATTTTTTATAACCATTGTAGTTCGTTTGTATCCAAGAGTTTGCTATATTAAATGCCACCTTTTTTGCACGTTCACTATTAGTGTCATCTAAACCGTTAATTAGCATCGACTGTAGTGGTGGCCAACAGTTTGGATAGTCCCATTGCTGACCACTTTCGATTAGAGATGTTGGAACACCTTTGTGGGTAAATTACATTGCAATTAAAATACAAAAAAAAAATAATTCGTTCTACAATTACAACACGTTGTTTCACTGGTAATAATAACTAAAAAAAAAAAAGACCCCCAACTACACAGTGCACTCTTTTACTGTGATATTAAATGTGAAAAATGAAACCGAAGTGTTTTTTTTTAAATTTTTTATATGACAAATTATTAAGAACTAATATTAATATAATGACCATCATACTGGGCATACATGAAATGAATAAATCATTAACCTATAACTTCTATAGGTATATAATGCTTCATATTTGGTAAAATTTTACTAACATATATAATTTAGATTCAAGTCCTCGTTAATTATTTGATTATTAATTAAATACTGAACTGCTTTATTGCCATAGTATCTACTCATCATCTTATTGTAACTACCCGTCCACAAAGGTGCTAAATTTGATGCGTAGAATTTATTGCGACGACTGGTACCTTTTTTTAAATCGTAATCCAACCAAATTCCTTCTTCTTCGTTCCACAACAGCTGTAACACAAAATATTACCTACTTCTAATTAATTTACGGTAAATAAGTAGGTACCTACCTATACTTATACATTATACTAAAATTTGGTTAAAATTAGTAAGAAAATAATATGTTTGAAATGTGATCATATTTCATTGACTATGACTTAATTTTATTACGTAACAGAATGCTGCAGTAAATGTAATAATTCGTTAAATATATTTTTGAAGTAAAAAATTATTTTTAATAAAATTTCTCAAAATTAAAGGAACATTTGTTTTAAATTAACTTACAGCATCTATTCCAACTTGGAAACGTTCAGCAATAGCTTTGTATTCGTTTGCTTTTAATAAATTGCCACTTAATTCAAAAAATTTCGATAGAATATCACAGTTCGATTGTAATATAGAATTTAATTCGACATAAATAAAATTTTGTGGATCAGTGTCTATCAAAGTTCCTGAAAAAAAAAACTTGTTATTTAATATATTATGCGATGATTTTATATATTTTTAATATGAATTTATTTACAGTGTCCCAGATCTATATTTACTCATTGAAATACGAGAGTTTTATAATGTATATTTTTTTATGTTTTTAAGTATGAATACACTTTTTCTACCCGAAATAATGCTCCGATTTTCATAAATAGCATATGTTTCCAGTTGGTAAGTGGATGTAGTTGGTACTTTATTCAGGTCATTTTTCGAATTTCTCAAAATTGACCCTATGCGATAAGAAAAACTACTGAAATATGAAAAAACAGTATTTTTCACAAAAACTGAAATTTCAATGAATTCGAATTAAATATTTCATGATAACTTAAGCAATTTTGAACTTCAGACTTCAAAATTTTATTGAGTATTCACATAAGTACAAAGTACTATATATATATATATATAAATTTAATTCCAAATTATAAATATATATATATAAATATATATATGGGATAAAATATTGGAACCATTACATTAATTTTTCTACGAAATATAGAACTGTCAATATTTCTTAAAATATTTTCGATAGTTTTCATTTTGATTTTTGACTAGAAATAATGACTCAATTGCCATAAATGGGTTATGCATTCAGTAAAAATTTTATCATGTTAGTACTTTATTTTCAAATATTTTTGTTTTATGGTAGGTTGGTGTTTTAGGATATACGATTAAAAATGACGGCAAAATTTACGAAAAACATAGAAAGATTAATAAATTAATTTAATTAATAAAAAATATAAGTTTTAGAGACTTGAACAGTTTATTGAGTAGGTATTCATATTATTATGATTATTTACATGAACGACATTTTATAAAATATTAAAACTGCTACTTTGATTTTTAAATCTAAATAAGGTTATTTTATTAAAATAATTGTAATTATTAATTTATTATCAGTATATGTTATATTTATATCTGACTGAACATAAGTGAAAATCGTTTTGTCAAAGACTCAAAGTAATAATTATTTATATCATTGGTTTCAAATTTTAATTATAATACAACATACCATCCTTGCTTTACTATTATAATTTTCACAGTTGTATCCTATCTTGTTTTTAATATGTTTATGCATAAAGATATAATTATTTTTATAATGTTTATAATTATTGTACCAGTACCTACCATTATCATATTCATAATTGTTAAAATGTTTGGTTGAAAAATCCCATCCAGATTCAGCGGCAGATTTTATTCTAACATAAAGATCGTCATCATCTATTGTTTCTGGAAGTTTCTGAGCTAATATTTTATCTTCGCTAAAAATATTGAATAATAAAAATGTTAATTTAATAATTATTTTATAAGAATATATTATTTTTTATATTATAATGTAATACAAATATGATTCGGGACGTGGTCCATAAGTACGCGTGTTATATTGACCCATTATATATTCATTTTCACCTTTATCTACAATGATGGTTCTATGCTTTAACCAAAAAATTACTTCTTGTTCTAAATACTGAAATAAACATATTATCGTACATAAATTAAGTAATTATATATATATCGTAATCATTGGCGGAAATCGGGGGGGGGGGGGCTTAGGGGGACTTAGACCCCTCAAAAATTAATTATAGTAAAATTAGCCCCCTCAAAAATAAAGGGCTACTTTATAAGTAAAATTATTGAATTTTAAAAAAATGTGAATTTATAATAACAATTAAAAATTGGTATTTATAATATACAAAACATAATATATAAATGCGTTTCATAAAGTTTAATTAGTTTCTTGGAATTATATTATACGGGTAATAAAATGTTGATAAATTTGAACCATTTACAAAAACTATGGTTATGACTTATGACTTATGACTATAAGATTTAAAAATACAAAATATTCTGTTATTTGTTGCCCACGTACATAATATTCTAGATTTTATCGATACGAACATTAATAAAATTAAACAACGTAATCGGAAATCTAATTTACCATCAACTATTAAAATATTATTATATTATTATTATTACTCGTTAATAGTTTAATACCCTAATAAATAATAATACTATCGGTAAACATGCCAAATGCTGGTAAAGGTGGGTAAGTACGTTTTATTTTTATTTACCATGTTAACTATTGTCAATCTCAATCGTAATTTTGTATCTGTAAGCTGTATTGTTACTTGTTTAGTGTCGTTATAATTATTATTACTAGGGCAGAGGACTTATAGCATTTGCATATTTGTTTTGTGCAGCCGTAAAAAAAGGCCAACTATATAGAAAAATGTTTCATGTTACGACAAAGCCAAATCTGTAATTTTATGGTGCATATTTTTGCATATTTAGATATTTTTCAGTTTTTGAGACATATTTAACTTATATAATATGGTTTTTGGGGAAATATTTTGAACAATTTATAAAAATAAATATAAAAATATGTAAAATGAAAATTTGAAAAAACACTTAGTTATTCAATGCAATTTTCAAGGTGAAAATATTATTTACTTCGTCCGTAGGTTTTTTTAAAAAAAATTCTAACATATTGGTAATTTTTTTTAGGGTCAGAAGAATGAATTAATAACACGTAAATTTATATACATACATTTCAATAAAATTAAGTTAAAAAATTGTGAAAGTTTCATTAAGATTAAGTTTTTATTCATGTGTTATTGGTCGTGGACTGTATAGCAAATAAAATGTATAATTAAATTTAGTTAGTATTTGTAATGTTTCTTATTTTAAATATTTTTTATAATTAATCTATATAATAAAATTTTAATAGCATAAAAAAAGTGCATATTTTAGAGTTTTTAAGTGCATAAGTGCTTGCATATTTAGCCTTTTTTTAGAGCTACAAGTCCTCTGCCATAATTATTATTATAGGTTTAGGTAATATCATTATAAATTAATAGAATAGTAAATTTGTTTTTCTTGATGCTTAAACATTAAACCAGGCCCCTTCTGTATTACAACTTTTAATACGCACATCGCACTCGTGCATTTAAATTATAAAAAAAAAATAATTAATGTTACAATATAAATATTTAAAATACACTTATTTGTAATTATTAAGATTTTGCATTGCCTAGCTAAACTGTATTTGAAAAAAACAAGATTTGTAAAGATAGTTAACCAAATGTGTGATATATTATAAAATGAGTCAATGTTCTTATCAAACGCTAAAAATATTATAATAATATAAAATAAATACACTTAGATAATTACATTTATTTTTATGTAACTAAAAAATAATATAATTGAAATTTTTATATTTTTAATTATTTACTTTTTAGTTGTATTTGATAATGTACATTCCATACAATAATGAATAGGTAACCGTATTATGATTATTCTTATACGAGTATAAATATAACTATTTATAAAATTAATTATAATTTAATGCACTTACATTATATCAATTTACAAATTATTATATTTTAATTCTTTATAATATTAAATTATTATTAAAATCTGTAAAAACCAATTACCTTTAAGTGTTTTATAATCATTTTTTTGTCATTCGTTAATGTATAATAAATATAAAACATATGCATAAGAAGAGGTGGTTGCGATCTCTTTTCATAATAAACTCGACTGCCATTTAACATATATCCATATTTCTTTACTAAATATATCATATTTAGTAATATTCCTTTTACTGACAACGACATTTCACAAAGCAAAGCTCCTATATTAATTTAATAATATATTATATACCAATTCTAATTATCATAATTATAATAAATTAACACATAAGACATGAATATAAAGGTAACAGATTATAATATGACAAATAATAATTATAGGACATAGGTAGATATTTCTTATAGGTATCAAATATAATTCATAATATTATTATGTGTAACAGTATACCTTACTGATCAGATAATTTTTACTGTCTAAAATATAAAGTATAAAATAAAATAGAAATCATTTATTATATAAAATATATAATTGGATTTTGTATTATATACATTTAGAATTTTAGACTAAACATGCTATAATTTTTTAGGAAGTCCATATAATGGACGAATTTCATTTAATATTCCATTATTCATAATAGTGGCGTATTTACGGGAGTATCATGAGGATCAATCCCCCCCCATAGGCTGTAAAATATCTAAATAATTATAGCCATCATATTAAATACTATTTTAGATTCTGAGCGAAGCAAAGATTCTAATATATTGACAATGATGTGTGATTTTTCTTATTTTTATGTATGAAGACTTTTTCGACCAGAAATAATGCTCCGATAGGTTTTCAGTAGAAAATTGAATGTAATTGGTACTTTATTTAGATAATTTTTCGAATTTCTCAAAATTAACTTTATGCGATAGAATAAATGATGAAAAACGGCATTTTTCATGAAAACTGAAATCTCGACGAATTCGATTTCAATATTTGACGATAGGTAACTCGGGCAATTTTGAAGTTAAAGACTATAAAATTATATAGAATGTTTATTTATGTACTATATTTGTACCTATATGGTATATGGAGAATTGAAAATTTTATTGGATATTCACATAGGAATTATATATATGGGGTAATATTTTGGAACCGTTACGTTAATTTTTCTATAAAATATATATAGGACTTTGAATATTTCAAAACATTTTTGTCTTTATGTATATAATATAATGTTTGATAAAATTGCCAATTTTTGGCATTATGGTATATGAAAATTTTACTGGTGTATATTTACATAGGTATAACATATCAAATAGTGTCAGCCTTTTATATTAATTAAAACAAAAATATATATAATATACCTTATACATAGGTACTTAAGTAGCTAGTAGTCAGTAAGTACCTAATAACAACATGTTATTAGCTTTTCCCTTTTGATAATTTTAATAATAATTCTACTACACATTACACAATGTCAAAATATGAATAATGTGTACGGTTGCCATATTTAAAAATTAAAATTGTTAAATACGGGACAAAAAAAATTTGGCTTATAGAACTACAATATATATAATATATGTAAACATAATTTTTATGTTATTACGTCGGTTATTACTAGGGCCTGGATTTCAATGCAAAGTGCATATTTTTTTAGTTGATGTTACACAATGATTTTAAGTACATAATTCGTTTCATATAACGAGCGGCTTCAAACCTACAAATTTTATTTTACATTTTTTTTGCATATTTCGTCGTTTTTTCATTTTTAGAGCATTTTTAGCATTATTGGGTCATTTTACTGGTTTTTAAGTAAGTACAATAGGCTTACTTATAGAATTTTAATTACTTATACATAAATTTTAATAATTTTGGTATGTTTAGAATGAATAATATTTCTCCAAAACGGCCAAAATATATCCGGTCTAATCGGCATTTTAAGGTCATTATTGTGGTAAAAATGTAAAATGCATTTTTTAAGGGCATTTTTGTCTATTTTTTAGAGCATACTCGTATTGTTTTAAGTGCATTTAAATCCAGGCACTAGTTATTACATAAGTACATATTATAAATTAATACAAATACAATATCTCTTTACTCTTTGTATAAAAACGATCTATATTTTATATTATACCGCAATAAAATATTAAGAAAAAAAATTGATTTATAAGTAAATTATAATATACAATATATTATTTTTCAAAAATTTTATAAACTGTATAAATATAGGACACGTTTGAAAAAAACGGGACATTTCGGTGTCCCGAATAGAGTGGTCAGGACAACGGGACAGATAGTTAAAATAAGTGACATTCCCGATCCCGTATAGCACGGGAAGTCTGGCAACCCTAAATTAATGTGTTAACTTATTTATATCAAAAATGAATATTGTAATTAATAATTGTACCTATTTACCTTTTATGGTCCAATATGAATCCCAATAATACATCTCCTTAAATCGTCCTCCGGCTATAAAGAATCCGTTTGGTAAATATATGGATGAATAGCGTTGTGGATTATATATTGCATCTTTGGAAACTTTTCTCGCCAATTGTTTCCAAATTTGATTTACATCTAATGCAAATTTTCTTCATCAAAAAATAAATCATTTTTAATTTTAAAGAAACTAAATTTAAATAAAAATACAACTATTATTACTTATAATTCGAATCGTTTATTTTATTCGCTATATCTGGATGATCAGTAAAATCTGTTGGTTTCCATTCAATTAGTACGTCATCATCAAAGTTTTCATTTACAAAGTCCAACAGCTCATCTTGCGGTACATTGCCTCCATATTGATTCTTTAACTCGGTATATGCATCTACAATTTCCGTTTCATTCCGTGTCATTTTCATGTCAACAAATATTTTCGAATCCGGAAATAATCTAGACATCTGGACATCCTCTAACAACTCACCATGACAATAGACTTTGCTAGATTAAGTGTAAAAGTAATATACATATCTATCCTAAATATACTTTGATTTAAGGTAGGTAAGTACATCAAAAATTGAAAAAGAAAAATAACTAATTAAAATTATAATATATTACATAATTGTTAATCTAATATTATGTTCGTGTTATTTTAAAATTTAAACGTTGACTGTAATGAGTGATTAGTAATAAATGATTATGATCCAACAATAAGGATTTACCTATGCATGATATAGGTAACTATATTATATAATTAATCCTAGTAGTTGTACGTTGTACGTTGTACCTGTAAATTATAAATTATTATAATAAAGATGACATTTTAACCGTTTTTGAACATGTATTACTGTATCATAATATATACAATATAAACAGAACAGGTAAATTAAGCAGTAGACAGGTACTAAAGGCGCGTACTACCAAGCGCGGATTCAGAGGGGAGCTACGGGTGCTCAAAAAAGGGTGCTTTTTTTATAATTATTATTATAATGTTAATTAAAAGTAATATTTATTAAAAATGTTAATGTTGAAAAAACATTTTATACATACATTTTAAAAAAATGAGAATATCTCTACTAATATTTTTTTTTATCTTAGCACCCCTGTTAAAATTTTCTGGATCCGCGCCTTGATGCCCTACTTTGTTTGGATTTTATAGAAAGTACTCATTTTAAACATCAGTATTTTATTGCTATAATAACTATTATACAAATGTATTTAAATTATTTGGTATTGGTATAAGTCATTTGAAAGTGAGTTTTAGAAGATAATATTATAGTGATTACATAACGATTGGCATATTTATGTAATAAAAATTATAATTAAAATTAGAATTAAAATTAAAATATTAATTTTTTCTTATATATGTAATTAATTGAAAAATATAATATTTATGAACTATATTATTACCTAGGACAAATTTCTTCATAAAATTGAATCTGAACATCATTGTTTTTGTAATATTGTAATCCATAAATTCCATGAAAAAACATTAATGTTCGTAGAATAAAATACGTCTTCGTATCCATATTTGTGAAAATATGGAAGTACTCAGAAAACCTTTATAACAAATCCTACCTATAGGTTTTGTCCTGTACCTATCCTATACATACATATATTTATATAAAACATAAATAGAGATCAAAAGTTTAAAATTTTGTCATTGAAATGGCACTGATGTCACATATAACATATTTTACATTGTCAGCTATATTTATATAGGTTTTAACTACTTACCTACTAATGAGTAATGACTAATTAAAACCGATTTCAAATATTTTTATATCCTTCATCGGTTGCTATTATTTAAACAAGTGTTTTAAATACAAAGCATATCATATAATTATCATCGAACCATTTGTGCAAATAGTGTATACAGAGTGCGATTAAAATTTTGTTCCATACACATTGGATTTTCAATATTCAATGGTAATGGTACCTAGGTACTTCTATTATTTTTATAACACAATATTTTGATCACTTTGCGTATATACCAGGGTATGCATATGCGGTAGGAACTTATTTAGTTAACCAGACATCTTTTTCCCAAAATGTTTTAATTTACAATTAAAAAGCATGCTAACTATTAATAGGTATTATATTAATTATTAGTATTTTCGCAGGCATACGCCTTTGCAAATTTATGTTAAATATTGTCACTTGTTATTATTACAATAATGCCTTTTGGGTATAGAAAAAACAGACTCTAATCCAATTATTATGTGGGTATAATTTGGTGTCTGTTTACAAAATTATAGTTAAAATAAATTACCAACTATAAAAAGAAGAGCTGATACTCCTGCCGCACAGGATACAGGTGTGCAAATCATAGCCTTTAATTTTAATTAGAATTTCAATGCAATGATAAACCATAGTATTCGAAAAAACGTTTCTGAGCAAAGTTAAATCAGATAATGTAGGTATTTTTTAAAATTTTGACATTTTTTATTAAATACCTATCTATTTAAAACACAAAATTTTATCACACATATAGTACATAAATTAATACCTTATACAATTTTCAAGAAACTAAGATCTATATAAATGCTCATAAAATCCCTTGTCACCTAAATGACTATATCTGACAGAATTTCGTTCAAAATAGTTTTGTCCAAATGCGGTAGGAGTATCAGTTCTTCTTTTTGATACTTTATACAGCTATAAAAAAAATAACCGTAAATGTAATAAATTCACAATTTATTGGAACTGAGCTAAGTGAAATGTATTTCGGCTTAAATTAAATATTCAAAATTTTTAAAAAATATTTGTCAATTTTATTTAACATTATTGTAAAATATTGTAATATAATAATTAATAAGAAAAATCCATATTAAAATTTAAATATTGATTTTACTGAAATTTCAAATTAAAACAGCTAAAAAAAAAAAATTGAGATTAGAGATTATTCTAATATTTTGATATGATATTAAGTCATAACTCATAAGTAAGTATACTTCAGTAAAATTATCAGACCTTAATCACTAAAATTGCCAATTTTATCAAACATTATATATGTAAAAACGAGAATTTTACGAAATATTCAGTCCTATATTTTATAGAAAAATTAACGTAACGAATCCAAAATTTTACCACATAATTATAGTAGCTATGTGAACACCCAAAAAAATTTTCAAGTCTCTATCTAAATTGTCCGAGTTATCGTGAAATATTGAAATCGAATTCGTCGAAATTTCATTTTTCGTGAAAAATGCCGTTTTTTACCGCTTAGGGTCAATTTTGAGAAATTCGAAAAATGACCTAAATACCTACATCCACTTTCCAACCGGAAACATATGCTATTCGTGAAAATCCGGAGTATTATTTCGGGTCGTAAGTGTTTTCAGACATAAAGAAAAAAAGAGAAGAAAAAAAAGAAAACACACATCATTGTAAACCAATACTTTCTTCGCTTCGTTCATAATCTAAAATATTAAAACAAAAGAAAACACTAACTCCAGTTGCATTTTTTAGATTTTCAGCTAAGCACTTTAAAGTTTATTTTTAAAAATATGAAAGGTACGATTTTGGGCAGTAAAACTAGTCACATTAGCTACTTAAAAATGGATGTTTTCGACAATAAATTTTATCTAGTTAGTACTTTGTTTAGATTATTTGAATTTTCTAATGGTTTTCTTTTGGTAAGGAGAATAAAAATGGCATAAGAGCTGGATAACTTACTGAAACTATAAATTTGATTTTATATTCTGATGAATGAAAACTTTATTGAGTATTCAAATAGAAAATAGATATATAACATTTTGAAACTGTTTCTTTGTTTTTTAAATGTATCAAAATTTTAATTGCCAACTTATTATTAGTATATTTGGATGAACTTCATTCAAAATAGTTTTTTTCAAGAAGCAAAGATTTAATTATTGCACCTAAATCTTAATTATAAGTATATTATTATACAACAGTAAGTACACCATTCTTTCTTTACATTATCCTTTCCATAGCTATTAATTTAAATATATTCCTTTTCTTTATGTTAATATTATACTAACAACTAACATTTGTAAATTTAACAATACTTTATGTAAGTAGATCATATTATGTATAATACAGGACATAGATCGATTCAAAATATTATTTACCCTTAACCATTAATATCGATTTTTTTGTAAGTTTTTCAATAATATTTTTAAAATTTAATTAATAGTAAAAATTGTACCAATTATTTCTAATATGATTTTGTATTCTCAATATAGTATATAATTAATACTTATCAATCAAAAGACAAAATTATAATTATAATTTATTCCAACATTGTAATAGTTTTATTAATATAAATTATAGTTAATATTTTTAAATTAATATAATCCTATGTTATGGATTAATTCAAATAATTTATTCATATTTCTGATTTTAAAACATTTTAGATAGGTACTTAATACTTTAATAATGAAAAAAACAAATTAATTCAATATTTTAATTCTTTTATTATCAATTAATATTGAATAATTAAATTAATATTATTAACTAAATGATACAAGTATTTCTCCCGAAAAATAATTTACATGTTGGCCTAATAGAAAAAATAATTTTTTCTTATCATTTACAAAAAAAAAAAAACTATATATATATATATCTTCATTTATAATGCATAATTATATATTATTATGATTAATAATTATTATATTATAAGAAATAAATGCGAGATCTATTTGAATGAACAAGTTAATTTCCACCGTTTCATTATTCTTGCTCAAACAACTCGCGTTAAATTAACTTAACAATAGTACTTTGGAAGTGGCGTAATTAAAATGTTAATTTTTAAAAAAATTTGGCGATTTTTGAGAAATATATATTGTTGTCATATCTAATTATTAAAACTAGAATGATAAGCTCAAATAATAAGTAGTGTAAAGCCACTATATGAAATTTAAACTGAGCCCGAGAAAAAAAATTTGTTCACATAAATAAATCATTTATAATTTTATAAAATTTAGCAAGAAACATTAGAATGTCACAATATTATTTATATATTTTTTAAATACTAGAATACGATTAAAGCCAATTTTAATGTGATTTTGAGCCAATAACCAACATTTTTAGTTCCGCAATATAAAAATGAACAAAACAAAACAAAACAATCTTAGCTTAATATGATTACTTAATTTAATTATTACTCTTTAACTATTATCATGAAATTCATATATTTTAAATTAATTTAATATAATATTGAGTTTACAAAAATGTATAATACATAAAAAAACATTGTTAGTCAGTCGTTTGTTGACTTAAGGCTGAATAATTATTTTGTCTATTAAGTGCGTCTAAAATTTTGTTGAAATTCAAAACCATTGTTTGGATTCATTTGTGAAGTTAAGACAAATCTAAAAAGAAAAAAAAGAAAATAAATATTACAATCATATTATTGTACAAATATACGAGATGAGTATAAACATAAGATAAAATATTGTTAAAAATAATACCTATATATATTTAAACTATAATAATTCATTGTTAAACAACTTATAAATATAAAATGAATAAACTTATACTCTGTTCCAAAAGAGAAGACACAAAGCGGTGACCAGTTTTCGTCTGGTGGCGCGCATTCCCCACTTACTCCGATAAATGCACGTATGCTCACCAGCGACCTCCGACACCCAGCTGCACCGTTAAAAACTATTATACGGCGTGCTTCGATTGTTGACATCTATGATACTTGGCGAATATACATACATATAACCTGTCACTTGATAACCATGCATATGACAATGCTATTGTGTGCCACATTTTAATTACAGTGTATACATCGTCGGCAATGATCGGCAATAGGCTAGTAAAGCTTACCACGTGAAACAATGACAAGTGGAAGGGGAAATTTGCTATGCGCAGAACCAGTGTCAACTTTTTTGGAACAGAGTATAGATTACCAAAATTAAAAAAAAAAAAAACTATTCCTATATTTTTATAATTTATATAATTATAAAAAACAGTATAGGAAGGAACTTCAATATGAAAAATCATAAGAATACTAGGTAATTTAATTATAATAACTTGTGTAATTAATTTAAATTTACTTCGTTGATTATAATAATTACCAATAAATATCCCCCAGGTAGTCATAATTTCAAAAGGACGAGATGTTAATAAAATAAACATAACCTAAGATTTTATAAACTAATTTAAAGAAAGAATAGGTCAAATCTTAAAAAAATTAATTCATAAATATTATAAATTTATATTCATAATATTTATACACATATCTTTTAAGAAAGTATAAACTGAATATAAAAACAGAAAATTTAATGGTGATAAAAATTTAATTGAAATAATTTTAGTCATATTTATTTTTTATTTAAATAATATTTCAAATTAATTTGTATACAATAATTATAATTTTTCATTCTATTTCAAGTCTTAGACTTTAATTTTAATAATATTCTATAGACTTAAATAAAATGATGTATACTCTTTGTTAATCATTATTATATACAGGTATAAAGTGTTTTATTAAACATGCCCACCCCACTTTTTCTTTAATAATGCATATTAAATTTATTTATAAGTTACTTAAATTAAAAATATGATGGAACTTTAAATGATTTATTTACTAATTACAGTTTAGGCGTTGAATTACTATAATGCATTGATGCTTATTATATGAAGCTTGTGCTTCAATAAGAATGAGGAATGGATGGGAAATTTATTTATTAATTAATCTAAAATAAGAAGAGCTGATACTCCTGCCGTAGGGATATAGATGTGCAAATCATAGTGTTTAATTTTAATTAGAATTTGAATGCAATGATAAACCACTGCATTCGAAAAACAATTTTGAGTGAAGTTCAGTCAGATAATGTAGCAATTGATTAAAAATTTGACATTTTTTTTTATGAAATATTTAAAACACAAAATTTTATCACACGACCTAACCATATAGGTACATAAACCTAGTACATAAATGAATACCCTATAAAATTTTCAAGCCTCTAACTTCAAAATTGCCTGAGTTAACATCAAATATTGTAATCGAATTCGTCGAAATTTCAGTTTTCATGAAAAATGCCAGTTTTTTTTTGTCATTTTTTCTACTGCATAGGGTCAATTATGAAAAATTTGAAAAATGAACTAAATAACGTACTAACTACATCCACTTTCCAACTGGAAACATATGCTATTCATAAAAATCGGAGTATTATTTTGGGTAGTAAAAGTGTTTTCAGACATAAAAAAGAAAAAAAGACACATCATTGTAAAACCAATACATTATTCGCTTCGCTCAGAATCTAAAATATGATTATTATTTAAATTAAAATAAATTTAAAAAAAAAAAAAAAATCCAAAATATGCATTATAGGGAAAAATTAGGGTGGAAATGTTTAATAAATTCCTCTGTATATTACTTCTACAGCTTTAAAAATTGTTTTATATAATAATTTTGTATACAAAATAAATAAATATTATCTATATAAATTTATAAGATTTGAATAATAATAATAATAATAATAATAATAATAATAACTTACAGCTTGGATCTTCAGCTGCTTCAAAACGTCTATGCAATTGATCATTTGAAAACTTAACAAAGGCTTCATACTGTTCAGATAATTTCATGTTTAAAATCTTATCATATTCTTCGCGTAATTGACTTTCACGTTCATTTAACATACGTTCACAGATCATTCCAACCTAAAATTATTTAAAATTTAATTAAATACACATGTTTTATTTGGAAATAAATAAAGGCCAAAAAGTAAATAGTGATTTATTTTCTTTTTTAGATTCTGAGTGAAGCGGGGAATGTATTGGTTGCTTTTTCAATGCCTTTTTTCGACCATGTTGAAAGTTCATCTTTACATTCAAATCTTAATATTATAATTTAACATTATCTTATACCACCACGATTATTCTTTACACCCATTTTTTGTTTACCAGACGATTGTTCAATGAAGTTACCTAATGGGTACGTTTATATCATAAATTCAAACTCTCAGAAATTGGTTGCTAACAATTTTTAACTTATTATATAAAAAGAATGAAATAAATAATTTATAATTGATATTACATGTGACTTATCTAAGGCAATGTTTCATAATAAATAGAGGATAATTTACAAATTAAACTGTTTGAAAAGCATAGTAAACTAGTACAAAATGAATATGTAGAAATTTTCAATTTGAAAACAAATTTATAAGAAATATTATATTTTTAACAATAACTTAAAATAAATTATAATTAAAGTTATAGAAAAAAAATATTAATTTTCAAGAGTTTAAAAGTGCTCACACATAAAACACACCTCATGTGGGTATATAATACATTAAACCTATTAAGAACATGTTAATTTAAAAAATGATCTCTATTGATTTCTTATATTTTTGTTTGCACATTTTTTAAAACAGTGAAATACATACTATTAAAAAATATCCAAAGTGTAGCAAAACTAGAATTGTTCTACATAGTACATTATTTAAAATAAACCAAGTTATTTTTAATAGTATTCATTTATCATAACATATCCACTTGCTCACTATGTGTATTAGCATTATTAGTATTTTAAAAAAAAATTGTATAGACATATGAAATATGATAAATTTAATTGATTAAACATATTTATTTTCAATTTCTTCATTTAAATGAATGAATTCTTCAAAATATTAATATAAAAATATAATTATTAAATATTTTATTTTCCACACGAGTAAAATTTAAAAGAATGAATTGATAATATTATAAATGTTTATCTAATTATTTAACAACAGATTTTATATGAATTAAATAAATAATATAATAATTAATAGAAAATACTACATTATAGTTTATACGTTTAAGAACTATAATAACATGAATTAAATTTTGTACTGATTTTTATATCATAAAAATATCAAGTTGAAACATAATATTGGAAGTATTTAAATTTTGTTTTTAGCATTAAAAACCAGAAGGTGATAGGAAATTGGTGTAATATACTCAATTCACAATTAGAAGGAACCACAGAAGCACCAAGTTTTACCGTTTCCCCCTCTACATTCAACCAACGTATCCGTTTTTATACTAATCACCACTGCGTATGTCATCATAAATGTCTCACTGTGGTACATAACACTGTAATTCAAAATAACAATGTATTCCAAAATTATGTGTTAACGTTAATAGTAGATATAAAACTAATGTGTTGCTCCAATCAGTGGCATTGCACGGAGTCTGCAGATGTAGCATAACCATACCTAATGTGCGGAAATTAGCAACCATCAATGTTTCCTTCTAATTATAAATGAGTATAAAAATGATAATTCACAGGAAATCTTAGGAATTTGCTCAGGAATTCATAAGGAAATATAGTAAACAATTATTTTCATTGTGAATTAACATTATTAAATTTTTGGTTTCTTTTAGATTCTGAGCGAAGCGAAAAATGTACTGATTTTACAATGAGGTATGATTATTTGTATTAGATTCTGAGCGTAGCGAAGAATGTATTGGGGTTTTACAATAATGTGTGATTTTTTTTTTATTTATTCTGTAGACACTTTTACTACCAGAAATAATGCTCCAATTTTCTCAAATAGCATGTTTCCGATTGGAAAGTGGATGTAGTTGGTACTTTATTTAAGTAATTTTTTGGATTTCTCAAAATTGACTCTAAGCGGTAAAAAACGGCATTTTTCACGGAAACTGAAATTTCAATGAATTCGATTTCAATATTTCACGATAACTAGAGCAATTTTTTGAACTTAGAGATTTGAAAATTTTATAGGGTGTTCATTTATGTACCAATGTGTGATAAAATTTTGTGTTTTAAATATTTCATAAAAAATGTCAAAATTTTAATCAATTCCTACATCATCTGACTGAACTTCGCTCAGAATTGTTTTTCAAATGCAATGGTTTATCATTGCATTCAAATTCTAATTAAAATTAAACACTATGATTTGCACATCTGTATCCTATGCAGCAGGAGTATCAGCTTGTCTTTTTAAAATATTTAGTTATGTAATATGTTATTAAATGGGGGACATAATATGGCATAGTCAGCTTAACAATCACGAAAGCTACCGAGGTGTTAAGCACCATAGCCAAGCAAAAACAGCGGATGGATGACCGCTACTATGAAATATAGCCAACTGCCTCAACTACATACACTACCATCCACACAACCGGTTATGGCAGAAAGCTACAGGTACCCAATAAAAATTCTGCCAAATAGGCATCCGGTGCCACACGAGAGAAAAAAACTTAATAATATACATATTATTTTATATTTTACTTAATTAAATTATTATTTAATGGCTATTTTACTTGACGAAAAGTGAATAGTGGTTTATCTTTGGCAGATGATGGAAATGTGTTCTCGGATGAACTATCTGATGAGCTGTCATCCAAATTACGGTTCTCGGATAATTCCATGTTAAGTTGACGTTTACGGCGCATTCTTTGAACTTCTTCAGTTAAACTAGCAGATAACATTTCTAAAACAAATTTTAAACAACGTAATTTATAAAATTGATTATAATAAATGAATTATAATGATGCTTGTTATAATGGATATATAAATATAATATTCAAATATATATATATATATATATTTAAAATAGATATTTAATTCAAATTTTATTTTATAATAGATAGTACAACAATGAATTCCAGTTTTAAAAATATATTGTATCTTTAACAGTTATTTCTAATTTTATATACAATATATACAATTATAACAATTTAAATTAATAATTCACATCTTAACCCTAGACAAAACAATAAACAAATATTTTATTATCATCAGTTAAATTACAGAAGTAGTACACATTTATTGAAATAAACAAATTTTATTAATTTTTGATATTTTCCTTTAAAATTATTGCTATTAACAATGTAATGTCATTTAACATAGGAAAAGAAGTAAATACAATTAGAAAGATTCTAATTTAATTAAAAATACATATATTCAAACTGTATCTATATATTTTGTCTTATCCTAATTATAATTTTATTTTTGAACTAAAGTACATATTTATTTAAAAAGTTAATTTTGAATTGTAATAAATTTCAACCATGATATTTATTAAGTTAAGCATACCAAGTTTTAAAAATCTGTAATATGCAATATTTGCAGTTATTAATAATTTTTCTGCAATTTTGTTTCTTTTTTTAATTATTGTATACATGATCCAATTTTTGAGATTTAATCGTCAAGTGGAAGAAAACCATTAATTTAAAGCCTTGAAAATTATAAAATTTAATTTTACAAAGGTACTACCCAACTGGAAAATATTTATTTCTTATAAAATTAATAAATTATCAATAGATTGGTGTTTTTTTACATAAAATGTCAATTTCATTTTTTCATTTTATTAAATAATGCTACATTTGTTTTCGTTGAGTAATTAATTTAAATAATTATAATTTTTAAAATAACCAATTATTAACCAATTATACCATTTCAAATGTAAATGAATCATGGAAAATACACAATGAAATTAGATATTGCCATATGTAAATATTGCAGCATAATTTTATTATAAGTACCATATTAATTCTAAACACTACCATTATTTGCTTCCAGGTATCAACTTTATTCATGTGAAACTATTTATATCAAATAATACCTTTGATAAGTTCATAAATACAATATATCATTGACACTTATAACCTAATGAAATATGATACAAGATAATAAATTTATTGGCAAAGTTTAATTGCCATCAGTTAATAACTTAAATATACATTTATATTTATGAACATTGAAACGCGTTTTAAATGGGTATTTACCAATAATTAATATTATCACTGTTGGCACTTTTATTTATAGAGAACGGTTGGTTTTAATTCTAACCGCTGGCCAAACTAATAAACCAAGATATTTGAACAATTCAATTTACCTGCTGTAATTTTCGGTATAACATCGCCGCCAAAATGAGGAGATACATATTCAGATCTGGAACTATTTGGTGGAGAGCTGGAAGGCGAAATGCTCATAGGCGTGCACCTTTGTCTCTTCGTTGGCCTGCACATAGGGGGTTCGAAATCCAGAGACCGTTTTAACGTAGCGCAAGCCATATTCTGGGATAATGCACAAATTATAATAATAAACAATTTCGTTAAACGCTAAAATAAACTTTTAAAATTAATGAAAAATACTAACAATCTAAAAGAAACACTAAAAGTGGTTTTCGTAACAACAAAATGGCTTCTCATAAATTACAGAAACAACGAACGCACGTTCGTAGACACACCAGAAGGCACGGTCACGAGCACGAAAACAAAAATGACGGTCGAACATTTCATAAGTTCATTTAAATAACATTGACTTTAACAGTGATACCAACAAAAACGATTGAAATTTATCGTTACACGACGTATGTTAATATTGTAAACAATAATTCCTGTATCTTATCCATATTTTCATTAAACTGCATAAAATATTCAAATGTTTATCAGACTTTTTCGTGGCCTACTGGCGTGACCAGATATTAGATAATATATAAACTACTACTGTATGCATTATGCGCTTGATAATAACAATAAAGCATTTTGACAATTATAGACAAGTTACATGTATATTATAACTCAAACATATCAGATATCTTATAAAATAATTCGTTTTTTCTTGTTAAAATTATTATATAAAAGATTTATTATTAATTTTCATGTTACACTTAAATTATAATAAATGTAGATAAACATTATTATTGACACATGCTTGAACACATTATGAGATAAAGTATTGTTTTATCATGATTTAACGTCAGTACGTCACCACTCACTATTGATATGTATCAACATTACGGTTTAATATTAACACTTTTATAGATAGTTGGCTTTATCATAATATCATAATCAAATTTCTATGACGTGTATGAGAGTTGAGAATTAATGTTACATTGTCATTTGTGATAGAATAATTAATTTTTAAATATTTAATATATGATATTTGAAAATATGTAAATTTTCTACATCATGCTTATAAAGTAGATATTTAATTTTATTATTAAACCCAAAATAATGGCTGGCCAAAAGTTTCAATATGATGAAAGTGGTTCTACTTTTTTCTACTTCATACTCTCATTTTTAGCTCTTTTACTAATTCCAGGTACTTATTACTGGTGGCCTAGAAAACAAAAAGAAGGTAAATTTTTAAATATTACAATTTTTTCCGTTACTTAATACGCATATTATGTACTAAATTATTAGATCCAAAATCATTGGCATCAGAATGTTATTGTCCAGGATGTAGAAAGAAAAAACTTATTTTACAGTCCACAAAACCATGGGAACTGATGAAAAGAACCTTTATGTAAGATTTTATAATTTTACTTTATAAAAGTCTTTTACTGGAAATTTTAGATACTCTTATTAACAAATTAATTATACTAAAGAAAATGTATAAAAACGATTCAAATATATTATTGTTTATTACATTGTTCATTATGCACAGATTATTTGATGACAGACCTATTGGAAAATGATTATTATTAAAATTAATTATATTATATTATTTGAACCTATTTTAGAAAAATAATCATTATTTCTGGCTGGGCATTATTAGCATTTCTCGCTTACAAAGTATCTCAATTTGATTATGAAAGTGCAAGCTTTGATCCATATGATATTCTAAATGTTCCAATTGTAAGTATATAATTAATATTTTCTTAAAATATAAAATAATTTTGTTATATTCTTAATGTTTCCATATAAATAAATAAATATATTATTAATCTTTTTTCTCCATTAGGGAACAAGTGAAAAAGTTATTAAAAAAGCATACCGAAAATTATCACTAATTTATCATCCAGATAAAGAAACAGGAGATGAGAAAAAATTTATGAAGCTCACCAAAGGTTTTTGAAACATATTTTTCATTAGAACTGATAATTGACTAATACATTTTTTATCATTATCATATTATTTATATGATTATTTTTAAACGTTAAAATATTTTTTTAAAACATTATAAGAGTGAATAATTATATTTTGTTTATTATTTTTAAATGAAAATGATCATTACTTAGTTATTATAAATTAATACATGTATATTAATATAATTAAAATTTATTTAAAATAAAATTACATTAAATTTTTTATAATTTAAAATATTATTTTTAGCTTATCAAGCTTTAACTGACGATGAATCCCGAAAAAATTGGGAAAAATATGGAAATCCAGATGGTCCTGGTGCTATGAGTTTTGGAATTGCATTACCTTCATGGATTGTTGAAAAAGAAAATTCATTTTGGGTAAAAACTATACATAATAATTTGTTAATTTATTTAATTCATATATGTTAAAATATATTGTTATTAACATATTATGAAGTACTTATATGCAAACTAGTATAATATTGCAACTTTTTAATAAAAAAAAAAAAGGTGACAAGATTGTTGAATAACAATATAAACAATAATAACAAATATGTTCAAACCATACGAAAATGCATAATTAAAAATTAATATTAATATACCTAGATCTTTGAAGTAGTATTTTATTATGTTTAAATTTAAATAAATAAATAATAACATATTAGAAGTATTTGTTTATTTGTAAATGTTAAAATTAATTTTTATTCATTAATTGTGTTTTTATTTATAGGTTTTGGGTTTGTATGCATTAGTCTTTATGATTGCACTACCTACTACGGTTGGCATGTGGTGGTACAAATCTATTAGATATTCCGGAGACAAGGTATGAATAAATAAATTATTTATACCTATTTGATAGTCATGTAAAGTGATATCAATATAAAAAAATTTATTTCATATGACTAGATTATCAAAAGTATTTCATATTCATGTTTTTTTTATTGGAAATCAATTTAATAATTAAATCAAATATTTTTTGTATATGCATAGACTAGAATTCATTCAGAAAATTAGCATATTAAATAACTGGCAGAATCCATTTTTTCTCAATTATAATTATAATTGCATTGTTCTTTACTCCATTACCCATTTTAGAGAAAGTTAGGATAACATACACTGCTTTACTGCTTTAGGGGCACTGAAACAATGGATACAATGAATGCAGTTGCCGTTATTGGAAAAAGTTACTTAGGTTTTAGTATTTCCTATGATTTTTAAATTACTAACTTACTTCAATTTTAATAAGAATTTTAAATATATTTTAAGCCAAAAAATCATTCTGACATCACTGTGTTGCCACTACTACCTGTGTAGTTATGTCTATCTAGATTACTAGATAATAAATATTTTTTTTTTTTTATAATTGGTTAGTCTAGTGGGTAATTCTTCATAGTGATCATATAATATTATAATTAGACGTTTACAGTCTTAATAATAACTATTATTTAACATTTGAACAGTAATTTTTAAATACATTTTTATTTCATAAGTCAAATGAAATTATGTTATATATATATATATATATATATTTTTCAATATTATAATTTTGGTATTTTTATTTGATATGTTTGTTATTTAATTTAGCGTTATAATATTAATACTAAAAAAAAAAAAAAAAAAAATAGTTGTGTAATAATTATATTTCTTAATTAATTGTAAGGTTTATTCTTAATTGCTATGTTAATAGGTTTTATTAGAAACATCTCGTATGTATTATTATTTTTTGCATAAATCAAATTCAATACCTCTTAAACGAGTTATAATGATTTTAAGTGCATCATTGGAATTTGAAAAGAAATATAATAGTGAAATTGTTGAAAGATCTTCAGATGAACATGAAATGCCTCAGGTAATGTTAAATCATTATGTATTGCAATTTATCTTGAAAATAATACAAAATATAATCCTTCTACTAAAAGACTTTATAAGGTGTTTATTTTTAAAAAATATAAATGTTTTCAATAATGAATTATATTTATGTTAAAATTATGTATTACATTTCCCCTTTTTACTTTTTATAATTATTGATATTAATTAAAATAATTTTGCTATAAAATGTTATATATAAATTATACGTTTATATAAATTGAAATTATTTTTTATTTAAATTTAAATTCTAATTTTCCAATTTTTTAGCTTATAAAACAACTTTATAATTTTGCGGAAAAAGCTCTTAAGGAACCACCACTATCCTATAATTATTCAATAAAAGCTAGGGCTTTAATACATGCACATTTATCTCGTTTAACACTTAAAGCTGATACATTAGATTTGGATCGCATGTATATTGTGAAAAAATGCCCTTATTTAATACAAGAAATGGTTGGTGTTGTATCTCAATTAATTTTATTAGCGTATGCTCAAAGAGGTAAGTTTAATTTAAAAATAAATATAATTATTAATTGTACCATTAACATATTTTTTTTATTTATTAGTGCCTCGATTGTTAAATATTGAAACCATAGAAAATTGTATGAAACTTTGCCCTATGATTGTTCAAGCACTTTGGGAATATAAAAGCCCATTTATGCAATTACCTTATATTACAGAGGATCATCTTAAACATTTTGATAATAAAAAGGTTAGTAAAAAAATATATCATAATAAACTATTCTATATCTCTTAAAAATTGTATCATTTTTTTGTAGAAACGTGTTAGAAGTATCCAACATCTTGCTCAATTAAAAAATGAAGATAGACGAAACACATTAAAATTTGTGTCTGATAGTCAATATGAAGATTTAGTTAAAGTATTAGGCAAAATGCCATATATAGATTTTAAAGTTCGTTGTGAAGGTTTGTGTTAAAATTTATCATAGTTAAAAATAAAATAAGTATATTTATTATACATTTTTATTTAGTTATTGATGATGAAGCTACTACAGTTTATACTGCTGGGGCTATAGTAACTGTGACTGTACAGTTGAAAAGACAAGATATGAAAGTATTATTTGGAGATGAATCATATGCAGATAAACATATAGAACTAGAAAAAAATGTTAAAGAATCAGACAAACCTAATAAAATGGATAAACCTTTAAATGACGATGAAATAGAAAACAATGATATAGAAGATGATAAAGAAGTTAAAGATAATGAAAAAGAAAAAAAAGTAATTAAAGGTATTTGGCAACAAAAACGTCAATCGGGCAAAGGTAAAAAAAGTGGAAATGTAAAGAAGCAAAAAACTACATTATCAGCATCTGCTAAGAAAAAAATAAAAAAAAAGGAAAAATTAGAGAAAGCCAAAGTATGCTTTAGATATAATGTTTTATAATTACTACTTTATAATAAACCTTCCTTTTAATATAATATCTTCATTTAATTCATTATAAATTTATCATTTTAATATATGTGTATATGTTACAGTTAATATTAACTTTACAAACCGTTACTTTTACTTCTTTTCTGTATACCAACTGCTATACTAATAATCATTTCATGTCAGTTTTGAAATATTCAATAAGTAATAATAAAACAATACATTTTATCTCATTGATTTGGTCACTACTTGTACTGTACTCATAAAATTCTTACCACAAATGATGTAATTTGTGTTTATTAGATTAACAACAGTATTAAGTACTTGTAAAAAGTATTTATGTTGACATTTATATATTAGAAGTAGAATATTGTGTCAATGTTATTAGTTTTTATGACATCCAAAATGTATTGGCTGATGTTCTATTATCGGTCAATGTTAACATTACCTGTGACAAATACTATTATACCACAAAAATAATTATCATTGAAAATATTATATAAACAAAATCCTTCATAAACTAATATGATTAATTATAGTTGGGAGATCCAGAAACTAAAGAGACTGAAAATGATAAAAATGAAGAAAAAGAGCAAATAAAAGATGAAAAAGTATCATCAGATGATGAATCAGATTCTGGTAATGATAGCTCTAATGATTCTTCTGATGTAGAATCAGAAAAATCAGATACTGAAGAAACGACAGATGATAAAAAAAAGGTATTTATATGTGCTTTTTTCATGAATTATATATATATATATATTCATATGGGTATATATTGAGATTATTCAAAAGATTAAATTTAAAAACTAAACATTTTATTTGCAAAAAATTATAATTTTGAAAAATTTAGGTAATAAATTACTATTTTAAATTATTAATTTAATTAAAAATAAAAATATTTATTAATATAATCCATATATTTGTTAACAAAACAAATGTAATCATTAGCAGTTGCATGAAATATTTATTTTATTATTTGTATAAATGTATTAAAAATAAATTTATTATACCTTCACCTAAATAACTACCTACCTCATTAAAATATTTTTAAACTATTTTATTTACAATATTAAATTTAGGTAATACATACAAATTTGTATTATATATAACTAGGTATGTAAGTTTTTTTTTAACACTATTGAATTGTGAAAATATATTATTTACCTCATTATTCTCTATTTAGGTGAGTGAGTACCAAATTATGTTGACACTAAAATTATTTATGGTTATATTTCAAATAATGGTTTATTTTTATATCTAATATTATCTAATATTCAATAAAATTGATTAATGAATGAAAATTAATGTAATGGCAAATTATTTATGAGTAAAGTGATAATGGTAGGAAATATTTTTCCTATAATATTTAGCTCATTGTTTTCAATCAATTATATTATTTAGTTTCCTATAACCATAAAATATATTATTTTATGAAAGTATTTATAAAAATAAATATATTAAACTAGATTGTGTCATAATATTTTGTTATTTTATCAATTTAATATAATAGTTAATTTTTGTCAATTGTAAATAACATACACATATAATATAGTATAAATAGTGGGCAATTATTGGTAAAACATATATAAAAAGACGAGCTGATACTCGTGCCGCAGGGATATAGGTGTGCAAATCATAGTGTTTAATGTTAATTAGAATTTAAATGCAATGATAAACCATTGCATTAGAAAAAAACGATTCTGAGCGAAGTTCAGTCAGATAATGTAGGTATTCATTAATATATAAATAAATATTTTCGTCGTTTTTTCTAACGCATAAGGTTAATTTTGAGAAATTCGAAAAATTACCTAAATAAAGTACCAACTACATCCACTTTCCTACCGGAAACATATGATATTCGTAAAAATCGGAGCATTATTTCGGGTAGTAAAAGTGTCATTTTTAAAAACAAAAGACACATACCTATTGTAAAACTAATACATTCTTCCCTTCGCTCAGAATTTAAAATGGCATATATACTATGGTATTTAATTTAAGTAGCTACTATTTTTTTTTTTTTTTTTTTTTTTTTAATCTTAGGTTACAACAAAAAATGATGATGACGATGATGACTGGGATAAATTTCAGTCTGGTGCTAATAAAAAAGATAGAGTACTTGAAGGAAGAACTAAACAATCACATTTGGTTCATTGCCCGTATTATCCTGAGGTATATAAATTAATAATTATGGAATTTCATTTTCATTATTAATTTAATATTTTATTTAAAAAATTATAACTTAGGAAAAACATGAATATTGGTGGGTTTATTTAAGTGATCGGAAAAGCCGTACATTATTAACTGTTCCATATCATGTTACTGAACTTGTCGACGAAGAAGAAATACAATTAAAGTTTACAGCTCCTAGATGGCCAGGTGTTTATGTATTTGCTGTTTGTCTAAGATCAGATTCATACTTTGGTTTTGATCAAATGCATGATATAAAAGTGAGTAGTTTTATAATTACACGATCAAGTATAAATAATGACATAGATAATTATTTATATGATAATAAAACAATTTTATTTTTATTGATATAATTTCATATTATTAAAATTATAAAATAAGAACAAATTAAAAAAAAAAATTCAAGGGAAGGGAAACAGGTGTGCAATCATAGTGTTTAATTTTGATTAGAATTTGAATGAATGATAAACCATTGCATTCGAAAAAACAATTATGAGCTAAGTTCAGTCAAATAATGCCATTTTTTCGTGGTTTATCCTATCACATTGGGATAATTTTGAGAAATTCAAAAATGTACGCTGCACTATTTGTGATTGGTTTTCTAAGACCTAAAACCTTGCTTTGCGAGACGGTATTATAATTTATTAGTTATATGTCTAGATACAAAGTTTAATAACATTAGATAATTAATAATTTACTAGAAAACAGCGATTGATTTGTTTGGTTGGGGGGAGGGGGGTACGCGTGGGGGGAGTATCTCTTTTATTTTTTTGAGCATACCCCTACTAATTATTAAATCCTTTATGATATTATATGTACTTTGAAAGTCTGATAGTCCCCCTTCTTTTTTTTCTCCAAATCAAACGCTGCTAGAAAATAACGATAATATCCAGATATCAGGTAATAACATTATTTACTGGGAAATAACATTATTTTCCAATATAACATCTTTAACGTAACAAATTATATAATTATGCAATTATATATTACATGGGTTCTCAACCTTTTGAGGTCCACGCTCCCTTTCAAACTATTTTATGAGTTCACACCCTACCTCCTTACTAGATTGATGTATGCATATTTATATGTAAACTATATTTATGTTTGTTATTGGATTAATATATTATATTATATTATATTTATATATTATGTTACTTCAATGAAGTTTTTTTTTAATATTAAATGAATTTCACGCTACTCAGGTTGAGAACCACTAATATATTATATACATGTATTATTTATGTTTTTAATTTATATAAATATATTAATAATAAATGTTTAAAAATATTCTAAAACACATGGTATAACACGTAGTAAAAAAAATAAAAATAGTGAATTGTATATAATTATATATATTATGTTTTCTTGATAACATAATTTTGACCAGTGTTGAAAAAATTGTACACACAATTCAATACACAATAATATAATATATGAATAACATACATACCTACATATATTTATCATATTTTTACATTATTTATATTTATTTATATATTTATTAGGTAACCATTTTAATAAATATCAATTACTTTTAGTTAGATGTAAAAGAAGCACCAGAACCTTTAACAGAACATCCACAATGGGAAATATCGGACGAGGAAGATGACACTAAAGAAGAAGATAAGCAAAGTGATATTTCAGAATTTACAACTGATGAGGATGTTGAAGATATTTAGTTTTGAGCAACCTATCAAATAAAGAATTTAAATTAAAGTAAGTTGATATTACTTATTTTAGTTCTAATAGATAATAATAAATGTAAAATATAAACACTGATTTACTATTCATAGTAAAATATTTAATTTATTTATTAAAATATATTTTACTAAAATAATTGTCAAAGCTATTTGTGCAATATATTATTTCAATTTTATTAAGAACAATTTCACAACTATTATAACTTACAAATTTTATTTATATTATAATAGGTGTTACATTTTTAAGAGAAATTATTTAAAATATTACAATTGTAAATGTATTTTTATTCATTTATTTAAATCATAATACATTTATTTTACTTGAATTTTAAATTATACAATTTTAAGTTAACTATAAATTACAGAATTTGTGTAATATGTTTATAATAAAAACCCCAAAAAAAAACTAAATTTAAATTTTTTTATTTATAAAATATAACTTAATAATTGTTTAAAAATTGAATTTAATGATTCATAGTGTCTTTATTATATAATATACTAATGTACAAAGGATTTTTAAAGAATAAGAATCCTTCCCAGAGATACTATAACTTATAATTATTTTATATCTTAATAAATTATGCTTTTAAACAGTAGAAAAAAAATTTAAAATCTAATAAATACCATAACCATAGTATATATTATTAGATATTTATTAATATGAAATACAAATTAAAAAAAAAGTAATACTAGGAAATATCTTAACCATGACTTTTAGACTTAAAATAATTTTAAAGATAAATATTCTAACGACAAAAACTTGGAGGAACTCCATCATCCATTTTAGCACGTTTTCTTGCTTGTATGCCAGAAAAAAATTCTTGTACATCTTCTAATTTAACTACTTTATCGCCTTTAAACCTGTTGAGCCATTTTTCTAAGTCTTCTTTAAATTGATTATATTCTAAAATAATATTAATATTAAACAAATAATAATGTTTAGATTACAATATTAAAAAAAATACTAACGATGAGCAAATTCCACTGCTGCAACTCTATCCATTGAAGATAAAACTTTAGAAAATCCTTCTTCACTTTGTTTTTCTTTAGCTGTCATCCTTTCACGGCTCTTATTTTCATATGCTTGCAATGTATCTTTCATATCAGTAATATATGGAACACCTTCTTTTTTATATAGTTCCTAAGAAATATATAAATCCATATTAATCATGCTATCATATAATATATACAAAAATTATTTTTAACATACATAACATGAAGTACATTTACAAAGTTCTTGTCGCCATCCTTCTGTCCAAAATGAACTTCCAATAATTTTCTTAATATCTTTTGCACTCTTCAATTTACAAATTTCACTGTTTGAAGTACTTGCCTTATATAATAATTTTATAAAAATAGAAATGAATTAAAAAATCATAATGATTAATGAATAGATTTTGGAAATTCGGCATTAATATATAAATTAAGACTATAAATTAACTAGGTATTGTATAGATGATTGCCACTTGATATATTATAAAAACTAAATAACCAGAATATTTAACAAACATACCATTTCCTTAGGCACAGCAATTTCCAATTTTGTAATATCTAAAAGAAAAAAAAATGTGAATAATATATTTCATTAATTATTATAATTGAAGAATCAAATTTACCTTCAGTTTTCTTTTCTGTATCTACAACATTCACATCCTAAATAAAATAAATACAAATTTTTGAAATTTAATTATATTTAATATTAATTATTTTAATTTTTTAAGCTGTGGGTATCCAACACAAAATTATAAATTATTAATTAAGTAAAAATAAAATATGTAATTTACATACATATAAAGTTCAACAGAACAATAGTTAATAAATTACATATGAACAATGAATATGTGACACCTAAGTATCAAAACCTTAAGTTAAAATATATTATTATATACATATGTTTGTTTTGTTTCAGGCATCAAAGTTACATTTAATTACAACATTCAGATTTAGAAGTATAAAACTTAACTATATTTTATTAAAATTATAGATATATAAATTATAGTTATATGTTTTATATAATATTAATAAGTTTAAAAAACATACTTCGGTTTCATCACCCTTTTCTATGTTCTGTATTGAATTGTCAGTTACTGCAAAATGATATAATTAAAAATTATTGTATTGTAAATATATTTAGTTTTTAAATATGTTTGATATTGTTTTAATGGTTGCTTATTTTGATACATATTAAGATTTTTGGTACTGAAATAAATGGATAAAGTAATAATTGTATATTTGTTATAATTAAAAATAATTCTCTATGTAATGATTATAATTATTATACTTGATTTATGATAATAATCACTTAAATTAAATATATTTAAGCAGTTTTAATTAATGGTGTAGGAAAATTAACTAAGAATTTAGTACCTGCTTAGAAAAAAGTTTTCTTAAGGTATTTATCATTTTCTAAACTATTCTTAACTATTCCCAAATATAAACATAACAAACAGAAGATGAATAATTTACTATGACAAATAGAATCAACTTGGATATTATTGTAAAAGGAGCCAAAAATGAAGAAAATAAGGACAAGATTACAAGTGGTAATTGAAAGACCCGGGCGAAAACCATGCTTTTCATCAATGAATATACAGTTTACATAAGAACGATAACATTTAAGGACAATGGTTTTAAACACCTTATGTAGATGTAAAAGAATGGTAATTTATACTAATTATTTTATTTATTCAATTCTTACCTAATAAATATTTATAAGCATGTAAAAAACTTAGTTTGGAAGTACAACCAGAACATATCATTTCAGAATAATCATCTGGATTCATATCCTTTGTGCCTAAATGCTGATAAAATATTAAAATTAACAATTGTAATACAAAAAACTTAACTATTAAATGTATAATACCTTGCTATGAAACCAATCTTCACATACAATGCATTGTATCATTTCATCAGTATTATCTATGTCAGGATATGGACGTTGACAAATACAGTACAAACCCTTAAAATTTTGATTGTAAATATTAAGATCGTTGGCTTCAGGTTTCGTCTAGTAAATGAAAATAAAAATAAATATATATATAAAACAATTATAAAAATTATTTTTCTATTATTAAATTATTATTCTTGTAACTTATATACAGTTTCTATATATCCAAGAGACCTCTAACCTTTCCTAATTACTAAATTTAAATAAACAATTTACGAGGAAAATTACAATTTTATCTTTTTTTAAGGGATTTATATAATATTTCAATAACATTAAAAGTAGTATTTTATCATTTTATTACCCAATAGAGTACCTATGATTTTAATAAATATAAAATTAATCCACATGAATAAAAGACGATAAGTAAGAAAATGTTAATTTTTCTTTTGTTATTAAGTATCCTAAAAATAATATTAAACTAAATAAATTTAAATTTAATATAATAAAAAATTTAAAACGTAAAAATATAAAACATAATTTATTAAAAACCATATTCATATTAGTATAACACTACATAGTTTCATAGTAATTATCGATGAATGATAAACAAAAATTAATATAAAAAATATATGTGTATTCATGTCATGTTTATATTTTTCTGTTCTCAAACTTAGTAATTATTTTTATAATAATCAAATATAAATGATAGTATTCTTTCATTTCTCATTTATACTATTTAGTTAAGAATGTCACAAATTGAAAAAAAAACAAATTAAATATTCTTTTACGTGTAATAATTAATTTTTAAAAAAAATTTTTTATAATTATATATCATAACTAATGTTATTAATATAGTAATTTATCTTTATAATAAAACAATACAGCTGCAATTATGATTAAATATAAAATTTATGCTTAACAAAAATACTGTATTCACAATTTATAAATAAAGACTGCTATAGGTATGTTTAATTTCAAATACAGCATTTTTACTTAGTATTCACTTCTACCTACATTAATAGTATTATTACTTAGAAAACTAGAAACTAACTGTACTCCCCAGACTCTATCATTAAATTTTCACGTCTTCGTTCTGGGGGCCTATTCTTAAAATCGTACGAACGGGATCCGTATACGGAAACTTTTGCTTTCACATACATTTTCGTATGATTTTAAAATATCCTATTCTTAAAAATTTTCCGTATACGGACTAGTTATGTTATGTGAAAGATTTTCACATGATTACTTCGGATGGGTATATGCGTGTGAAAACAGTGTTCCGTATACGAATACCATTTTCATTTCTCAATAAATAAAATAATTTATAAATTACCGTATTTCAAAAAAAAAAAACCTATAAATTAATACAATAAATTTGGAAAATATAATTTTACTGCGGGAAAAACTATTTTTCCCATGAAATACATGTACTATTCCGTCGTTGCCGCTGTGAACCATGGGAAAATCTTTCATATGCGGGTAATTCGTAGGAAACATATCCGTATACGGAAATTTAAAATTTAAGAATACCAATTTTTATCCGTATACGGAAATTAATCATGTGAATAGTTCGTATACGGATACCGTTCGTACGATTTTAAGAATAGGCCCCCTGGTCACAATCTTCTTCCTATCCATTCTTACCGCTTAGCGCTCAATTCTTCTCCTTCATGCACTTTACATTCCTTCTCAGCCGACTGTGATTTCCATCACATTATTTTCGATTGCCCTTCTTCCCTTCCTCTCGACCTTTCTGCTCTTTTCTCACTTCTCTTTGGCCACCCCTCACCTGATACCACTCTTCTCCTTAATACCCGCTACACTCATATAATTAACTCTATAATTCATTTTATCCTTAATGCTGGATTCTTAATTTAACACTGTTATTATATTATATCACTTATTTTTGTTTTTTTTAATTGTTGAGCGCTGTAATATATTCTAATAAAGGCTATATATAAAAATAAAAAAAACTGTAATTAAAAAGTATTTTATAATTTAATTAAAAATTACTGTTATAATGTTTAGGATTATGTTGTAATACCTTGTCATACCAACCAAATATTTAATATTCAGTTATTAATTATAATTTGTCACAAAAAAAATTAACTTTTTTTAACTCATAAGTTTGAATTTTTTGAAATGTAAATTAGGGGAATTTTTCTAAGTGAACAGTTGTAAATAATTAATAATGTACTTAATATAAATATTAAAATCAGAAATGTTAATGAAAAGGTAATTAAAAATTAAATATTAAATAGTTCTAATGATATCATCTGGTAAATTACTATTAAAAATTATATATTTTACATTGAAAAATATTATAAAACGATTACTAAAAGTTACAAATGCGACTTTTTTCCGAAATGTTAGATAGAAAACATACGATACATTTCTTCTGCAAATTATTTTTGAATCAAAACTGTTATTTTACATACATTTTGAATGGATAATAAAAATTTTCTGTCCGATTTCCAATTTAGTAAAAGAATTTTGCTTAATTATTTTACTTTTGTTTTTTCAAAAAAATGTTACTTATTTAATTACAGCTGTTTCCAGAAAGATTAAAAAAAACCAGGTCCTTCGCGATTCAATATTATTATGAAATATATCAACAAAACGATAATAATCACAAAAAATTTTAAAACTGTTAATTATAATAAACCCGACACATGGCACTGAGTGGCCAAAACCGGAAACACACCATGTACTAGGTTTGGGATATAATTATAGTAAAGCACCGAAGTGCCAATCTATCTGGAAACGACTATGATTTAATATCCTTTTATTTATTAGATACATGAAAGAAATTACTGAATTGGAAAATCAAAAAATTTCTTAAATAGGCGAGTATTAGTAAATTATAAAACATATTTTATATATACACTATATAATTATGCAGGCCTAATTAAAAAAAAAAAATTCAATATAGTTTTCATATGGATAGATATTAATGTAGCTAACAAAAAACATTTAAAAAGAAATATTTTATATAATAATTTTATATTTAGATAGGTATATTATATATTATATTTTATTGTATATTTTATAACAAAGAAATAATAAAAATTGTATCTTATAATTTTGGTATCAGAATAATACTTATATAAAAAAAATCAGTGTTGAGATGGAATTCGTTCAAAAAGGAACGGATTCCTGGAACGAATTCTTTTTGGAAGAATGAGAATTGGAACTGCTTCCTTTAAAAATAAAGGAACGAAGAAAATGAAAGAGTTCTTCTTTTTGAGGAATGTGAACTAAAATCACAGTTCCTAGTTTCTTTTAATTTGACGAAGATACAGGCACATTCAGTATATTATTATTATTATTAATCAGTAATATAGTTAGTCACGACATTTGGATGAACATACTGAATAGGCCTGTATTAATTTTTAAATTTTATACAAAATTTTATATACTCTAAGTCATAGTCATAGTATATATAAGTATATACTCATAATATATTTTACAATTAATAAAATATTTTACTTTATTAATATAAATTAAATAAATTGTTGGTTAAATTCTTATTTATAATAATAACAATCAAATTTCATATTATATACTTTAATTAGGTATATGTGTTACTCAAATTCATAATATATCTTTTGAATAATTAAACATATATTTTATTGTATATTATATTATATTAATATTTCATTAAAATTATAAATGTACATTATTGTGTAAATATAAAATTTACTTATGTTATTATACTCATATGGTATATGTACAGATTATACTCTATATAACAGCGGTTCCCAATTAGTGTGAAGCCACGGACCCCTAGCTATAACTTAAATTGGTCCGCGGACCCCTTTTTTGTAAATACTTACTTTTCAATTTTATTTAATTATGAAAATGAAAAATAAATTTGTATGATTTATTTTCAATATGATTTAATTTTTAATTTTATAAACATTTTCGTTTTTCGTAATATAATAGAAACAAATTTTATCAAAAAAAAAATAAAAATATATTTATAAAATAAATTATTTGATCAAACACCTTCAAACTTTATGAGACAAGTGAAATCTTTCTATTTTGTTCATAATTTTGTCAAAGTCCGGCTGCATGCTTGATATTTTAACTCTTAAATCAGTATCAATATTAAGTCTATTACGATATTTGTTTTTCATGTAACAGTAGGTAGAAGAAGCTTGTTCACATGCTTGTGCAAAAGGGGATCAAATGTCTTAAAGCTTTCTTAGCCAGTTTCATATAATCGAGTTTCAATAGTCCAAAAATACTCGGAATTTCATATAAATACAAAGTTAATAATTTCACTCAAATAAAATAAAAATATCACTACAGAACAACATAACCGCGGACCCCATAAAATCAACACGTGGACCCCTGGGGGTCCGCGGACCACCAATTGGGAACCACTGCTATATAATACAATTTTGATCTAATTTATTAATAACTTGGTTAATAAAAGGAACGAAAAGTGGAATTCGTTATTTTTTTAGAGGAACTGGATTTAGAACGAGTTCCCTTTTTAAATATGGAACAGGGATCTGGAACGAGTTCATCTTTTAGGAAAAGAACGAGGAACCGAATGAGATCCTTTTAAAAAGGAAATTTCCCAACACTGAAAAAAATAAAATAAATTTAAATATAAAAATCAGTAAAATTTTTTGTCATCTGCAATATTCTATTCTTGTATTAATAACCATAATTTGTGGAATTTATATTTACTTACAGGTTCTAATTGACAAATAGATGTAAATTTATCACTTCCACAATCACAACGATAGTTTCTATAGAAATAGAAATAAAATAAAAATATTATTGTTCTCTCACTGTTATCTATAATATTAAATATTAACTAGATGCATATACTAATAATTTATTAAGTTCAACATCAGTTAATACAAACAGTAATAAGACCTTCCCACACTAAATACATTAAAGTACTTTAATTTTAACAGACTATAACTACATCAAAAATATATGCATTCACAATGCATTGTGTTGAAGACTTTACATTTATTATCCATCAGCTAAAAATTATACATTTTAACTACACTTATCTTACTTTGGTAGTCAGCCCTTAAAATCTGTAATATTATTTTATCTATCCTCAATATACAATACTATTCAACATCAATATACATTTAGTAAATACTATACTTTTAGATAGCACATGTATACCTATATACATATATTAGATTCTGAGAGAAGCAATACAATGATGTGATATTTTTTTTTTTTATGTCTGAAGACACTTTTACCATCCAAAATAATGATCCGATTTTCATGAAAAGCATATGTTTCTGGTTGCAAAATGGTTGTAGTAGATACTTTCCTTAAGTCATTTTTGAATTTCTCAAAATTGACACTATGCGATAGAAAAAACGGCATTTTTCAGGAAAACAACGAATTTGATTTCAATATTTCACAATAACTAGGGCAATTTTGAAGTAAGAGACTTGAAAATTTTATTCGATGTCGATATAGGTACTATATGAAATAAAATATTGGAACGTTAAGTTAATTTTTCTACAAAATATTGGTCTTTGAATATTTCGTAAAATTCTCATTATTATGTATACTTTTGATAAAATTGGCAGTTTTGGGTTTTAAGGTCTGAAAATTGTATTTTAGTATACTCACATATTACTTAACATGATATCAAAATATTAAAAAAATATCAAGTCTCAATTTTCTTTTATAGGTGTTTAACGTTAAAATTTAAAGTATTTATATGGGTTTTTCTTATTACAATATTTTACAATTATGTTAAATAAAATTGACAAATTATTTTTAAAATTTTTTATAAATTTTATTGAAGCTTAAATACAATTAACTTAACTCAGTCAAAATTTTTTGTTTATTATTACATTTATGATTATTATTTTTTTTTTACTGCTGTTTAAAGTATATAAAAGAGCTGATACTCCTGCCGCAGGGATACAGATGCGCACATAGCGTTTAATTTAATTAGAATTTGAATGTAATGATAAACCATCGCATTCAAAAAATGTATTTTGAGCGAAGTTCTGTCATGTATGGGCATTTAAGTGACAAGGCATTTTATGAGCATTTATATTGAACTTACGAGATTTGAAAATTGTATAGGTGTTCATTTATGTACTATATGTGTACCTATATGGTCCCTATATGAATGATAAAATGTTGCGTTTTAAATATTTAATAAAAAATGTCAAAATTTTAATCAATACCTACTTTGCTCAGAATCGTATTTTCGAATGCGATGATCATTGTATTCAAATTCTAATTAAAATTAAACACTATGATTTGTACATCTGTATCCCTGTGGCAGAAGTATTTTTTTTTTTGTGTTGATTGTAAAAAATATAATGTTGACAACAACATTTAAAACGTCTATGGACTTTATAAATATTGAGAAAAAGAAACTAGAATTTATGCTGAATTTAACATTTTATTAACAAACAACACATTAAATTAATATTTTTGTAACAATTTTTTTAGTATATATATATAAGTATATATATATATATTATTATTATTGTCTTCCTATTAAATCTATTTAACTATTATCATAATTTGTATAACTATTTATCCTATATAACTATTGTTATACTTATTGATAATATATTATAATTTAAGATGTAACATTTAAATTATCATGTAATTACTAAAACTATACTTTTTTTTTTATAAATTGGACTACCTATTAGTCAGTAAAAATTAATTAAATAAAATAAAATAGAAAAGCACAAGTTAATAATACAGAATATAATAAAAATATATCTTATGTATTGCATTAATATCTCTAAATTACAATAAAAATTGAATTTGATATATTTGCTGCATTATCTAATTGCTTTAATTGCGATATTGTCCATTGACATTTCGCATGGTTAGTCCATTTATTTGATGCATTATATTTAGTTTGCATGCTACTATTTAAATAAGTAAAGTTAAAAAAGCATATATTTATGTATGTCACTGCAATATATTTAGTTATAGGAAAGCCTTTATAATAAATAATCTTTGATTTATAATAAAACGAGTGCCAGGAACAGTTTTGTATTATGGTAGATATGTTAAAAATGCTAATTAAAAAATAATAAAATAAATATCTTTACCTTTTAGTCCACAATTCAACCAATTCATGATTATCGTGACATTTATACATACAAGGCAAACATACTGCACCAGGTAATTTGCCTTCTTCAGTACAAGTTATACAAGCATACAATGCTTGTCTTGCCATATAGCCCTATAACACAACATATACCTTAACTATAACTACTACATTTTTATAATTTATCTTAGGTATTAATACAAACCATTGAATAAGTACAATTATCACCCTCAGAAGCTTCAAGTAGCAAATTAGCCTGTTCTATTTCAGCATTTTTACCATTCATATATTCTGCCAAAGTGACAACTTGATCATCCTCATTTTCATTGAATGAACTACCTTCAGATTCTGACATAGTTACGGTTTGCCTGATGCGTATTAACTACAATTAACTGACTTCGATAAAAAAAAATGCTAATAATAATGTTAATAATGATAATAGTTTTATGTACGAATGTATAGGAATATTAGGAAAAATTTAAAAAAACTCCTGAAAATATGAAATAATAGCCGGTATAATTAGGTTTCAAGATTCAACCATGCGCGATGTGCAAATGTGCAATGTAAACGATATTTATTTTTAATAATAATAAATAGTTAGTGTCAGATGAGTATAGTTTCGAATTTCGATACAAAGTACAAACGAGACACAACAAAGATGAAACATGAAATCGTGAAACGTTACAGTCGTTATTGCTATCAGTATGGCCGATAACTAAACATAAAATTACCATTTTACCATGATTAAATTACCACAATTACCACATTGATAATTCTAAATTACCAACTTGATTACCACACTTAAAAAATATCTGGCAATACAAATTACTATATACTATATAGGTGGTACGTGGTACTATGGATAAAGGAAAGTATAGGAATTATGATAGGGAATAGGGAAACACCAGTACACCACAGAACAGTCTCTTAATAAGTAACCGGTAAAGTTGGTACTCTATTACCTGAGACTGTTCTTATCTTTTATTATTTGTTTTTTATATTATGTTTATGTTTTTAATTAAAATAAAGTTTTGAATTTTTCTTAAATTATATTTTTGTCTAGTTGTATTTTCTCAAAGAATTTAGGTTGGGTTACTCATTAATTCATTATATAAAACTAGAGATCTATCCATGAAGACTAGAGACTATCTCTAGTCTTCATGGATCTATCTCTAGTTTTCATGGACCTTATTATAAGGTATGATAGTTTATAATCCTTAGATCATATACTATGAATGGAAATGGAGCCACCTGGTATATTTCTCGTATATCAATTAGAAGCTAACATAATTATGGGACCTATTGCATATGTGCATGCGTCTCCTCTTATCTATTGTGATATTTCCACATTTTCGTTCGAGAAACAATATATATATATATATATATATATATTATATTATATTATAATATTATTATATATTATTTTATTATATTATTATATTATATCATATAATATATTTCACCCCTTTTATTTGAAAATTGTATTTATCCAACTTATGTAATTTATTATTATTGAAAATGAATTAATAATAAATATTAAATATAATTACCTATTATAATAACAATTATTTTTTATTTTTTATCAGTAATGCATAATGTATTTAGCATTCTTTTAAATACCTATCAATTTTAATATATAATTTTACCCATGGCTAAATAACATTATTTAGCCACGATTTTACCTATCAATTATTAATTTATAAAATATTTAAATATTATATTAATATGACGTATTGTATATTTAACACTGTAAATTGAATGCGTTGATCAAAAATTATCTTTAAAAGATTGGTAAAAATGTTTATTGTACCCAACCAATAACTATATAGTCATAAAAATAAAATACATTAAGCTAAATGTATAAATTAAATAAATATTAAATAGAATGAAAATATATTATAAAGTAGTAATTTTTGAATACTTTTAGTAAAGGTATTTTACTATAGATTTATAACAATATATCATTAAAATTAAATCATATAGCCAAAATGTATTCACTTTCACAGACAGAATGTAATTATAATGTAAGTGATGTTATTAATATAAATGATTGTAAAAATACGAGTATATTATTTTATTTTAATAATTTATGTGACAATAAATAAATCTGTAATAATTATAGTACCACATTAAAATAAAATAGTTTAATATAAAAACATTTCAATCGTAGTTTCTTTACACATTTTAATACTTTTGAAAATTGCAATTCTCATCACGATCACAGTATTCACAGTAAGTCAGTAATACCATGATACAAATAACCAGGTATGATCACGCTGAGGACGACTTTTAATTTACTTTGCGCACTAATGGAATAAACAATATTCTAATATTTTCTTCCATGGAAATATGACGTCATGTGCGCAACATATTAATCGGGAAATTTAAATTATATTTAAATGCTTTAATTTTATTAATTGTAATGTATGCATATTGTACTTTTATCTATTTCTATATTATGTTTCTATAATAAATTTAAAAGCAAAATAATAGACGACTAATGAATGTGTAAATCAATAAGTGTTAATTGTGTATAATCAAAAAAATAATATGAAGTAATATATTATATTCATAATTTTAGAATTTGTAATTCATACATAATTTATAACTTTTTATTATAGTTTTTATTTTGTATAAAAAATTAATATCACATTAATTTTTCTTACCTATATTGTTTAAGAATATATTTTGTTATGTTTTTGACAATAAATAAAACAATAATATATTTACATAAATTGTTATTTATTACCTTTTGTCACAATATCATCTCTTATAAGTAAACTATTATGAGAATGTATAAAAATCACATTGAATTTGCATATATGCAATTAATGTATTTAATGGATAAAATATTTTTGGAATACTTTTAATGAATATTCCATATATAATGATTATATCTTCTCCTATAAGCAAGGACAATAAAGTAAGGACATTAAACAGTGTGTACCCATTAATTCAGTAGGGATAAATAAAATATTGTATTCAGGACCTCACTTTTAGTGTATTGAATATAGTCACTGTATTCAATTAATGCTATTTTTAACTTGGAAAATAAGAAAGACAATAAACAGAAAGTAGTATTGTAATTTATAAATAAATAAGGATATGTATGACTTGCATTGTATTCCCTTTAGTGTAGTTCTATAGAGTGCAATATAATTTATTTATTATTAAAGTATTTGTACTTAACATTATAACATTAAAATCTTTTAAAGTTTTTTATTTGTTTAATTATTTATATTTAAAATTTTAACAATGCCGAAGTGTGAAGTATTTGGATGTAAATCTAATACTAATAAAAGTAAAATTGTATCTACAAACAAGACAGTACGACTTCATAGGTTTCCTAAGGATGATTTAAAAATCCAAAAATTGTGGGTGGATTTTTGTTGCAAAAATAAAGAAATTAATATAAAAAACGGTAAAAAAATAATGTATAACTTATTGCTATTATTCATTTCAATATTTATGTTATTTTAACATAGCCCATATGTGTTCCATCCATTTTGAGAAGAACTGCTTTGTTAAACCTTTAATTCAAACAATGCTTAATTATTCTCCGATAAAACAGAGAAAATTAAGGAAAAATGCTGTACCAACTATAAGGCTTAATGAAACACTACATAATTCTTCAAATAAGGTATTATTTAGTAAATAGTATTTTTGAGTCCATTTTCCTAAAAAAAAACAATCATTAAATTATGCATTAACAAATTTTAGTATAATTATTTACTATAGCACAGGTAATTTATTAAAATGTATAATACATGCAAACAAGCATTATTGTAGTTTAGTAGAAAATCCAAACCAAGTATTTCACAATTATAAATTATATTTAAAAAAAAATAAATTGTTATTGGTTTATTTCCGCAATATTGTTCCTAAGATGAAATAACTCATTGAAAACCATTATTATAAATCATTAAGTACATTCATACCTTAAAAATAGAATCCGGCTCGAACTCCAGTAAAAAGTCCTAAGGTGCGGTTTACAGTTGAAAATGTAAAGACAATTGAAGAACTAGATTATTGTAATGAATCACCAGTAATAATTCCTGTGGTAAAATACCTTCATTAAAAATAATAATTATTTAACAAAATATTAACTTTATCAATCATAATATTCATACCTAAAAATAGAATCCTGCTCGAACTCCAGTAAAAAGTCCTAAGGTGCGGTTTACAATTGAAAATGTAGATACAACTGAAGAAACAGATGATTGTAGTGAACTGTTAATTATTTCCCAGGTAAATTATATTACTAATAATAAACTAATATTTTCTTTGAATTTCATTTATGGCATATTGGCATTTAATAATTCATTAATGATTAACAATATAAATTTAAGTTTAACATCTTATGTTTAATCTCTAGTCTAATTCAAATACTGCCATTAGCGTTCGGAGAAATCTTTTTGATGTAGAACATTGTAATGACAGTAGTATACTGCATGACATTATAGAGATTAAAAATCAATCAAATGATTTATTAAATTCTTCTTGTACTGAAATTGATCGGTATGTATATAATAGAAAATTACTTTATAAATAAACAAAAGTTAATTTTTATAGATTGAGAAAAGAAATGGAACTAATCAAAAAAGAAAATTTTAAATTGAATCAATCATTAGAATATATGAACCGTTTGATTAAAACGCAAAAACATAAAATAGATTTGTTAAATAGTGAAAGTGTTTTTGAAGATAAATTTCGAAGCGTACTATCAAAAATGTTTACCCCGTCCCAAATAACTGTTATTTTAAAAAACCCCAAAAAGGTTCATAAATGGTCCAATGATGATATTTCGTATGCATTGACACTAAGAAGTATTTCTCCCAAAGCATACAGGTTTTTAAGAAAGTCTCTGGAATTTCCTTTACCTGGTCTGTAAATAATATACATATTAAATAAGAATCATGTACAAAAAAAACTAACTACTACAAAATACATTTTAGGTTTATCAACTTTGAGACGATGGGTATCCACATTTAATATTGAAAGAGGCATTTTGACAGCTGTTTTTAGTATATTAAAAAACAAAGGTATTAGCATTTATTAATTTAAAAATATTACTGTTTTGAATTATATTATATTCTTACATTAAAAGGAGATGAAATGTGTACGAAAGATAAAATAACAGTAATTTCTTTCGATGAAACATATATTTCAAATAAAATCTGTTTTGATAAAAAAACAGAACAAGTTTTAGGACCATTTAAAACAGTACAAACAGTTATTGCTAGAGGTACATTTACAATTTACACAATGCACTATACTAAAGACAATATTATATATTATATTCCAAAAACATACTTGTTTTTATTTTTATTTCTAGGACTTTTCTGTGAATGGAAACAACCCATATTTTATGAATATGATACTTCGATGACAAAGCAACTATTATTTGACATAATATATAAATTACATAATTGTGGTTTTGATGTTGTTGCTATTGTTAGTGATATGGGCCCATCCAATATGGGATTGTGGAAGTCATTAGAAATTTCAATTTTAAATACATCATTCAAACATCCTGCAACAAACAATAATATTTATGTATTCGCTGATGTACCGCATCTACTCAAATTAGCGAGAAATCATTTCATAGATAGTGGGTTTATTTTAAAAAATGATAAATTCATAGGTAAAGATATTTAACAAACTATAATAAATTGAAACTTACAACACCATTTATAAATAAAATATTTAATAAAACCGGTAAAATTAATTAATTTAGGTAGAAATATCATTGAGGAATATATAAAACTTAATACACAAGACCTTGGTTATGCATATAAGATATCAGAGAGGCATTTAGCAGTAACTGGACCACAAAGACAGAATGTTAAACTTGCTGCTCAGTTGTTTTCTAATACATTAGCGAATACTATTCTACACTGTGGAAATAAAAAAATAATTACAAAATACAACTGGAAAGAAGTATTATTATTTTTTTACTTATATACTATTTAGTAAACACAAAGTTACTTGTTTTTTCTATATATAGACAGCAGATGTAATAAAATTATTTAATGATTGGTTTGATGTTATGAATACTCAACTTCCGAGAGATAAGTTTGTTAGTAGTTATGGATTGGATTTGGAAAACCAAAACAAATTGCTGAATCAAATGAATGATTTTATAAAGTCCATGAGAGTTCACCAGAAACGATATAAAACTAAAATTATTAATAACATTAATACAACTATGAAACCATTTCAAAAAGGTATACAATAAATGCATTTCGCTAAAGATAATAACAATAAAAAAAAAATGTATTTACCAAATTATTAATTTTAGGTATATTAGTATCAAATACTTCTCTACGACTTTTATTCGTAGAATTAAAACAAAAATATGAAAATATAGAATATATAATGACAAGACGTCTAAATCAAGATGTTCTTGAAAACTTATTTAGTTTTTTAAAGGGAATGATGTCATCGTCATATCAACTAACTCCACTTGAATTCAAATTTTGGTCTGTTAAAAGAAATTATAAATTTCTGTATAAAAATGAAATATCTCAATTTAATATTTCAGTTTAAGATATTACATACTTGGTAAACACTCAAAATCTGTGTTCACTGAAAACTGTAATACAGAAGACAGTAATGAAGAGTGTTTGTTAGATTGTCTATCCGGTTCTGTTATTAATAATGCGACGGAAATAAATTTAGATTCAATAGACAATACAATGGAGTTGAAAAATGAAGAATTGGCTATAGTACAGTCTGATTTAGGTAGCAGTACTATAATTGAAATTTCTGAAAATTATATGGAATTATTAAAAGACTTTGAATCAGAAGTATGTATTATTCAGTAATAATAAATAAATTTAAATGTTAACAATTTAAATTTAATATTTATTAATTTAAAAAATATTACTGTATAGTATAAATCTTATAATGATGACTTCATTGAGAAAGATTGTTTGGAATATGTGGCTGGATATGTTGCTAATCGATTTGCCAATGAATATCCATGGTTAAAAGAAAATGTGAATAAAAATTTAACAAATAAAAGTACTCTTACTTGGACTGAGCAGCTATCCAGAGGAAATTTAACAACTCCATCACATGTGCTATTTAAATGTGCTCAAGAATTAGAAAAACTCTTTGCTAAATTTCATGGGGACAATATTAGTAAAGATCAATATATAATTAAAACAGTCACACAAATGCTACTTGAAAAAGAAACCAATTTACCTTTAAAAGTAGTAGAATGTCTTGTTCGCACTAGAACATATATTAGGATAAATTATCTTAATAAAAAAATACTGGATATAGCTGCAAAGAATAAAATAGAAAAACAAAAAAAGTTAAGAAAATTTGTTTCTTAACTTGTTTGTTTCTGTTTGGCCATATAGGTTATTATTATATAAACTCACTATTCCTGTAATAAAAAGTAATTGATAAATAATAACTATGGTTTATAATTCTAGAAAATAATAAATAAACTCGCCTTATTACATTTGAAATGATTTCGTTTGATTTATACCATGATATTATATACCACTCAACTCAATACAATATACATTTATACTATTCAACATTTATTTAACTGAGTATTAAATTGAAAACCACATAAGAAATGAATTATGATTACAATTTACAATTTATTTATATAAATGAGAATAATATCAGTACATGTCAAAAGTTAAAGCAATATTTGTATTCAAAATTTCAAAATAATTGTAATTTCCGTTATCTTCGGGCTTCGATGGTAGTGATAACAAATTGTTGCGCACGTGACGTAAGCATCATGCGCACCAAAGCAGCGTGATCATACCTGGTTATTTGTATCATGAGTAATACAATACACTAACACACTATCATAAACAACATGATACATGATTATTTTTAACACGCATGCGCATAGCAGTCAGGTCCCATTATTATGTTGGCTTCACGATGTAGAGAAGATAAGGTGGTTCCACTCCGACCAAATTAGTGGGTCTAAAAATTACGGCATTTTAGTAGTACAATTTTATCACCCAGGCAGCGCCACCATTCGACCGGAGGCCGACTTTTATATGAAATTAATAGGGATTTTTTTACATTTTTTTATTTATTATTATTTTATAATTCATAATAATTAAAAAATATTATGTTTCTATCATATTTATTGCTATATTATATGTTATTTAATTTGTGTTCAAAAATATAGATTATATTTTATTTTAAAAACCACAATATACGTTTATGTATCACATTATAATATGTATTATTATTTTAATTCCTATTTCTTAAAAGACGTTTTGGTTAAACGATGATTATCCTTGTATAACCATTTATACAATAATATACGCATTATAATATTTATAGTACGTAATATAATATAATAATTATAATATTAGGTACATTATGTACAGTACAAGAAAAAAATTGTGCTCAAATAGTACCTACTTCTCTTATCCTAATGTACAAAATGCATTTTCAGTTTATTGATTTAAACTAATTGACTTAATGTAGAAAATTTAGTTTAATTCAAGGAAATTTTTTCATTTAGTACTAAAACTAATACCTTTATGGCTTTATTCATTATATTTATCTCAGAATTCATTAACCCTTTCACCATGTATAAAGTATAATAATAAATAATCAATATTGGATTAATATTTTACATTTGCAGCACGCAAAAGGGCTGAAGGGCTAAAATAATGAAGTCAATAATTATCTGGGACAAAGAGTAGTTCAGATTTCAGAATAAATTTAATATACTTAATTATGATAGCCATGTACAAGTGCTAATATTTACTTAAATACCGTTAAAAAACACATTTTACATAATTTAAAAATTAATACAATAATTACTTATTACTTAATAAAATTATACTAATAATAAAAATTACAAATAAAGAATAATTAATTTAAAAAATAATTAAATACGTTCATCGTGACATATCTTCAGTATAGAAATATATACTCTGTTCCAAAAGAGAAGACACGAAGCGGTGACCAGTTTTCGTTCGGCGGCGCGCATTCCCCACCTACTCCGATAAATGCACGTATGCTCACCAGCGAACTCTGACACCCAGCTGCATCGTTAAAAACCATTATACGGCGCGCTGGGATTGTTGACATCTATGACACTTGGCGAATATACGTATAACCTGTCACCTGATAACCGTGCAAGTGTACACGGCTATCACTTACCGCATTTTAATTACGGTGTATACATCGTCGGCAATGATCGGAAATGATCGGCCGTCATTCGATATGCGCAGAACCCGTGTCTTCTCTTTTGGAACAGAGTATAGGCCTCCGGGCGAATGGTGGCGCCTCCTGGATAGCGAATTTGAACTACCAAAATGCCTAAAAAAATAGACCCGCAATTTTTACTGATAAGAGGTCGAGTGGAATCACCTTATCTTCTCTACATCGTGCTTCTCCCATAGAGAGTTATGATCGCGTGGCGTTCGCGCGAACTAATAGCGCTAGTTGTCACTGGCCCGGTTATAACGACGATAATGTAGTTTTCAATTATGTTGGTGTTTTTTAAATTGTTTTTAATTATATTTAATAAGTATTGAGCACCTAATAATTGATAAGTTATAAGTATATATATATATTATAATGAGGGCTGGGATTTTGATGCAAATGCATCTTTTTTTCTGGTGTTTTGAAACGTTGGTTCGTATGTATAAAATGTGTTTTGGTTGATATTGATTATTTTAAAGTAATTTTTTTTTTTTGCATTTTTTGATGTTTTAAGTGCATTTTATTAGTTTTTAGAGCATTTTTCACAATTTCTTCATAAAATGAACGAAAGTTATTGCGATTCACAATATGGACTATCGCTAACTACCGACGGTATGAATATCAAATTATATATACAAAATATATAATATACTTTTTTATAGTATCGTCTAAAATTTTTTTAGAGCTAGGTTTTTCTCCGAAAATTATAGCCGTTATATACCTATTAATCTATTATGTATTATTGTACAGGTTAGTAATAAAAACCAGCAAAAACAATAATAAATATAAATAAATAATAAAAATATAAACATTTTTTTTTTTTTTTAAATTATTTTTGAGTGAATGATAAATAAACCAGAAGTAAAACAGAACTGTACAAGTAACAGCGTACAATATACTATTTAAAAAAAAACCAAAAAAATACATAATGTAATATAGTTTAAAATAATTTTCCAATATTTAAGCTATAATAAATATAATTTTAATGCATTTTTTTAGTGCATTTTTTGAGTTTTTTAAGTCATTTTTGCATTTTTTTTAGGGCATTTTTTGAGGTTTTTTAGAGCACTAAAATCCCAGCCCTAATTATAATATATTATAACAATGGTGAAGTGTTGTGTTGTTTTTTGCACAACAGGTTACAAAAGTAACAAAGAAAAATTAAGTCTATTTGCTGCACCCCGAGATCCAGAATTGAGGAAAAAGTGGTCAAATGCTATACCTCGGGAACTATCATTGTGTTAATTATTAATATTATAAACTTATCTGTTTCAGGTTAAAATAATTTGTATTAGAAATAAATTCATATCATTAATTTTAAATAAAATTAACTATTATTTAATCCAATAAGAAAAATCACACAATACAACCGTGTATGTTGAATTCCTGATTTTTATTATAATAATGTACTTATATTATATATATATATATATATTTTTATTGTATTTTTTTTTGTTTAATAATACACACAAAAAAAATTAATGGTTTGTAGATGGATTAAAATAAAGATATTAAAATTTTCTAATTGTGTAATTTAATAAATTATTTTTATTTTATAATTCTCAATCCTTATTTCAATGGCATGATAGAAGAAAAATACTAAATAAATGAAATTCATATGTTACAATTTTCATATTAATATTTCATCCTCATCGTCATGAATAAACGTATAAAACAAAAAAATAGTGGTGGTCATTTCCCTATTACCTAATATTTTATTTTGTCATAGCCTTATTTAATAAAATGAATTATGTACTTAAAGTAATTTTTCATGACGAAATGTTAAAAAAAAAGTAATTTTTGTAAATTTGAGCTATATAAATAATGACAAATGAGGGCCAGTGACTACTAGCGCTAATAGTTCACCAATACGTCGTTCTGGGGCAAAAATATTGTTGTCGTCTTCCAACCTGAGTGGATGACCGTGGTCTATGCCTATACTCTATTCGGGATTAGTTTAGGAGTGCGCAGAAACCAATTTTCTTTCCATTACTCCCAACATAGACTATCGGCTACACAAATCCCATAATACCTTGTGCCAGCTGAACTGATCGGTATGTCATACAGCGTATTTTAATTTGAAAGTATAAATCAAATTTTAAAACAGGAAACGAAAAAATAAAATATAAATTATGATAGGGAATTGATAACTGAAACTGATGCGCGCGAAGCATATTTTATTCACTCTGTGTCTGTATACTATAAAATTTAGTCGCGGAGAAGGGATAGCCGGCGACTACAATTTTTGTCAGTCGCATGCGCGAAACACTCCTAAACTAATCCCGAATCACAGATATATAGAATAAATAGATATATAAGTTAGTAGAATAAATAAGTTTATTCTATCTGTGTCCCGAATAGAGTATACATATAATTGCCGATTCCCCCACTCGACAACCAAACGTATTTTACCCGGATAGACGGAGCTGCACACCAGATGATGAGTATTTGTTACATAACTCGATTACATTTTAGGAGTATTATTATACTAAATATTTATTAATAAATTGTCGTTTGTTTGTTTTTAAAATTTAATTTTTTTATATAATAAATACAGTTTAACAGATATTGTATTAAAATTAATTTATTATTAGGTATACATTATTATTATTATACATTTTCACAATTATATCTAATTAATCTATGTGGTGTGCGCACACCTGCACACCTAGGCACGAGCCGCCACTGCCGTAAGTACTTATTGTTGTTACATCTATAATTCTTGCGTCGCAATCTTTAATTCCACAGTCCGTTTTCCATGTCCTAATTTAAATCCAATTCCCCGTGTCCGAGGCTGATTTTTTGATGGTATCATAACATACACATTTTTACAAGGTGGGGTTGTTAGCCCCACGTTTAACTCCCAACCTGGAGGACCAGTCTACTCCAACAAATTAGGGACAGAGTAGGGAGAACTGAACCATCTTTAAAGTCAGTTCAGTTCAGAGCCTGGGTTCGCCATACCCGTCACACTGTTGTTAGTGCTCCCCTGAGGGAATTATCATATATAAAACATTTAATTTGAATCAAAGTTTATTCTAATTTTTTTTTTTCTAGAAATTTTGTAATATTACAATTTATTATAACAATTAATTACAATATAACATTATTTTCTATTGTTTATGACCTATAATTTTATACATATGTTTTATTATTTTTCAGAAAATGAATAATGATGAAGGTTTTACTAGAAATACAAGTTTTTCAATGAATTTTGATATTTGCAGGTATAATAATTAAATTGTAAATATAATTATTTTTGTAAAACATATTAACATAATGTTTTAACATTTTAGTTTACACTAAAATTTATTTGAAATTTGAATACATAATATTTTTAGATTCTGAGCGAAGCGAAGAATGTATTGGTTTTACAATGATGTGTGATTTTTTTTTTTTTAAATGTCTGAAAACAAAATTACGACCCGAAATAATGCTCCGATTTTCACGAATAGGGTATGTTTCCGGTAGCAAAGTCGATGTACTTAAAAGTTGGTACATTATTTAGGTCATTTTTCGAATTTCTCAAAATTGACCCTAAGCGGTAGAAAAAACGACGAAAAAAAATCATTTTTCACGAAAACTGAAATTTCGACGAATTCAATTTTATTATTTCACTATACCTAACTCAAGCAATTTTTAAGATAGAGACTTGAAAATTTTTTTAGGTGTTCACATAGCTATTATATATATGTGATAACATTTTGGAACCGTTATGTTCATTTTTGATTTTTCTACAAAATATTGGACATTGGATATTTTGTAAAATTCTCGTTTTTACGTATATAATGTTTAATAAAATTGGCAATTTTTGGTATTAGGGTCTAAAAATTTTACTAAAGTATACTTACATGTTACATATTACTTAATATCATACTAAAATATTAGAAAAATCCCTAATCTCAATTTTTTTTTATAGCTGTCTTAAGTTGATATTTGTAGTTCAAACGAAAATTATAATCTGACTGAACTTCGCTCAGAATCGTTTTTTCGAATGCAATGGTTTATCATTGCATTCAAATTCTAATTAAAATTAAACGCTATGATTCGCACACCTGTATCCTGTGCGGCAGGAGTATCAGCTCATCTTTTTTATTCATTAATTAGACAAAATTATAAATCTATTCTTCATGTATGCAGAGCCAGATGAATGGGTAGACAAAATAAGAAATAGCTTATGGCCCAATTCTGCCTATATTTTGAAAAAAATAAAATAAAAAC
>JAIUCT010000001.1:3667883-3715428 GCA_021307375.1 Tetraneura akinire | reverse complement strand
TACGATGTACGAATAAGTATTTTATTATTTTATTTTGTGTTTTTTGAATATTTTTTAGTCTACGTGACTAATTAAATAATAATTTCATAAAGTTTATATAATATTAAAGTATAAAAAGTACTAGTATTAAAAATTTATCGTTTAGATTCACGTAATATAAAATATAATCATATTTTATAAATGTAGGTTGGTGACACTAAAATGTGAAATACTGTTTATAATATGTGTAATGTGTATTGAATACACCTTTTGTTATACATTTTGATAAGGACTTGTAGATTTTTTCGATTTATTGTCCAGACCCAAAAGCCATACTTCGACCACGTTATGCTTAGAGACTTTTACCAAAGAAATAAAACTCATTTTTCCGACGAGGATAAGGGTCTTTCGAAGTTTCAAAAAGATCGGTTAGGTGAACATTAATAACGCAAAATGTCTCTAGGTTTGCTCCGCCAGGGGCCAGATTATGATTAATAATTATTACTCTAAATGGCGTCGCTATGATACATATATTGAAAAATAAAAGCTAACTACAATATAATTAAAAATTAACTAAACAGCGTTTTAAATTATAAATCCCTTTTAAATGATGCATTATCACTAATTTAATTAAAAAAACAAAAAAATCGAATTTTTGGAGTTGGGACTTTTGCGAATTATTCTGACGATATTATTTATTAAGAAAAACAAGTTAGTGTGGCCCAAGCTTTATTTAATATTTTCAATTTCATGTTTTTTTCACTATGAGATTTTATTTGTAATGGTTCCACTGATATTTTATAAAGAATGTTAGTGTATTCAAGAGTTTGAATTTGTTGTACAATAAAAAGTACTTTGAAAACTAATGGCGACACTTTCACAGACCACATGGCACCTTCGGTATTTATTATGAGAAGGTTGGCCACTCTTAAATTATCAGTAATTGTCTTATCGCATTTTCTTACAACTACCCTGGTCTCGGTTAGGTATTTCTCACGGACTAATATATCTTAGTCCGTGGTATTTCTAGTATTATCAATTGAACACCAAATACGTGTATTTGATAAGATTTTATTAAAAATTAATAACAAATCATTGTGTAACTGTGTATAAAAAATACACAGAATGTATGTAACAAATAAAGGTACCCATAGAATAAAGATAAGGTACCTATGTTAAACGTTTCTAAATAACAATATCCTACATTCTTAACATGTATTCGTATTGTATATTAATATTAGCATATTCTATTCAATATTAATTGTTATTGACGACTACTCATAACAGAGCAATAATATTCATTAGAATTAATAATATATGTTTTTAATTTTAGATTTATTAAAAAATTTAATTAATTTAAACAAAAATATGTTTAATAAGCTTCAATAACAGGTAGACTTAATTATACTTATTTTTAAATTGATAAAAATAGAAAGTTCATCAATAACTTAATTCAGTAATTTATTATGAAATAAAAATAATTTTTTCATATTCTTTTATTAATTATAGAGTTTCATAATACTTAAATGACTACTCGAAGAAGACGGGGGAATTCTGATTCAGATCAAAATTCTCATGTTAATTATTCAATACAAGATACATCTGTTTCTTATAATTTAGAAAAAGATATTAATAAAATAATGCCACGAGATCGTACTGCTGAATTCAATAATGCCGTTCGGTCCTTACAAGGTCGACAAATAGCAAGAGCAGTTCAAGTCAAAGATGTAAAAAAAGTTAAAGCTCTACAAAGCTATGGGGAATTTATGATGATAGCCAAAAGTGTTGGCTTAAATATAAGTAATACTTATGCAAAATTAGAGAAATTAACTTTACGTAAGTTTTAATGATATCCTTAAAAATTAAATTGTTATTGGTACATAATTTTATTAGTATTGATGACAATATTTACTAGATATTAATAATTTTTATTTGTGTTAATTAAAATGTTTTTAAATATAAATATGCAATCAAAAATATTCTTATTTAATAAAATATATTATGTAGTTATACATGTATTTATATTATATAGTCTATTTTTTTGGAAAGCCAATAGAAACAAAAAAAAAAAAAATAATGTAAATCATTGAAAGTATATTTAATTTTTATGCTGGTTGACTTGATATATAATGTATGTGTAATAACACTTACAATTGTATTTATGAACAATCCATAAAACTTTAAATAATATAAGTCTACTTATTATATATTGACTATAAACTTTATAGGTACTTATTATAATTTTAAGAAAATTATAAGACAATTAATAATTTGATTTCTGTTCATCTATATTAAATTTATTCAATTTAACATTATACTGATGTAGATATGTATTTCTATTAAAATTGAATAGTTATATTTAATTTTAGTTGCCAAACGAAAATCATTATTTAATGATAGACCACAAGAAATTCAAGAATTAACTTATATAATTAAAGAAGATTTAAATAGCTTAAATCAACAAATTGCAAAATTACAAGAAGTTGCTAAATTACAAAAAGCAACTCAGAATAATTTGAAAAGAAAACATTTATTGTCACACGAATCTAGTGTTGTATTATCATTACAGTCAAAGCTGGCTAATATCTCTAATGAATTTAAACAAGTTCTTGAAATAAGAACAAAAGTGAGTTTTATATTTAAATTTATCGATTGATCTTGATATTTCTTAACAAAATTTATTATATATTTTATTTAGAATTTAAAACATGCAAAGTCAAGAAGAGATCAATTTTCTCAAGGAAGCAGTTTAGCTGCATTATCTGATTCATCAGCATTAGTGCCTAGACATAATTCTGTTTTAATGTCAAGTAATCAATGTGCTATTAATATGGATAATAATGATCAAAATAATGTACAACAAGTTACTCAACAAACACAAGCAATGGTTGTTTATGATAATACGGTATATGCTTTAAAAATAAGTACCTCAATATAGTTTAATTAGCCATTTGAGTAATATTTCACTCTATTTGTGTAAGTATTACTTAAACGACTATGCAGTATACATATAAGTGAAATTGTAGTTACCAATTTAAATCATTTTTAAAAATTTAATACTATAATATATACTTTAATATATACTATTTATTTAATAGGATCAATATTTGTATAGTAGAGCAGAAACCATGCAAAATATAGAATCAACTATTGTAGAATTAGGTGGAATTTTTCAACAACTTGCACACATGGTTAAAGAACAAGAAGAAATGGTTGAAAGGTATAAAATTATATGAAACTTTTGTAATTTACATTTATTTACTTCTTGTTTAATTTTATTTTCGATAGAATTGATTCCAATGTTCAAGATGCTGAACTGAGTATTGAAGCAGCACACACACAAATTTTGCGCTATTTCCAATCAGTATCTTCTAATCGTTGGTTAATGATAAAAATATTTGGTATTTTAATATTTTTTTTTATCTTTTTTGTTGTTTTTATTTCATAAATGTTTATATCTATTCTGTTTCACAAATTATTTACATTATTCATTGTTATCCAATTATAAAATTAATATGCATAATAAATGCTAAATGTTTTATATCTATAAATTTGTTAATTTTTTTGTTACAACATTATGTAGTAATAATTATAATTTTTATTATAATTTATTTTATTTTATATATTTAATTATCTTGATTAATGTAATAAATAATAATTTTAATATTAAATACATTAATTTAAAAATTATTTCTGGATGATCAACATTAATAAAAATGAATTGTTCAAATATATATGTAGGTACATTTCATTACCTGTTATAATTTCATATTAGTTAATAAATCATTCCAATTTCTTTTCTTTTTTATGCATATCATTAATAATTAATATTAAATATATTTTTTTTAAATTTTGCATAGCTATTGTCTAGGTTCTACAACTATTTAGATAGATTACGTTTCTATATTAATCATAAATATACGGTTAAAAATTGTTTTTTGTTATAAATTATTGAAATTCACTATGAAGTAATCTTTGATTAATACTAATAGATTAGGTTATTATTACCTATTTATATATGATATGATATAGTTATTACATTGAGAATAAAATATGGTAGAAATTTTAAATCAATTATACATTAAATAAAAATACATTATCGTTAACTTTTTTTAGCATTTCAATTAGGTATATAGTATTTTAATGGAGAGTATGTTTTTTTATAATATTATAAGTTGGAATGACGTTCCTAGTTGTATAATTATTGAAACCGCATTTGCGATGTTTTATTAATTTTTCTCTACTTACATAAGTTGTAAAATTTGAATTACCACTGTATGTCTGTATTTATGATCAAAATTATTTTTTATTAATAAATGACATAATATCCTAAAGTAGTATTATCTAATTGAGATAAATATGTTTACAGTTTACTCTCATCTGGTTTTATATAGTTCAATTAAATTACGTTATTCTGAATAGAATTCTATTAATGTCCCCTTCTCGATGATCTAAGTTAGAACATTTGCCACTTTCAAAAGAAATTGTTTTTGTGAATAAAAATTGCTTTAAAATATTTTTAAATTGAACTGAATTAAGACTATTATTATACACCCCCTACTTTGTACAATATCAAAAAACGCTCAAAAGTAGTTCTAAAGGTACTCTTCATAGTTATAAGTCGCTCAGAATCGTTTTCTCGAATGCAATGGTTTATCATTGCATTCAAATTCTAATTAAAATTAAACGCTATGATTTGCACACCTGTATCACATGCGGCAGGAGTATCAGCTCTTCTTTTTGATACTTTAAACAGCTATAAAAAATAACCGTAAATGTAATAATTCACAATTAATTGGAACTGAGTTATATAAAATGTATTTCAACTTAAATTAAATTTTCAAAATTTTTAAAAAATATTTGTCAATTTTATTTAACATTATTATAAAATATTGTAATATAATAAGAAAAATCCATATAGGTAAATATTTTAATTATTGATTTTACTAAAATTTCAAAATTAAACACCCATAAAAAAATGAATCTTGAGATTTTTCTAATATTTTGGAAATACGTTAAAATATATATCAGTATGCTTCAATAAAATTTTCCAAATTTTTTGGCCTTTCTATTAAATTTTATTGTAAAAGTATTGAGAAATAATAAGAAGAATATTCGTATGGATTTTAAGATTTTCCTCTCTACCACCATTTATTAAGGAGTTCAATATAGGCAATTTTCATAAAATACACACATTAGTATTGTCATTGTGGTAGTCGTAAATGAATATTAGTGTGTGTGTAGTACAATCCCGCATGGCGTAGTAGGTATATACAAAATAAGAAGGTTGAAATGATCGGATTTCAATTTTGAAAAAATATTTAGATTCAGTTACTAATTTACAAGAGATCGTACGAAGTACTTTTTTACATAATTAAATTTATAATTTATTAATTGTATTTTTTTACATTATTTAATCATTTTTTTATGTGAGTAGAAAATGAAAATTGACAAAAGTACGTCATACGAATATGCGATCTTTAGAACACTTATTTCTCAATTATAATCTTCTTTCAAAATTGAAATCCGATAGATACCACAAGTAATATTGTCATTTGTCAAGCGTTTAGGTAGTTTTTAACAAAAATATTGGGAGTAGAGAGGCCCCAACTAAAAATAATAACTTTAAACAGCTATAAAAAAAATTTAGATTAGGGATTTTTCTAATATTTTGATATGATGTTAAGTAATATTTAAATATACTTCAGTAAAGTTTTCAGCCCCTTATGCCCAAAATTGCTAATTTTATCAAACATTATATACATAAAAACGAGAATTTTACGAAATATTAAAGTGTTATATTATTTAGAAAAATTATCGTAACGAATCCAAAATTTTACCACATGTATATAGTAACTATGTAAATACCTAATAAAATGTTCAAATCTCTAACTTCAAAATTGATCGAGTTATTGTGAAATATTGAAATCGAATTCGTCAAAATTTCAGTTTTCGTGAAAAATGCCGTTTTTTCGTCATTTTTTCTACAGCTTAAAGTCAATTTTGAGATATTCTACAAATGATCTAAATAAAGTACCAATTACATCCACTTTCCAACCGGAACCGGTAACATATTATGCTGTTTGTGAAAATCAGAGCATTATTTCGGATAGTAAAAGTGTCTTCAGACTTCAGACATAAAAAAAAAAATAAAACACATCATTGTAAAATTAATACATTCTTCGCTTCGCTTAGAATCTAAAATAAGTATGGTTACATTGGTTCTGTGGGGGGGTCCAGTACCCTTGGACCCCCTCCATAGTTACGTCACTCGTGGTGGGCCTAACTTCACGAACATAAAGTTTTCAGTGTTTTTTGTGAAAAATCTTAGATTTTGTGTTGGGTATGCTGAAAACTGAAATTTTGCCATTTAGGTTGTGGTTGCCGGTTGAGTCTTAAAAATTTACGAGTATATTGCTACATCTTTCATGTAGAATTTGTACGCCACTGTATGTAATAAATAATAATTTTTAATAACCAATAATCAATATACGTGACACTCAACTTCTAATATTTATATTTATTTTTAGCATTCATTATTATTTAGATTTAGATAGGTACTTCGTACTTACTTAAAAATAATAATTAATAATATTTGTAAGACATATACATCAATTGATCAATTTGATGTACATCAATTGTTTTTAAACATTTTTATTATTTATTAATAATTAATTTTTATTGGGTATCTAGATATGTACATAAAAATTTTAAATGATGTGAAAAAAATAATACTTACTGGAAAAATAACACCAAGGTTACCTAAATATTTTATACTTTACTTTACTTTACTTTACTTTACTTTATATAATATAAATATATGTTATACTTTCATATTTGTATAATAAAATATTCTTATTTCTTACCATATAGTATTTGCTCTTACGTAGTAGACTTGTAGTTAATGTAGGTAGGTATATCACAAATTCGTGGTAGGTATTTATTTATATTATAATTAAATAGTTAACCTTTAGACTTTTACTTTAAGGTGTCCAGTTAACATCTGTACTGGTGGTTGAAAATAAATTTATTATTTGAATCTATGGTCTGGAATCTGACTCTAAATATTTGATCCTAGCATCCTATCATTTATCTACTTACAAAATTAATTTATTATTACTTTATTAGTAGGTAACTAAAAAACAAATAATACAAATCAATAAAATCTTGTCATATATGTCGCCTACATTTTTGTTAATTTCAAATTTATACAATGTACAATATATCTATCAAAACAATTAGTAGATAATAACTAAACTACATATTACAATTTACAAATAAATTGTGTATTTATTATTTTTTTACATTGTATTTAAATTTTAAATATTCAGCATTCTTTAAATCCTTGGATGAAATTGAATGTTATATCTTTATTATAGTTATATAATATGATATATCTACAATTGTCAACTGTTGATATTACATCTCTGGTAAACATTGCCTTGTAAATCATAATTTTAATCAGAATATATTTTTAATATTACGTAATAATATAATATATTTTATTTAATTCAATATTTTCCAATTTCATATTATTTTCATTAGATACTTTTATTTATTCATTAATAACTAATATTTATTTAAATAAAATTACAATATTACGTATACACTATTACTATATTATAATATTCTTTTCAATATATTATAATTTATAATAGTATAAATTAGCTACATCAACCATAAACCAGTAGCTGTAGGCTGTAATCTTTATTCTATGGCTGTAGGCAGTGCCGCAACTTGCTATTGGCAGGCCCCAATGCAAGACAGAATTATGGGCCCCCCGCCCCCCTTTTTTCTAAGCAATTTATAAGTATTTGATATTTTTAATCCCTTTCTTCTGTGGTATATTCGTATATTATACGTATATTCAATAAATAAATTTATGGGTGGATTTATAGGTATAAGTGTCTAAAAAGGGTCGAATTTGTTACCATAATTACCACATATATATAATTCCTATGTGAATACTCAATAAAATTTTCAAGTCTCTAACTTCAAAATTGTCCGAGTTATCGTGAAATATTGAAATCGAATTCGTCGAAATTTCAGTTTTCTTGAAAAATGCCGTTTTTTCGTCGTTTATTCTACCATTTAGGGTCAATTTTGAGAAATTCGAAAAATGACCTTAATGAAGTACCAACTACTTCCACTTTCCAATTTCTTATTAGTTATTTCCATAGGCGCAACTAGGGGGGCGCAAGAGGGTCTTTAGCACCCCTGAGTTAATATTTAGCACCCCTTGTTTTCTTTAGGTCTTATTATAATAATTACAGTAAAATACTGTCAATTTTAAGTTTTAAAGTTTTATTTAGAACTATTTTGTTCAAATGTCTTATAATATTGTAATCTATGAATATAATAAATTTATAATACTGCATGAAACTTAGAAAAAATATAAATTGTAAATGTCTACTTATTAGGATAATAAAATATGTTTAATTAGAATTGTAATAGTGATTCATAAAGACATAAATAATTGGCACTTGATGGTGTGGGGTCACGGTTTATTTTTTGTTAGGTACATAATTTTAGCACCCCCAATATTTAGGCTCTAGTTGCGCCTATGGTTATTTCTATATTTTCAAGTATTTTTCTATTCAATTAAAACATGTTCGATTATATAATATATTATATTTATGTATTATATTGTGTGTATAATACAATACGTATTATGTCTATGACTATGGCATCAATCGATAATGGACGGAAAATATATCATAAGCATAACTATTATGTGATATTTGGATGACAACAATATTTCGAGTTTCATTTTTTAGATTCTGAGCGAAGCGAAGAATGTATTGGTTTTACAATAATGTGTGATTTTTTTTTTTATATCTGTGTACAAAAATACTACCCGAAATAATGCTTCGATTTTCACGAATAGGGTATGTTTTCGGTAGCAAAGTGGATGTAGTTGGTAATTTACTTAGGTCATTTTTCGAATTTCTCAAAATTGAGCCTATGCGGTAGAAAAAACGGCGAAAAAATGACGAAAAAACGGCATTTTTCGCGAAAAATGAAATTTTGACGAATTCGATTTCTATATTTCACGATAACTCAAGCAATTTTTAAGATAGAGACCTGAAATTTTTTTTGGGTGTTCATATAGCTATTACATATATGTGGTAAAATTTTTGAACCGTTTTTTTAAATTTTTTTACAAAATATAGGACTTCGAATATTTTGTAAATTTCTCGTTTTAAGGTATATAATGTTTGATAAAATTGGCAATTTTTGGTATTAGGGTTTGAAAATTTTACTGAAGTATACTTACATATTACTTAACATCATACTAAAATATTAGAAAAATCCCTAATCTCAATTTTTTTTTTTTATATAGTTGTTTTAAGTTGATATTTTTAGTTCAAACGAAAATTATAATCTGACTGAACTTCGCTCAGAATCGTTTTTTCGAATGCCACGGTTTATCATTGCATTCAAATCTTAAGTAAAATTAAACGCTATGATTCGCATACCTGTATCCTGTGCGGCAGGAGTATCAGCTCTTTTTATTTTATTTTATGAATAAAATTTATAAATAATATTATAATATTACTCTTAATATGGGGCCCCTATCTAAAAATAAATCTCTGGTCAGGGAATGCAATGCATACCCAGCGTCCCCTATTGTTGCGGCACTGGCTGTAGGCCAGTCAGTTATTCTTTTATCTATGGCCAGTTGTACTCACTAGTCACTACTCAGTACTTGAATGTTGAATAGTGATTTACTGATTACTCAGTAATAAACGGGTATTAAATTTTTGCCAATGACCACTGACCAATCACTATAGTCAGTTATCAATAGTTACTAATTTACTATATAGTTTACTAGTATTTAATCTATTCTGTGGTAGTAGTAGTTTGATTATAGAATATAATTATATAATTATTCTATAATCAATGGTAGTAGTCACAACTCACAACTCACCTATTTAATATTTATTATTTACTATTATAGCCTATAGGTAAATTAATAAATTATTTATATAAACTAAATAGGTATCGTCAAAGTATATACTAAATTATAGCAACAATATTATTAGACATATAGTTATACAAGTATTAAGTAGCCTTGAATATTTAATATTTGTGAAATTATCCCTTCCAATTTTCATATGATAAATTAATTTGATAACATAAAAATCAAATGATTAATAATTTTTATAGTCTGCGTTCTGCAATCAGTATTTTTATTTTTTATTGTGTTAGACTGTTAGTCATTCACGATCCACTAAGGTAATAATGTTCTGTACTTATGTGCAATATGTACATGTTTCTCATCAGTCATCACTCGTCAGTTGAATTTTTTGTGCATATTTTCTTATCATTTAAATTTTCAGTTAAGTTTGAAAAGTGAATACTGAATAGTGAATATTAAAACACATATTTTTCATTTTGAATTTTCTAATCTAAATAATTAATAATGTAAATATAAACTTCATTGGTATTTAATTTTATAATATACAGTAGTAAATTAAATTATACTTATTTGTTCCATAAATACCTGTTGAATTGTTGGTTTTTTCAATTGTTTAAATGAATATTTTGACTTTATTTTTGTATACTTTTTTTTAAATACTTTTTAAACCAATGGATTTGTTTTTTTTTCAATAAATACATTAAAATATATTATAATATATAAATAATATAAAAATCAGAATATTAAGATGAAATTGTACAAAGTAGAATATTTAAGTTCTTGTATAGTCAACAAACGTCTAACATATCCAATGATACCATGGATAATAGCCGAAATCAAGAAAAATAATTATCGACAAAAAGTAAATATTTATTGTTACATCTACTTTATAAATTATAATATAGTTATTAAGTTATTATGACTAATATTACTATAGGTGTTTATATGGATGAAAATGAGGAGATTAAGATTTTTTTAAATAAATATCTTATTACTTTATTATCTGTATATTATACATAATATGGTGAAAATCAGTGGCGTAGTTGGGATTTTTTTCAGAGAGAGGACTCTCTTTTGGGCTGGAATATTATGTACCTATTATGTTATGATATATAGGTAGATGTAGACTTACTTATAGTAATATAGTCTATATAAACTTATTGTGTAATTTAATATTGTAACTTTTTCTGTATTTAATAAAGATTTTGGATAATTGTAGTCGGTTAGAACTTTGAACATTTTCGTAATAGTATCATATGATCAGATTAGATACTTAATACTACAATAGGACGGTATTGTCAATAATTTAATAGTATTTAGTTTTATATCAATGTATCATCAATTATTATTTTATCGATAATATTAAATAATAAGAGCTGATCATTAATGTAAGATAATGTAAAATTATGCCAAGATATAAAATATTGTATTGTAATTTGTAAATTGTAATGTATTCATTGTAGGTATTCATGTAAAAATAACCATAATATCTACTTAATTAGGTACTACCTAATTATTATTAAATTTAATTGGATAACATGAAATATTATAAATTTTTATGGAATACGGTTAATAAGGAATACGAATATCAGATATTATTCAATCTAAAACAACGTTTTCTTATAAACGTCATAATTTTTAAAATTCCAGAAATTTTTTTTGGGGGGGGGGGGGCTACGCTACTGTTAAAAATATCTAACAGATTACCTTGTACATTAGTACATTAGTAGTCTTAAACTATCAAAATTAAGTGCTTGTTTATTCACGAATGACCATGTATGACACGTGTAAGATTTATAATAATAATTAACTTTGTAAGGGAAAAAACCAAAAATTTTTTTAATAATTTATATTTTATTAAATGTTGGTAGGTAGATGTTTTTATTAAGTTTATATTTTTTATTGACATATTTACACACAATGGCGTAGCCAGGGGGCTACAGGGGCTATAGCCCTCCCCATTGACCATGTTATTTGTTAATATGTACAAGTGAAAATTAATACTAAATATATATTGTTCAAAGTTCAAACTAAAATAATTAGTCATTATTCTTATTAGCATTTAATAAAATAAATACTTATAACTACAACCGTGTAGGTACTAGGTACTATTTCTAATTTCTATTAAATTATTATTCAAATTTTATTTGGTCCAATAGCTTATGAACGCATTTCAATAATTGTAGTTGAATTCAGCCTCCATTTGGCATTTATATATTGAAAATGATATAATATCAGTGTTTGCTAGAAATGCTCCTAGAAAAATGCAGGTCATTGATTGAGGTATTTAAAAAGAAACTACGAATACATATGTACCCATATCTACATTTTTTTGTTTTTATAATAAACTATTGGCCATTTTAAATTAAAAATAAAGAAACCCAATTTCTTCAAAAAATTTGTTTTTATTTTAACAAATACGTATTTCGAAGACCAAGTCTTCATCATCAGTGCTAAACAACTACTGAGATGTTTGATACATATATATTCCTTTTATATAGAAAGACTCGGTAGTTGTTTAGCACTGATGATGAAGACTTGGTCTTTGAAATGTGTATTTGTTAAAATAAAAATTGTAGATATTGGGTTTCTTTATTTTTAATTAAAAATAATAAATTCTACAAGTGACTCAATACCAAAATTTTAAACTATTGGTCAATATAAATTTTTGTTTTTATTTCTATTGTACTAAAACCAGTGTTTGATTTGGAGAAAAAAAAGAAGAGGGGCTATCAGATTTTTAAAAAAATAAAAAATAGAAGAGGTACTCCGACCCCCCCAAATCGAGCACTGATTAAAACTATAAAGTTTACTATCATTATTATTGTATTAGTCTTCTTGATCATAAATATCCATCGCATGAATGTGCTTAGCTCCTTTCCTAGTCAAAATCTTGGCTACACCACTGTCTACACATATTTTATATTAATATATTAATGTGTTTTAATTTTGGCTTATAATCCATGGATTCTTAGTTGTCTATCATTTTCCATTTAAAGTTTTAAGGTGAATTCATATTTCAGCGTTTAAGTGTTAACCAATCAGAGATAAGAAATAAAAAAATACAAATTGATTATAAAACGCTGGCTATGAATTTAAATGTTGAAATAATTCAACTTTTAAATATAAATAAACGCTAAACGTTGAAGTATGAATCCACCTATAATGTAAAGATCTATGAATTTAAATTATTTTTATACCATGCTAATATGAAACTAGTAGTTTTTATTATAATTTATAAAATAAAATGTAAGTGCTCTATCAATAATATAAAATATACGAGTATACATTACAATTTAATTCATTTTATTTAGGTTATTATTTATGTGGCATGTGTTAATATCATTATGTAACACAATTTAATGAAATAAATAGGTAATATATATGATTATAATTAAAACTTAATGAGTAATTATAATAAATTATAAATAATTATTTGTATATTTAACTATAAATGTTAGATACTACAAGTCTTTATGAATACCTAATATATGAATTACAAATAAAGAGTTCTAAGAATAAATGATAAACAATTTAATACATTTTTAATATTATTTTAATGGCTAGTTTATTAAATAGTGAATTATTATTTTGTTATTTTATTTGGAAGTATTTCTATTAAAATTGTATTATCTTAGATCTGTTTTTTAAATAATAATTTTTATATTATATCAGGTACAAATTGGAATTGAAGATATATATCTCCTTATTTATGAAAATTGGAACAGTAAAAATAAATTGATTTTTCAACATGAATTAAAGTATATAACAAGATTAGCATTCTTTAACAGTGATTTTCCTACATTTTTCTATGCAATTCGAGATATAGCAGATGAAAACAATGTACAATGTTATGTATATAATACAACTCAACCTGATGACGTAAGAATATTTTTTGTTTATTAATTTTAAATTTTATTTATAAATTGATTATTGCCTATATATATACCTAATTTATATTTTGGTAGATTAAATTTTAGATTTTTAAAATGTTATTAATTAATTGTTTTTATATTTATGTAATTTAAATTATTAACTTAATATAAAGTCTTTTATAAATTAATTATAGTAAATATGAATACTGGACAGTAATTGAATATCCTTGTGTATTACATAAGTATATTTAAATTGTATAAATAATATTATTTAAATGCTCAATATTTTTGAAATTTCTCATTTAACATTGAAAATAATAACAGTTCAAATTATGTTTGTTATGTAGTTACATGAAATACCTAAATCGTAATTCATTGTACTCAAGGCCAAGGTGAACTGGTATTATATGGTAAATAAATATTATTACTATCCACTATTAAAAAACTTCATAAATGAAAAATATAAAGATTAATTACAAAAAAAAAAATAATAATAATAATTAATTTAATTAAAAATAGTCTAATAATAACAATAAAATTTTAAGAACAATATGTTTATTATTCATACATTATACTAATAATAAAGGGTTTTTTTTTAATTAAGAAATATACCATCTGTAAAGATCTGTAAAGATTTGAATAAAAAGTCACCGATTAGTAGCATTGCATATGTTAAAAACATAAAATGTTAGTGAAAATTATTTTTTCATTATTTTGTTTAATATACCTACCATTACTTCTATAAACTTGAATAAAAATTGTAATTCAACATAAAATGAATACCTCCCTATGTATTTATATTATAATTTTTTTTAATTTAATATTTTATTAATTATTGTAATAATAATAATATAATTTATTTACAAATGTTATTTTAATTTTAATATTTTATCACATGTTTTATGTTTAATGTTCCTTGTTAAATGTTTTAACCTTGACACTTGAGCTAAGATGACAATGTAATAAACTAAAACATTATGATAAATTTAATTGTTGTATTTTGTATTAGAATTTTATATAATATATATATATTATATATATTATATATATTAAATGATTTCTGAGATAAATTATATTTTAGTAAACAATCTGATATTGTATTATCTTATTACAGTATATATATTAAAAATATAGCACACAGATGCATAATTAAATGTATAAACTATTTATATGTAGGTATATAATATAATATATAACACTATATTATACTAATATAGGGTTAACATCCTTTTTTTTCACTTTATTATTTCTTTACTTATTAAAAATACGTATTTATAATTTTTCAATTTTAATATTAAATTATTGTTTTAATTTCTGTGTAGCCCAATATATTTTATAATTTTATATATTGATATTTCATATTATTTTCAAATGTGTTAAAAAAAACATATTTACACTTACTATTATGAAGGTTGATAGTGGTTGATTAATTTTATATTTTAATTTTGACTTCTTGTATTATAAATTAAATTATTAACTAATATTTTATCTAATCAAATTTTATTATAAATGTAACAAATAGATTAGAAATTAAAACAAAAATATTACATTTAATTATGTTATTTTATACACATTTAATATATGAAAAATTATTTAAAAAAATATATTTAACTATAGTAATATTTTCAATTGCTAATTAATATTAAAATAATTATAATATATTATAGGTATTATCATATGAAATTTGACTTTATAATATGCCATGTTGAATTAAAATTTTATATGTATAGACAAATTGAATATCTTCCAACTTCTAAATTTAGAATGCTTAGAAAGTATTTTGTTTTTGTTTGGCAATAATTCATTAGTTTTTGTCAACAGTGAAGTGAAAATATTTAGTTATACATTTTTTTAAATATAAATTTTTTAGGTAATGGAGTTATTTTCCACAATGAAAGAAAATTCACATAAATTACTACAAAATAATGGACGTTCTTTAAGTAATGCACAGACATTAACTTCATTGTGTGCTGATATATCTCCTAACTCATCCCATTTTTTTGAGGTAATTATATGTATTTACTATAATTACATATTTATATGTAAACATTATCTTTAAAAAATCTTTTAAATACAAAATACTATTGTTAATATAGTTTTAGATTTTGAATGAAACAAAAAAATTATTGCTTTTATAATAATAATGTGTCTTTTTCTTTTTTTATGTATGAAGCCACTTTTTTGAGTCGAAATAATGCTACTATTTTCACGAATAGCATATGTTTCTGGTTGGAAAGTGGATGTAGTCAGTACTTTATTTATATAATTTTTCGAATTTCTCAAAATTTATCCTATACAATAGAAAAAATGATGAAAAAACGGCATTTTTCAAGAAAACTAAAATTTCAACAAAATTAATTTCAATATTTCATAACTCAGGCAATATAGGAAAGAGTATTGTAGGAAAAATTACATGAATGACACAAATGTTTTTTTGATTTCTAATTATAATTTTAAATTTCAATTCATTGTTTTTGTCCAACTGGTAATTAAATACAAGTTTAGATAGAAAGATAAAATAAATAAAAATAATAAGATAATAAGTGGTGTCCATTTTATTCACTGTTTATAGAATTTTGGATTTTAGAATGAACAATTTAATTTTAGTCAGGCTGTATAATGGGGATCGCTGGTATAGCTACTATATATACGAGTATAATAGTATATATATATAATATAAAATGTTGGAACCGTTAAGTTAATTTTTCTACAAAATATAGAACTTTAAGTATTCCTAAAATTCTCGTTTATATCTATATGTTTGATAAAATTGGCAATTTTGGGTTTCAAGGTCTGAAAATTTTATTGTAGTATACTCACATATTACTTAAATTGATATTAAAATATTAGAAAAATCTCAAATCTCAATTTTCTTTTATAGCTGTGTAAAGTTGAAATTTTTAGTCTAATCGAAAGTCTAAGAATATAAGTATTATTATTCTTATTTTTTTCAATATATCACAATAATGTTAAATAAAATTGACAAAAAATTTTCCCGAAAATTAGAAACATGAACTAGGTATCATTTTTTTTTTTTTTTTTTTATGTTTAAAGTTGAAATTTGAGTAAAATCAATACTTAAATTATTTCTATGGATTCTTCTTATTATATTTCAATATTTTACAATAATATTAAATACAATTATTCAAAATTTTGAAAATTTTATTGAAGTTCAAATACATTTTACTTAACTTAGTTACAATTAATTGTGAATATTACATTTACGATTTTTTTCTTTTGTATTTTTTGTTTAATGAATAAAAAGAAGAACTGATACTGTTGTGGAGGGGATAAAGGTCTAAAGTAGATAGTGTTAACTTTTTCAATGATAAATCATTACATTTGAATAATGATTCTGAGCAAATTAGCCAGATTTGGGTATTCAGATAACTAATTTAGGGGTTTTATGGGTATATAAATTGAACTTAAGGACTGATAAATGAAAATATTTTAATCAATAAATATCTTATCTGATGAACTTCACTCAAAATCGTATTTCAGAATTTAATGATTTATCATTGCATTCAGTATTAAATAAAATTCAACACTATCCTCTTCACACCTGTATCCCTTCCCTTGTTTTTTATGTTTGAAAATTATACATTTCTATGGTACTTACAAATTTAAGATATTTTAAATATAAAATATTTTAGGTATTTTATGTTGGTAAAATTAGAGTATCACAAAAAAAAGTTCCAATTTCATTTATCGATGATGCATTGGAAAAATTTAAATTACATGAATTGGAAAAAAGTAAGAAGTCAAGTAGTACTAACTCTTCAAGACGTGGATCTCAAATAAATGTAATATTTTTGTATTAAAAATATGATGAATATTGTTATTAAAATTTTATAACAATTTGAATGTTGTATTGCATTTAGTCTACAGATCAAAATACAACCTATCTTTCAGATCCAAGGAGAGGATCAATGACACTTTTATCACCTGGTATTGAAAATCAAGGTTATACTTTTGGTGCTGAAAAACAAAACAAGGATTTAGAGTAAATAATAATTAATATATTTAAATATATTTTATACAATAAATTGTTTGTTTATAGAATTGTAAGGACTAGATCTGGATCTATAAATTACCCTATTAAAAAACTAGAAAATGTATGTATATTACAATTTATTTAAATTAACTAATTATTTATATTTAAAGTATGAAATATATTATAAGGGACAACAAAATACAGCAGCAAGTATAACTGAAGAAATTAATAGAACAATGGTTTTTCAAATTGGTCGAAATGATCTACGATTAATAAGTCCAGATCGTAAACAAATACTTTTACATAAACATTTAAAAGATGTTATTAATTGTTTTCAAGTATGATATAAATTATTATATTTTTTTAAATTGTATTAATTAAACAATTTAATTATGTTTAGGGTGCTCGAAATCAATTACATTTTGGTTTCACTTGTAGAGATTCTTCATCAAGTGAAAATTGTATTGGATATATTTTTAAATGTGAATCAGAATCAATTGCAAATGAATTAGTTACAGGTTAAAATTTTTCTAGATTTATGATTAAACATGTATTAAATTTATTTATTAAATATATTAGCAATTAATTTGGCATCCAACAATACAAATGAAGCTTCAAAAAAAGAAAATCATATAATTGTGTCTTGTGAACATTGTCCTATGGTCTGGTTTCATAAGTTATGTTCTGATATTGAACGTATGTTTAAAATATTTTAATAATTTTTGAATTTCTGAAATAAATTATATTATTTTTGTTTTTAGATCTTAATGAACATAAGATTCAAAAGGTAATATTTAAACAATTAGAAACATTACCAGAAAATGATCAAGAAATTGTACTTACTAAGTTACATGGTTTAGAAACATTGAGTAAAATAAGTTTAAAAGAACAAAATGAACTACTTATAATGTTATTAAGAACACATTGTGAAAGTAAACAGATGAGACATGTCCATGATTCAACTGAAAACAGGTAAAATAGTATAACTTTATTTTATAGTTATTTCTTTTGTGAACTGTGTTTAGGCATGAATTTTTAAATCAATATCTTGGCGGAAGTACAATTTTCATGAAAGCTAAGCGTTCATTAACAAGTTCTTTTGATCAACTAATGAAAAGAAGAAGTTCTAAAGATGATATAGCAATATTGGCAACAACTAAAGAAAATTCTTTACCAAATAATCCAACATTTTTAAAAGTAAATGAGAAATAAATAGATATATTTAATTATATACATTAATAATTATTTAATATTATAATCTAAATATTGTTTAAATTAGTTTATCTTCATTCTATATTCATAATGAAAATTATGTCAGACATATTTTTATATAAATATAGAGATTGGTTTTTAATTTTAGATTCTGAGCGTAGCGAAGAATGTATTGGTTTTACAATGTGTCTTTTTTTTTTTTTTTTTTTTTAAGTAGGAAGACACTTTTACTACCCAAAATAATGCTACTATTATCACGAATAGCATATGTTTCTGGAAGGAAAGTGGATGTAGTTGGCACTTTATTTAGGTCATTTTTCGAATTTTTCAAAATTGACCCAAGCGGTAGAAAAAACAGCAAACTGAAATTTCAACAAATTCGATTTTAATATTTCACGATAACTTGGGAAATTTTGAAGTAAGAGACTTTTTTTTGGGGTGTTCACATAGCTACTATATATGTGTGGTAAAATTTTTGAATCGTTTGGTTAAGTTTTCCACAAAATATAGGACTTTGAATATTTTGTAAAATTCTCATTTTTGTATATAATATTTGATAAAATTGGCAATTTTTGGCATTAAGGTCTGAAAATAATTTTACTGAAGTATATTTATATATTACTTAACATTAATTCGGCGGTAGAAAAAACGGCAATATGATAATCAATACCTACATTATCTGACTGAACTTCGCTCAGAATCGTTTTTTCGAATGCAATTCTAATTGTTATCATTGCATTCAAATTCTAATTCTAATTAAATACTACGATATGCACACCTATATCCCTGCGGCAGGAGTATCAGATCGTCCTTTTTATATTAGGTATTTTTTTAAAAAAAAAATTAAATTTATCAAATTAATTCTATTAAATAATAGTACCAAAATAAATAAATTAATTGAATGATTGAATAAATTATCATTAAAAATTAACATTGTAAAATTTAAAATTAATATATTTTATTTTAGGAAAATTCTCCAAAATCTGACACAAATTCAAGATCAATAGTACAACAATCAGAACCTTTTAGTAAAACACAAACTAATAAATCAGAAGTTAATTTAGCTCAAACCAAATCTCTTAGCAGCCCTGCTTCAATGATGAATATGTTAGTTGATAATAATAATTATCATGATTAAAAATACATTATTTATTTAACTTTAGGTTTTTAAAAGTTGGCCAATCTCCAAAATCCTCTATTATTTCAACTTCTGATAATGATTCAGATGAACAAAATGATTTAAATCCAGGAAGTTGGCGTCAAGCAATTTTCAAGAATGTGGTTACTCCTAATAAACAAACGAATAGTAATTATGTTTGTAAATTAATGTTATAAAATTAGAAATATTTATTTTCATTTTGATACTATAGATACCATAGAAATTAAGAGGAAATTAGATGGTTCTGATTTAAGAGCATTATGGAAAAAAGCAATCAATCAACAAGTTCTGTTAATTCGAATGGAAAAAGAAAATGAAAAATTAAAAGGTTTTATTATAATTATAATTTTAGTGACTTATTATTATTTTAAAACCAAATAAATATTATAGAAAGACAGGAAGAAGCAACTGTTAAAAGAATAAAATTAGAATATGATGATATTGGGTCATCAGCTAGAGAATATTTAGGTGTTTGGGAGACTATAGTTAATAAAGAAAATCATAAATATGATGCAAAAATGTTGCGTCAGGCAATCAAACAAGGTAAAAAATTATTAAGTATTAACTAAAAAAATTAATATCTTAATATAAAATATAAAATATGTAATGTTAATTTTAATTATTAAGGTGTTCCGAGAAGCCGAAGAGGAGATGTTTGGATATTCTTTGCTGAATTATATTGTACTACAAAAGCACCTTCTTCCATTGATTTTGAGAAATTTCCAAATTTTAATGTGCCATATGAACAATTATTAAAACAATTAACTAAACATCAACATGCTATTCTTATTGATTTAGGTATGATAAGTATATATTTCTTTATTTTTAATTAACTAATGACTAGTATTATTTAATATTATCAAATGAACGATTTCATCATTTTTATTTATTTGTCTACATAAATATAAAATTAAAATACACGTAAAATGATTAAAATTTCATTCATTAATTATTTTCTTTTATCTACGAAAGACGAAAGTGTTTTGTTTTTTATATTTATTTGTAATTGTTAAAATATATTTTAAAACATAATATTTCAATTTAAAATTATACATCTATCGTATCTGTAAATATTAATTAATATTGTGTAATATTAATAACTTGCAGGGCCGGATTAAGACATTTTGCGCCCCAGGGCATAGATATGTATTGAATTAATTAAAATTATTATATAAAATACATAAGTACATGATTTTGTTTTTTAATTTAAATATTATCTAGTCATTTAATAATTTTATTGCATGTATTTTAATTTGCGCCTTTAAAATATAATGTACGGAGGCAGATGCCCCCACTGACCCCCTTTAATCCGGCTCTGATAACATATATCAAAAAAATTCTTTTAAACTCAGTATTTTAATTGTATTTGTATAAATAACTAAATTTGATTTTGTTATGTAATGTTAAATATACGTCAATACACTTATATATACATTAATTTATAAACTAATATTATTTAACCACTATTATAAATTTTTTTATTATTTTTAATGAAAATTATAGGAAGAACATTTCCTAATCATACATACTTCATGTCACCTTTTGGTCCTGGGCAATTAGCCTTATATAATTTGCTTAAAGCATATTCTTTATTGGATCCAGAAGTTGGATATTGTCAAGGATTATGTTTTGTTGCTGGTGTTTTACTATTACATGTGAGTGCGTTTCTTATATAAATTACGAACGTTATTTATTATAGATTAAATTCATATTATAGATGTCTGAAGAACAAGCATACATGATGCTAAAACATTTAATGTTTAGACGCTCATTAAGAAAACAATATCTTCCTGATATGGCAGCTTTGCAAATTCAACTTTATCAATTATCTCGACTTCTTCATGATCATCATCCAGATTTGTATGCACATTTTGATAATTGTGATATATCACCGACTTTATATGCTGCTCCATGGTTTTTAACCATTTTTGCCTCTCAATTTCCATTAGGATTTGTTGCGCGTATATTTGGTAAAAAAAATATTATTTTCATCTTTGTAACTGTTTAATAAATACGTTTATTTATATAGATACATTATTTTTTGAAAATATTGATGTATTGTTTCGTGTGATATTATCATTGTTGACATACCATAAAGATAATCTACTTGCATGCGATGGAATGGAACAAATTATGAACTTTATTAAAAATGATTTTCCTATTGTAAATAAAGAAATTATTGACAAAATTATTAAACAGGTATGTACAAGAAATAATTCTGTTAATATATTTTAATTATTAATTACATTATTCTAAGGTATTTACAATTGATATTTCTAAACAATTAATGGAATATGGAGTTGAGTATCATGTATTACAAGAAGAATTATCTACACCAAATCCTGAAATTAAAAAAATAAAACATTTAGAAGAAATTAATAAAACTTTAATGCAACAAAATAAAATTCTTCATGAACAACTGGAGGTAAAAATAAATTCCACTTGAACATTAATAATTTTATATTAAAAAAGTTTTAAATATGAATACAATAAAAAAAAAAAAGTAATTTAAGCTTAAACTAATAACTTATTTATGAGAATTTTTTTAATTTTATTATTCCAAAAGATAAAAAAACCACACACACACATAATAAATATACTAGTATTTTACTGAAAGTACAATAATTGTTTACTAGTTTACAATATTATTCTAATTCCCAAATAATAATATATGCAACATTTATTAATTTTTTCTTCGATATTCTATATTATAATTTAACATTGACATCTATAAATATCTAAAACCATAACCTTCATAATGGCCAGTTAAAGGCATATTAAAATATCTTACACAGTAATGTGACTTATACAAGAATGTAGTTTCAATTGTATGTTAAATAAAACATTCATAGTTTGTGATAAGTATATATATTGTCTACAATTAAAAAAGTCGAGCTGATACTGCTGTGAGTGGGATAATGGTATAGAGTGGATAGTGCTGTATTTTAAATGAAATTTGAATGCAATATCACATTAAAAAAAAAAAAAAAGGATTCTTAGAGAAGTTCAGTCAGATGATATAGGTATATATCATTCAAGTTTAAATATCAACGTAAAAGTTCCAAAATATGATGTATATAAGGTACATGTGATGTGAACACTCAAGAAAGTTTTCAAGTCTCAAGTTCAATCATTTTTAAATTAGTTATCGTAAAATATTTAATAATTTCGTTAAAGTTAGAGTAACTTGTCTGCTATACTGCGTTTCAAGAGAGAAGGTACACGATTTTTTGTCCGCCGACGCGCATATCCCACCAATATCGCTCGTTCGTTTACGATCGTAAAACGTTCAGGCGGCGGTCGGCAACGACTCGTTTGCATACGTAGCTCTACCTACGTACATAATTTAAAATTTTAAACGGCGACTATTGTTTACAACATTAACTGCGTAACACTCAAAGTTATCGGGGTGTATAATTGATTTGGCGAGCCGTCGGGCGGTAAGAAGTGGGGGAAATCGGGCCTCCGCGCTGTTTACGGCGTCAGTTGGATGCGCGAATCGTGTACCTTCTCTCTTGAAACGTAGTATACTACTGAATTGTTCTTTAGATATTCATTGTTATTATACATCACCTATGACATAAGCGCAAATAAATCCCTTAATTTCCATAAAAGACCGAATTTTTCTCAAAATATTTTTATTGAATGTCATATCATTGCATTCAAATTTCAATCAAATTAAAGCACCATCCACTCAACATCCATATTCACTCACAACAATATCAGCTTGTCTTTTTAAACTTTAAACCATTTACAAAAAAAAAAAAAATTGTAATTCCAATGCACACAAATTTTGAAACTAAGATAAGTAATAAATAGTTAAGATTCAAAAAAAATTTAAAACCCAACATTACTAATTTCATTAAATAATTGAGAAATAAATAAGAAGTTTATGTAATATCCTAGTTTATCAATTTTACTAAAAATATCTTAAAATGAAAAAAAAAAGTTGGAACTTTCAAATTACACAATATTATGGACCTAAGAAATATAATGGATTATCTTACGATGAATCTTATTAATCTTTAACCAATATGTAGTTATGCTTCAACAAAATTTTCAGACCTTAAAACCCGAAATTTACAATTTTATTAAACTATATGTTTATTGTGACACAATTCAATTTTCAAAACATATCCAATTTAAACAATAATAAAAAAAATTGAGATGAGATTTTTAAAATATTTTAAAACAAAATTAAGTAATATTTATTTGAGGTTCTATAAAATTTTCAGTCACTAAATCTCAAAATTGTTGTTTTTATCAAACAATACAGAGATAAATTGATAAGTTTAGAAAGTTTTCAATGTTATACATTTCCACGAAAAATTGAGATAACAGTACCAAAATTGTATCACCTAAAGAAAGTACCTATGTGAACAATGTGAACACGCAATATAATTTGCAAGTCTCTAAGTTAAATATTTTCTGAATTCTAAAATATTGAAATCAATTTAGTCAAAATTTCAGGTATTGCGAAGAATACTGCATTTTTATATTTTTTGATAAATTTCCTATAACATAGGCTCAATTATGAGAAATTTGAAAAATTACCTAAATAAAGTACCAACTACATCCACTTTTCTATTCGTGAATATTGGAGCATTATTTTGGTCGAAAAATAATAAAGATAGAAAGACACACATCATTGTAAAACCAATAAGCTTCGTTTAGAATCTAAAATAGAAAATATTTAAATATTAATAATTAGAAATTTAGAACTTTTTACATAATTCAATTATATTCACTAGTTGATAGCAAGAAACAAAGTTTTAAAACTAAATTATTTTTTTAAGTTCTATAATTTTCTAGGAACTATGTTATATATGTTTTTTTTTTTTAGATATCAATTACTAACAATGGCCGTTTGGAAATGAACAGATCTTCTAATTTGTCTGCAATTAATCGTTTGGAAAGTGAAGTAAAAAGTTTAGAGCTTACAGTAGCTACTTTAGGAAACTTTATATCTGAATTAGTTTATACTCACTCAGATATAGAGATTCCTTCTGATATATTAAGTTTAGTTTCACAAATAAATACCTATCAAAATCGCCGAAGTGAAAATAAGCAAACAAACATTAATAGCTTGTTAAGTAAATCTCAGTTAGAAATACAAAATCGAATAAAACCTATTCTGGAAAAATCTTTATCAGATTCTAAAAGTATATTGAAAGAATCAATTAAAGAAGAAATTAACCAAGAAGATGTTAATAAAAAAAAATGTTTTAAAAATTCAAAAAGCAACTATGAATTATTTAATACTGAAAGTAATTTAAATAATAATGGTTTGCATCCACTAGATTGTGATGATGTGAATGTATGTTATTCTGGAATTACTCAATTACGATCAATTAAACCTGTTAGAAGTAATAGTGATAGTAATTTTATTTTACCAAATATAGTTGCAGAAGATGTAGATAGCTCAATTTGTAAAAGAGATAATAATGATAATATTCAACTCAATATTTCTACCATAAATAGAAGTTAATTTCAGATTTGTTATATTTTATAAGTACAATTTAATACTATACAAAGTATTTTTTATTTGTGATAAACTGATAACCTTTATAATATTGTATTAGTATATTATTCTTCATTTAAGATGTTATGTTTAATAGTTTTATATATTGTAAGTGCTGTATAATATTATATTTAAAACTTATGAGTATATAATAAATATAAAATAAATATTTTTTATGTAGATTTAATGTGCAATATATTTTTATAATAATCACTATAAAATTAGTATAGTGTAGTAGCGGTTCCCAACTTTTTCCCATCGCGACACAATATTATTAGTTATTTTAAGTCACCGTGCACTTTGGATAAATATTATCTACATATCGAATAATACGGATATAATGACGGAATAATACGGGTATTATTATCATTATATAATATATATATGATATATCACATAACTGTTTTGTGTATTAACATTTTTATACTTTCAATATTAAATGATAATTTGTTCGGTCGTACGAAATAGGTACATTCAAATGACACCACGACAAGCCCACATATAAAAAGAAAGCTTGATGTTTACGATGAAAATAATGGCGAGAACAAGAGAGAAAAAAAAATAGTTACTGAAACCATCAAATCTGGTACACAATCTTTTGGTGCTAGAATTGAATTATTATGCAAACAACATCAAGCACTAGTTTCGCACTAACATTTATAATTATATCTTTTTTTTTTTTTTTTGTAATTTTAAAGTTCATTTTTATATTAATGATATTTAAATATTTTGAAAAAAATCATTTTATGTTTTTTTTATAATAAACAGTTCAAGTTGTAGCGGCACACCATATGGAAAACACTGGTGTAGTATATAGAACAAATTAAGAAAATATTTAAATTAATATTATTAATTATTACTACTAAATATAATCATTAATATTTAATAGACATTTATTTTTACAAATAATTTACAACAATTGTAATCTGTTTAAATAAAAAAAAAAAATAAAACCAAGAGAAGGGATACTCCTGCCGCAGGGATATGGGTGTGCAAATCGTAGTTTTTAATTTTATTTAGAATTTGAATGCAATGATAAATATTCATTTTACTGAAATTACAACTTTAAATACCTATAAAAAAGAAAAAAAAAGTCTTGAGATTGAGATATTGAAATACATTTTAGAGGTACATACACATTTATTGATAAAATATTTATACATATATAAATATATAATTTATTTATATATTTACATTATGCAGGGTGTTTCTGAAATGAATGAAGAGACTAATACAGGCGTATTCAGTAGGATGAACCAAATGAGGATATTTTTCTCTATTTCCAAAATCTGGGTTTTATCGATATATCTTTAAAACATTATTTTTAATGTAAAAATAAATACTCATAAAATATTTCTTGCAAAATTCTCATATGAATCTAGATATAGATATAATATCATTTTTGCGGTTGTCACGCGTTTTTGACGCTTGGTGTCGCCAGAATCAAAATAATGGTGTGATACATCAATTTGTATGAGAAATTCGCAAGAAAAATGGTAGTGTAATTTATTTGTTTTTATTTAACATGCCTGATTAATTAGAATAATTTTTACCTTGCAAAATTATCAAAATCAAGTACAATTTATTTTAAATTCTATTTTATTTCATAAAATGTATTCAATGTGAGATTCCACTATGTACACTGTAGTACAATGTACATACAACATAATTTTAGTAGGTAGGTATTTATAAATTAAAAGTTATGGAATTTAATGTTAATAATATTAGTTTTAAAATTAGGTATGATAAATTGTTGTAAGTATTACCTGTATTGTCATACACGATTCATTATACCGTCGTATGGAAAAGTGTATTGAAGTAAATGGGGGTCATAGTCATATTGTATATTTTTATAAAATAAAATAATTTTAAAATAAATTGTAGGTACCTACTTGATTTTGATAATTACGCAATGTAAAAATTATTCTAAGCGCGTGTTAAATAAAAAAAAAAAATTACACCACCATTTTTCTTACGAATTTCTCATACAAAATGATGTATTACAATCACACCATTATTTTGTTCTGGCGACACCAAGCTTCAAAGATGCGTGACAACTGCAAAAATGATGTTATATCTCGATTCGTATGAGAATTTTACAAAAAATATTATAGGAGTATTTATATTTATATTTACATTTAAAATAATGTTCTAAATATATATCGATTAAACCTAGATTTTGGAGATAGACAAAAATTTCCTCATTTGACTCATCTTATTGACATCCATTTGACGCATGTATTAATCTCCTCATTCATTTCAGAAACACCCTGTATATTATATATAAACGAATTTCTGTTTGCCTTTACTTCATTCCTAAACAGCTGGCCCAATTGTGACGAAATTTGGTACAGAGAAATATTAGGCCCATGGTCAGAAGATAGGATTAAGTTAAAAATTGATAGGCCATTGGCCCAACCCAACAAGTATTATACTTATCATTTACGATGGAAATTTTTGTAATTTTGTTTATGGATGGTTGCTATTAGTTTCAATATTAATTATATTATCACTATGGTTACTATTATAATCATGATGAGTCAAATTCGTCGAAGGAAAATGTCATTTTTTCGTTGTTTTTTCTGTCGCATGTGGTCAATTTTGAGAAATTCGAAAAATGACAAGTACAAACTACATCCAATTTGTACATAAATGAACACCCTATAAAATTTTCAAGTCTCAACTTCAAAATTGCCCGAATTATCGTCAAATATTGAAATTGAATTCGTCGAAATTTCAGTTTTCGTGAAAAATGCCATTTTTTCTACCGCATAAGATCAATTTTGAAAAATTCGAAAAATGATTTAAATAAAGTACCAACCAACCAACCACATTTAATTTTCTACTGAAAACCTATACTTATTCGTAAATATCGGAGCATTATTTCTGGTCGAAATTAATATATTCATACATAAAATAAGAAAAGTCCAAATACTTTAAAAAAATAAAATAGTTAAATACTTTAAGTTTAAATACCTATTGATTTTACTGAAAGTTCAATTTTAAACACCTATAAAAAAAATTGAGTATTGGGATTTTCCTAATATTTTGATATCATATAATAATGTATATAATATATTATAGTATACAGTCATAGATAATAGAGTCTTCCATTATCTATGTATACAGTATATTGTATACTTCAGTAAAATTTTCAGACCATAATACCCAAAACTTCCAATTTTATCAAATATATACATAAAAACGAGAATTTTACGAAATATTCAGTTTCAGTCTTATATTTTGTAGAAAAATTAACGTAACCGTTCCAAAATTTTACCACATATATATAGTACTTATGTGAAGACCCAATAAAATTCAAGTCTCCTAAATTGTCTGAGTTATCATGAAATATTGAAATTGAATTCGTTGAAATTTTAGTTTTCGTGTAAAATGCCGTTTTTTCGTCGTTTTTTTTACCGCTTAGAGTCAATTTTGAAAAATGACCTAAATAAAGTACAAACTACATCCACTTTCCAACCGGAAACATGTGCTATTCGTGAAAATTGGAGCATTATTTCGGGTAGTAAAAGTGTTTTTAGAAAAATAAAAAAAAAAGACGCACAGGATTTCACTTTGCTCAGAATCTAAAAATACGGCTAATAGGGGCCCTGTGGTCCCCTGGATACGCCACTGAGTACTATCCAATGTTTTCTCTACACCTGTATCTCATTCACAGCAGTATCAGTTCATCTCTTTTTTTTTAGTTTGTAATTTTGTATGTAAACAATTTTACTAACAGTAAATATGTACCGAACTACCGACTATCACCAATAACGTATGATTCCGGTGGATAATATTATTCATTATTAACTACATAGTTAGTACTTTTTCATGTCATTATTAATTTATTTATTAGTTTAATTTTTCATAATTAAGTTTGACCATTATTGATTATGATAATTGTTTGCGAACAAATTTGTCATGAATAAGAATATTTTAAATGCCCGCGTTATAAAATAAAATATAAAATGAGTAAAGATTGGTAGCACCATAATAAAGATATATTATCTATGGGTAGCACGAAATAAACGTGTTTATCACATGTGTTTTTTTTTTATGATAATGACTGAATATTTTTTTCGATTATTCGAATAAAGTCCAGACTTGAACTTTAATAAGTTATAAATTAATATTATAATTAAAATATTATAGTATTACTAGCCCCCGACTATAAAAAGTATAGTAATTAATAAATTAAAATATTATTCAAATTAATTTTTTATTCGTATGTCTTGAACCATGATTATATTATAAAATCGTGATTTAGGTATATTGTTGCTAGATAGGTATACAGTATTCCGCATGGCGTATACGTATATTATAGTACTATAGTTATTAGTTAGATTTGGATGCAATCGATAGTTGAAGTTCAGTGTTTACTGTTTATATCGATTGTTTCATTAGGCAATCTGGAAATTAAGTATTAACCTTAAAAGTTAAAATAATACTTTTGAAAAATGTATGGAGTTAACGGATAACGGAATTAAATTTACAATATTTTTTTAATTTATTAATTTATTAATTTATTATGCAATATACAGTAGGTAAGTACTAACTACTAAGTATTCAGTTCAATACTTCGGATTTCGTAATTCATCCTAATTTTTAATTTAAATAGTAAATAGTGAAAAGTGAACATTGTGAACTTGTGAAGTAAACTCGGACGGCATAGGTACATTATACAAATATTGTCATTATACATAAAAATTAAAAATAACATTTATAAATTAAATTATTTATATACAGTTTTGATTTTCATAACTGTTGAGTGACCGTAACGTACCTATATTGGTAAAATTAAATTATAGTTATAATTTTAACATACTTGTAAATTTATTGTATTTATTTATTATGTAAATTGACCATTGTATATTTTAATTAATTTAAATAATTATTCTAATGTTTGTATAAATTATATGACAGTATTTATTAATTGGGGTTATAATATTTCTCCATTCCAAGTTACACATAGGTATGTTTTTAACATTTTTATTTTATTAATTACTATATTATATATTGTTTTTTAATGTTTTATTGTGCGATACTGTAATGTATATTAAAGCTCATTAATAATACCTAACGGAATTGTTTACTATATTGACAATCTTGCAATAAAAAATATTAACTATATAACCGGTAGTGTGTTTTTATTTTTTTAATTTAATTTTGCAGATAAGAGTTATAAATGAATTCTGAATTTGTCGAAGGATGGGAAATTGCTCAAACATTAGGCGAAGGAACTTTTGGCGAGTATGTCTTGATCTATACATTAATACCTGTATGTAATAAGTATATCTATAAGTGGAAATTTGGTTACAAAATTGATTCTAACTTATTTATTATAATTTTACTTAATACTCACTAGTCTATGGATATTTTGAGATAAATGGCAACCTCAAAACTCAAAACCTATTATCTTATAATATGTAAAAATTTTTATTAATCATTTCTAAGGCATTAACTGTTCTCAAATTTTACTTGCATCTCTTAGTTTAATATTAATTTGGAATTACAATTAGAACATAACTAATAATTTTATAAATGTATTTCAGAGTAAAACTATTAATAAACCAAAATACAAATGCCACTGTAGCCATGAAAATAATTGATTTGAAAAATTTTCCTGATGCATTAGCTATGGTAAAAAAGGAAGCAGGTATTCATTGTCGATTGAAGCATCCAAGTATCATAAAATATTTTGGACAGCGTCATTGTAAAGATAATTATTATATTTTTTTAGAATATGCTTCTGGAGGTGAATTGTTTGATCGAATAGGTAAGTATATATTTTTATTTTTTAATATTAAGAAATAATTAAAATAAAAAAAAAATATTATTTTGAAAATTAGAACCTGATTATGGAATGCCACAGTCTGATGCAAAAAAATTCTTCATAGAGTTAATTGCTGGAATTGTATGTTTATATTAATATAAATACCTACATTGGTTTTCTTTTATTTATAAGTTTATATATTTTATTAGGAATATTTACATAGTAATGGAATAGCACATAGAGATTTGAAGCCAGAAAATTTATTATTAGATGAACATGGAAATCTAAAAATAAGTGATTTTGGTTTGGCTACTGTATTTTTATGTGGTGGGAAAGTAGGTAATATTTTTTAAATTGTTATTTTATTTTTCTACAAAAATGAATAAAAACAGTATTTACAATAATTAATATAGCGGCGTAAACTAGAAAACAGTTGTGGAACTCGACCATATTTAGCTCCAGAAGTTCTTTCACATTTTCCGTATCAAGCTGAACCATCTGATATTTGGTCATGTGGTATTATACTAGTTTCTATGCTTGCTGGAGGTAATTATATACTTACTTTACCCAATTAAAATATGTGTACATTTTTTAGTCTAAAATTTACAATTTAATTATGTTGATGTCAGTCTCTTTGGTACTCTAGCTGTAGGTTTTATATTTGAAAAAAAATCCTAAAGCTTCTGTACCAAAGTTATTAGCATTTGATTGCAATAATGGGTATTGGCTTCTATAAATGTTGTTTTTATTTATAATTCTTAGTAAACATATTTTTTTATAAATATTAGATACTATGTGCATGTATATACTCGTATTATGTATTTATAATATAATGTATTGGTAAAAAGAGTTATATTGTTTTTAAAATTTAAATTTAAAAAAATATCATTCAAGAATCTTCATTTTTCACGATATTACAATTAGTAAATAGATTTGGGATACATTGTATATAACTAACATTGAATAACTAATGATTATACTATGAATTATTTTAATTATGAGAAACTACACATAATATTTATCTTATTAGTTCATATTTAATTAGTTAAAAGTTCAATCAGATTCCTATTTATTTATTATTGGGTATTATATAAACAAATATAAGTAATTTACTTTGAGGTATTTCTTACTAAATTAAATAAATTATTATTTAATACATTTATTATTCTGTTGAGTATAATTATTTATATTTCATACTTTTAGTAATGTATTATTCGTGTAAATCTGTATATAATGTCAAAATTGCAATACATTAAAAAATAATGTATTTTTATTTAATTAGAATTACCATGGGAGATGCCATCAGACAATGATGAAGATTATAAATTATGGAAAACTACTGATTATGCTAATCACTCACCATGGTGCAAATTAGATACTTTGGCCTTGTCACTTGTAAGGAAGATTTTGATACCGACACCATCCAAAAGATATGATATATTGAAAATTAAGTCACATCATTGGTTCAAAAAGTCAAAAACATGCGGTATATTTATACTTATTGTTTATTATATATGGTACATTTATTATATTTATTGTTTTTTATTAATCTGATACACATTCAGGTACCAAGTGACTTCTGAGTAAATAATTTTAAACATCAGTGAGCTCTCGGTACCTTTACTGTGTGTTTAGATAATTATTTTCATTATTTTTAATTTTTTATGTAGAATAAATTAAATATACAAAAATTTATAAATTATATTAATTTGTAATTTAATATGTAACTGGTGTTTATTTAGATGATAAACAAGTTGGTGTTGCTAGTTGGTCTGACAGAGACTTTGATGATGCTCGTCCATGTTATTCTCAACCTGCTCCAGCAGCAATTTCTTTTACTGTATCAATTCCACCAAACGAATCTGAAATACATTCATTTTCTCAACCTACTCAAGTTGAAGATTTATTGCTCTCTTCACAACTTTTAACATCACAATCAGCTACAACAGTATCAAATGTAATACAATTAATATACAATCTATTACTTATACTATTTTTAATTAATTTTTTTAGAATTCTATACAGAAATTAGTTAAGAGAATGACAAGGTTTATTGTTAATTTGACACCTGAAGAAGCGTTGGTTAGTTTATCACAGTTTCTTGATGATTTGGGATATACATGCAAAATCAACACATCTGGTTTGGTAAATTATTAAAATATTTTATACATATTTAAAAAGTCATATTGGATACTTTTCTTCTATTATTACAGACTTAAGACTCTGAGTAAAGCTTGATCATTTTTATAGTAACTAGTAATATCAACAAATATTTATTCAATTATTAAAATTTCATAATTTATTAAATATTGAATCAAAAGGTTTATAACTTTTAAGAATTATGTAAAATATTCTAATGAATACTAGATACAAATTTAAATTTCTTATTCAATAATTTTATAGTTAAATACATTTTGCTGAAATCAAGTCCCAATTATTATATATATATATATAATTTTATTTTATATATATATATATATATATATATATATATAAAATATATAATTTTATTTTATATATATATATATATATATATATATATATATATATAAAATATCTAAATGAAGAATCTGAAATAAATATGAGATTATCATATCTACTTAAGAAATATAACATACATAATTTAAATAATATAATTAAATCTTTTCCCAGAGTCTTAAATTTAAAGCTACTTATTTTATAAAATAAATATCTAATATATATTTATTGTATTGTAGGTAACAATTACTACAACTGATCAAAGATTAATATTTAAATCAAATGTGATTCCTATGAATCATCAAACATTGGTGGATTTTAGACTTTCAAGAGGTTGTGGTTTAGAATTTAAGAGACATTTTGTTGCTATTAAAAATGTTATGTCTAAAATAATATCCAAAGGTCCATTAATGTGGCCTGTTGCTATGGCAACAAATACTGTACCATAATATTGTTATAAATTTGAACTAGTTATATAATTAAACTCAAATAAGACTGATCTATATTAGATAAATTATTTTCCATATATTTTGTATAAAAATATTTAGTGATGTATGTTATAACTAATTAAATTTCTTAATACACAATAAATTCCAAAAAAGTTGAATTTATTATTATATATTATGAAAGTTGAGTAATAGTCTAAAAAAAAATTATGTATTATAAACATAATAAATGTATTTTTATTGAGTTTCTTTTATGTTAAAAATACTTTATACTTTCAAAAAAATAGTGAGTAATGACTTAAGTTTTCACTGCATTTAGTAACTGAATAATCATAAAAATAAAGAGTAAAATTTAGTTAAGTATTAGGATATTTTAAAAGTTTTGTCACATCTTAAAAATATTCCTCTTAACATTTTTTCTACATTTAACTTATAATTAGATGAAGATCGCATAATTTGTTCTGGGGCTCACTTATCTATTTTAAATTATTAGTTTTATAAAATTAAAATGTTTTATTGAATACATAATAGTGTTCAGAGATACATTTAAGGGTTCAAAGTTGGGTAATATTTAAAAGTAACAAAACTCATACTCATGGGCAGATAGGCACTATTTGGTCAGTGGGAAACATTAAATAGGCCCCCACCCCATGTAATTACTAATTACTAAAAAGTGCCATCGCGGTTATGTCAATCTATCTGGCAACGAATGTACTATTATACAACAATACGTCAACAGCCGTTTATATTATATTATAATCATTTATAGGTTATGTGGACGTTATGTTCTTTGATAAAAATTGTATGAATCATAAACATAACATGGGGCAAAGGGCCCATTGACCAAAATACAGACAAGGGCCCAGTAGGAAAATCCCGATTTCCCGTTGTGCCTATCCGCTCATGCTCCTACTCTAAAATGGGGTAGCAATTTTATTTATTTATTTATTTATTTTTTGTTATTTTTCTGTATGGTTTAACTATTGGTATATTAATGTTAAAGGTAAACTAGTTTTATGTATTTATATATATATATATGTATGTATGTATTCAAAAACTTAAACATAGGAGTCAAATTATAATCTTTAATATTTAAGGTCAGCAAAATTTTCTTGCTCAATTTCAACAATATAATGTTTAATGTTATTACCATATTTTATTTTTCATATACTTTAATTTTGTGTTACATTTTATGAAGCATAAACTTATTAATTAAATTATTAGAATTATAAAAATTTTAAGGAACATAATATAATATGTGTATGACTAAAAAATAAATAATTAAATGCTAAAATAAATCTATTCTAAATATTAGTTGTACATTATTTGGCAAATTTATTACAATTAATAGATTTTAGATACCTAACACTAATAATTTATCACAAACATTTTTGGTATATGTTGAATTTGTTAAATAATCATTTATAAAACTATGTTTTGAAAACAAATCTTTGGCATATATAATATAAATTAACTTAAAAACTAATATAATATGATCTAAGATTTAAAAATATTGGTTAACTATTTATTACCTATTGCACATATAAAGTAAATGATAATACATAAAAAAAAAAACGAGCACAACTTGAGCAAGTTTTTTACAGTTTTATTGTTTTAAAACTAATTTTCTTCTAAAATTTTTAAATTAATTTATATATAATCAAAAACAAACAAAAATTGAGATAAAAATAATATTGAGCAATATAAAAAAAATAATTGAAGAGGGTAATATAAATTATATATAATAAATAAACAAATGAAGAACATAATATCCTGATATATAATATTAAATGTTAGTAATTCCCAAACAATCAAATTGCATTAAATTTTTTATTATATTAAGGATTACTCATTGTAGAATCGTGTCTAGTTTTTCTCATTCCCATATCAGTTGTATCTTCACTACCTTTAAGCATTTTCTGGCTTAAATGCATTGTTCGATTAAAATCAATTGCTGTATAACCAGGTATATCTGTGGGAGAAGTTGGCAATGATTCACTTATTCTTTTAGGGGTACAAATAGATATTTCTACTTCTGTATATGTAGGGATGTCTTTAGGTAACTCAAATGGATCATTAAATAAATCATCATCATCTTCTTCATTGTTATTAAGCATATTTGTATAAGAAGTACGTGGTAAAAATACAATGTCTGGATCTAGCATTAGATCTGGAGGTTGGGTATTATTATTTGATTCACTACTGTATCGTAATCCATTGAAACTGACTTCATCATAGACTTTTTCTATTGTATGTGTACTAGTATATGATTGACCAGAATAATTATGCAATTCTGAAGACATATCTTTAGCCATATTTGTTCCATTATCATTCTAAAAATATATTTTTTGGTTAAGTACCTAATTGGAATATATAGATAAGACATATTAATTATTTTTATTTTTTTTTTTTTAATTAAGAAAATAATTTTTTTATTTTCACATTTAACTTTATATTTATTATAGTAGGTATAATATAATAAATATAAATTCAAAATTAGTATAAAAAAAAATAACATATTTTAAATTAATTTTCAGTTTTTAATTTATTTGCAAAATTATCTAAATTATACATAAAATTTTAATAAATACCTGTAATTTTACTTTGACGGAATTAAAAATGTGTTCAGCATCTTTACTTCTAAAGGCAAATATTCCTTGACCATAAGGAGATGATCGGCCAGCTTCAAAGCAAAACATAGAATCTTCATAACCATATCTTCGGACCGTACTCAGTGGCCATATAATAGGTGGTTTTCCACTTTTATGCAATACTAAATTGTACGTCGTGATTTCCATTTGGCCATGATATTTTTCATTTCCACTCTCATCTATATTTGTGACCTGCAAAATGTATTATGAACATATATAATTTATGGGAAATGAAATTATTATTGTATAATATAAATTATAAAGATCAAATTTAAATTATTAATTTTTTTTACTTTGAATGCAGAAGGTGATATAATTTTTTTGTTGCTGTAAACACAGCCCATTGTATTAATTACATGGCTCAAATGAAATAAATTTTAATATATATTTTTTAATTAATTACATGTAAATTGTTTTTTATTTAGAAAAAAAGAAGAATAAGACGTTAAAATAAGGGCTTTCAGAAGAACTAAGAAATAGAATTAAAAATAAAAATTGACATCAGGGTGCGCCAAGGGTTATCAGTCTTGTAAGTTGTAATTTATTTTATCAATAATTATCGTGATAATGCCTATGTAACCTGGTTTAAGCATTTTATAAAAAAGACATTTTTTGCACCAGACTTCCAAGTACCAAGTGCCTGAGTGTATTTTGGTCTTACAATGATGTATGGTGTCTTTATGGAAAAACTGAAGAAGATACTTTTTTTGTTGGATTATCAGACATATAAAAAAAAAACAAATCTTTTTTTTTATGCGCGTTTTAAATGTCTGTGGTTGCATTAATTTACCAATTACTAAAAATGCCAAATGGAGTATAGTTCTACTTATTTAAATCATTTTAGAGTTACTACTAATTTTCGTTTGAAAAAAAGGAAAATTACAATTTAAAACAAATGACGGGATAACGGTAAAAATCGCAAAAACTATAATTTTGACAAATTTGATTTTACCTAATTGTTTTATCTTTTATAATAACAACGAAAATAAAAATGAGAAGAAACTTGAAAATTGTATTGGATATTTAGTTTTTAATTTTTAGTCCAATCTCTAAACTCTAATGTATAGAATACCTATTTTCCAAAATTGTAATTTTGTTTTCAATAATGTTTAATGAAATTTGCAATATTGGGAAGTGGGGACGTTTGGGGAAATTGAAAAAATATGATATTTATACGAATTTATAAAATTTTGTTACGTGCCTTTAATGTTTAACATTTTATAGGTATAGCCATATAGGATATAGGTAATATAGTTGTGTAATTTTTGTTTTTAAATGTTCTTTTGACTAAAAATGGTTTAATAATACCGTACACATTCAATAGAAAATTTAATTTTATCTCTTTGGCAGTGTCGCAGTGGTCGAAATTGCTCAAAATAAATGGAAGGATGCCTAGTTACTTAATGAAAATATTGAAAACTTAATATTTTTATATCTTATTGACCAATTAGTCTTCCAGGTTCCCGACAAGTACTTAAGTATAATTTCTATTTATATTGTACCTATATAGTAAAATCTTAAAATTTAATTATATAATAATTATATTATTACAAATTTTAATAATAATTTGTTTTAACACTTAAACCAATATCAGTTCCATGGGCATATTCTTAAAACAGTAGAACGGCGTTCGTATATGAATAATCATTTTCTAAGAAAATGTACGATTATTCATATACTACTGTTTCAAGAATAGGCGTATTTTAGGAGATATGTTGGAGTATTTATATACTATAGCCGCCTCTAAAAATTGGTCGCCCGGTACAATTGTACTCGTTGCACCCCCCTAAATACGGCCCTGGAAATAATGCATAATAAAATTAATTTAAGCAAACACATACAAAGCTTAAAGAAAAAAAGACTGTTTCTACTTAAAATCAGATAAGAGAAATTCCATAGTTATTCTAAATAAATCCGATTATTATAAAAGAATGGAAATTTGCTAGAAACTGGACCCTATAATGAGTTAAAGAAAAATCCTCTGAGTAAAATGACTAGAGAAGCTACAATCAATAATTCAAAAACCATTATCGAAGAAAAAAAGTAGATTTATAGTTAAAGTCCAGAACTTTCAATTACCAAAATTATATGGCCTTCCAAAAATTCACAAAACCGGTGAAAACATGAGACCAATAGTTTCAAATATAAATGCACCAACATATAAGTTAGCACAATATTTAGTAAAATTATTTTCAAGTTTCAAAAAATTCGACAGCCTATCAGTAAAAAATAACATAGAATTTTCCAACAAATTAACAAATATAAAAATAAGTGAAAACGTAAGGTTAATTTCATTTGATGTGGTAGCTTTATTTCCAAGTATTCCAGTAAAAACAAAAAACACTTTTCTAAAGGAATGGCTAGAAGAATTGAACATTGAAAAAATTAAAATTAATGAATAAAACTGTGTATGAACTACTCGTAAAACTTCTTTCAATTTAATAACAAATTTTTTGAGCAGACAAATGGAACAGCTATGGGGAACCCACTATCGCCATTCTTAGCGGAAGTCTTCATGAGTAGGTTCGAAATAAATTTAAAAAACCAATTAAATTTCCCAAAAATATGGATTAGGTATGTAGATGATATTTTCGCCATCATCAATAAAAATTTCGATATAAACAATTTTCTTCAAAAACTAAATTCTCAATATCAATCAATAAATTTCACATATGAAAATGAAATCGAAAGAAACTTACTATTCTTAGATCTAAATATTAAAAAAAGAGGGGTCAGAATAAAATTCGGAATATAAAGAAAGAAAACACACACATTTATATACATTCAAATAAACTCAAACCATAGCTGGCAACATAAAATGGCTTCATGGAATAGTATGAATTTAGGCTAATTAATATTCCCATGGACAAAGAAGAATATAACTTGGAGTTAAATTTAATAAAAGAAATAGCTGAATTCAATGGGTATAAACAAGAAACAATTTCAAAATTAGTTACGAAACACAAACGAACTAGAAAAATAAGAATGACAAGTACTTTACTAGGAGAAGTTTCAAACAACAAAAGAACACCATTAACGTTAGTACCTAAAATTTCGAATAAAATAACCAAAATTTTCAAAAAATACAATGTAGACATAGTTTCTTCAAAAAACAATAATTTAAAAAGTCTCTTAGGAACCATAAAAGATAAGACAGAACATAACGATAAATCAGGCATATATAATATACATATACAATGTACAGATTGTGGCAAATGTTACATAGGTCAAACCAGCAGAAATATAGGAATCAGATTTAAAGAACATTTAAGAAATATTAAAAATCAAGAAACACATATTAGAACAATATCAGAACACATATTAGAAACAAACCACAACATAACTTCAATAAAATTAAAAAACAAGTAACTAAGAAACAAGAACTAAATATTAGGGAAGCAATTGTGAAATGGTAAAAAACAAAAATAATTTATTAAAATGGGATTTAGGTACTTTACAAAATTGTTTACTAAAATTATTATAATATTCGACGCGCATGAATAAGTCATACAACTCATGACTTACAAGTGCAAGACCACTAGTATTTAAGCGCATGTAGCTAGAGCTATGATCGATCAGTCTGTGTTTAGTACTGAAGATGATAACATCGTTGTCGAAATACGTATTTACTAAAATAATAAAGTAAATTCTTGTAGACTTGGGTTTTTATTTATTTATTAAGATATTATACAATTTTCTGAGGGAAGCGAAAAACGTATTGGTTTTACAATGGTGTGTCTTTTCTATAGTTTGTATGAAACGTATTTTCGACTAAAAATAATGATCTGCTTACCTGGAATAGCATATTAGCATTATTAGCCATTAGGGCGCTTGCAACTATCATGATATTATTTAAATTTTATTTCCCACAGACAATATTCGCTGCGATAAATATTAATAAAATCTTCAATACACTTAGATTCTTTCTCTCGAGATATTTTTTTTTAAAAAAATTACAAAACCTCATGAAATCACATACGCAGCGCAGTAGTAGGATAATTGATTATAATCAATGGTGGTATCACCAGTGATGTTCCCATAGGGTGTACCATGACAAAATAAATAAAATAAAAATTATTTTGTCATGGGGTATACTTATACATCTCAAGCTTTTTTTAAAAAAACATGGGTATACTGCGTATATTCTCAATGAATTCAGATAGAAAGAAGAAATATATATATCCCAAAAAAGGTTGAAAACAACTTCTCTAACGTCCTGCGGATAGATATACCCACGGTTAAAATATCTACTCGTATTATTATTATTATTTTTTTAATTTTAAGTGCTTTTATTTTCACAACATTATTTGCACGACAGTTAAAGCGTAAAAACAGAATAAACAAATATAACTAAAATCAAATACATAAAAATAAGAAATAAATAAACAACAAAAACAATAAATTAAAGATAATATTAATAGGCTGACAAATATAATTTAAATTAAGAAACCACATTTCAAAATGAAGGAAATAATAGCAGTAATGATAAAAGGAGAACGTGAATTAAGAAGATGATGAATATCAGGAGAATAACCAAGCGAAAGAATATAAATTAAAAAATAGTGTCAATAAATGTGGAAGGTCACAGACCACTTCCTCATCATGGAGTGTACAGTAAGGAGAAGAATTAAGGTTAAGGAGAAAATAGTGTTTAGGAAGCAAGTTATGACCGAAACGTAAACGAGAGAAAGAGACAATGAGATATCTGGGAATATCTAAGTTACAAAACCAAGGACTGCGTAGAATAGAAGGAGCAATGCTTCTATGCCAAGAGCATAATTTGATGGAAGGGAGGACCATTTTGATTGCCAGGCTTTCCAAAACAGTTTGTGAAAGATAGGCAAAAGATTGGAATGAGAGAGTTTAAAAGATGAAAATGAAATATAAGATTTGGTAGAATAGGCTAGACGATCAGCAGACTCGTTACCCTTAATTCCCACATGACTGGGAATCCAGAGAACCTGGACGGATTTGTTATTACGAAGGAGATCATGAAAACGTAATTTTATAATAAGGATAAGGGGAGATGTTTTAGCGTCAATTAAATGGGGTGACGATAGAGCAATAAGACAAGACTGAGAGTCTGAAGCAATAACAAAGCTTGATTGATCTACAGACAAGAAGAACTGTAGTACACTAATAATAGCATAACATTCAGTTGTGAAAGATGAAGAATATGGATGAATCTTATCGGAAAAAAAAATGTTAAGTTTTGGGATAAAAAAAGAGAACCCAGCAGAGTCTGGAGAAACAGAGCCGTCCGTAAAGGCAATTATCGAACTAGGAAAATACAGAGATATATAATTACTAAATACATAATAACATAATTGGAAGGCGAGAGAGATCACTAGGAGGGTATCCAAGAAAATTGTGAGAAATAGTAACATCAGGCAAGAGAGATAGAGCCTGGTAAGACGTATCATACAGTTGCAGCCGATTTTTAGGACGAAGTATAGACTGAAACCATGGTGATAATAAGGAGGACATGGAAGTAAGAATTGGAAGAGTTTTGGAAACGAATCTCTACGACGTCTTAATATTTGTAGAGGTATGATAGAGTTGAGAATTAGGACAAAACAAATTTTTAAGCAGAAATTTTATAGCTAAACGGCGGCATTTTATTTCAATCGGAGGACATGAACATTCAACTTCAAGACTCGCTTAAGGTGTAGAACGTAAAGCTCCGATGATAGAGTGAAGACAGGAGCAAAGGAGAGCATTAATTTTTTTGCGATGGATTGTGGAAGCAGAAGCAAAGAGAAATGCACCATAATCTACTTTGGACTTTAAACTGAATTAAAAATCAAAAGTAGAGAAGCAGGATGAGAACCCCAATTGGAGCCAAAAGCAGAGCGGAGAAAGTTAGACCAACGAGAAATGAACCCTGAAATAATATCGAAAATGAGGAATGCACCTTAATTTTGGATCCAATCTCAGACCCAAATAAGTGACCGAAGATGACATTTGAATAAACTGATTGTTAAGGATAATACGAGGGGAAGATTGAAGATGTTTTCTGGTGAAAACCAGGAATTTACTTTTTTCAGGGGCAGAGACAAAGAAAGATAGTTGTAGATTAGAGGTTAAAGAAGAGAGATCCTGATTCAAGAGGTTTGTGGATTCATTAAGGAATTTGTGAGAATTAATGATTACAATGTCATCGGCATAAAAAAGTGAATGAATATTATCAGAGACTAACGAATAATAAATGGCAGAAATGTAAATGTTAAAAAGGATATGACTCAGACAACTACCTTGAGGTAAGCCCCTGAAAGTGATTCTTTCGGCAATGGAACCAGATGGAGAGGAAAAAGTAAAAAATCTTTGTGAGAAAAGAGAAGATATGAAATTACATAATGTGTGGGGGATTTGAAGACGGACAAGTTGAGAAACGAGGGTGGTAATGTGTACGGAATCGAAGGCACCTTTTATATCAATGAACACAGAGTAAAGAAATTCTTTATGACAAAAAGACTGATATATATCACCGACTAGAGAGTAGAGGCACTCCATGGTACCGATCCCGCGACGGAAACCATAAATGTTATTAGGGAGTAAACAATTTTTTTTCAAAAACTAATCGAGTCGATTTTTAATTATGGATTCGACTACTTTATATAAAATAGAAGACAGAGCAATAGGTCTATAAGTTGAGGGGGTATAATTGGGTTTAGGGATTTCAATAACGTGGAATTTCTTCCATGAATCAGGAATAATTCCTCCACACCAGAGAATTGAGAGTAAATAAGAGAAATTCGAGAGAGCGAATAGAAAGGTTTTTAACATTAACACAGAAACGCCATCCAGACCAGAGGATGGAGAAGTGGATGATGAGCATGATCGAATGAGATGAAAATGAGAGAGAGAAAGATTTGTTAGGTCGGAGCCAGGTTTCAGATAATAAAGCAAATGATATATTTTGCTCAAATAAAAGAGCAGATAAATTAGAAGACCTGGGGAAAATGCTTCTAACATTCCACTGAAGGATTTTAAAATTAGAAGAAGAGTTAATTGGGGAGGGAGAAAATGTTGAATAATTAATAGGAGACATCATCATTGGAAGTAGACAAGGAAGAAGACAAGAAATCAGTAACAGTCGATGCGATTGCAGAATTACGAGAAGATGGATCGCATAGCTTCCGAGGACATAACGCTAAGGCACTGGGACACCTGAGATATAAGAGCAGATATCCAATCTCTCTCTGTCTCATTCCTTGGGCAGTTGTTAGCTACATACTGTAATATATTTCCATTAGGTAAAGAGAATTGAGAGGAACTGTAGGAAGGGAAACTATGAGAAATATTTGGAGAAATCATATGTTTATTCCTACGCTTAGCTCTTATATTAGCCTGAGCAGGAGGATTTATTTGAGGAAAATCTAAAGAGGAGACAACTTTCGGAATACAGGAACTTGAATTTATACAACTACTATTAAAATTCTTACTATACTCGATTCAGAATAAGAGCGGTAGTCGGCGGCGACGAGTTTTCGTCCGTTTTGGTCAGACGTTTGCACTTCCTAATCGTCCACCAATTTGCATTCGATACTTACAGCTCTGCGTTACAATCGTGGCGAGTAGGTGTATTATTATATTATACGATTTGTTCATTCCTCCGTGCGCGCTCGTTTTTACGTATTCTCGCATAGTGCATTTATACGTTTCTTAAGGATTTTTGAAGCGGTTTTTAGTGTTTGTTTTTTTTATAATAATATTATTTATATATTAACAATGGCTGATGCTATTATTGAAATGGACGACGTTCATTTGTATGAAATAATTTTTAACTGTGTAGTATAATCAGGGCCGGATTGGCCCGGCGAGTTACCGAGTAAAACTCGGTGGGCCGCGACAATTTTGGGCCGTTTAATATATAATATATTATATATACCTATATAATAATTGGGCCGGTAAATTACAAAAACTCGGTGGGCCGAATTTGTCCAATCCGGCCCTGAGTATAATAAAAAGAATGTTTGTAAATTTGTAATATATTTAAAAATGGGTAAAATTATAAAAAAAAGGTTTTTATTTAATTATTATATTTAATAAATTTATAATCCTCATTATAATTGTATTTAATATTACGTAAATACATTACAAACGATACGATACGTAAGCATTCGTCTGTGTACACATGACGCGGCGTACGAAACAATTCAGTACCGCACGGCGCGTGAGAGTTATTAAGTGGGCACAATGTATTTTAAATTATGTGAACACGTTAATTATTGTCATTACTAGAATAAACGACGCTCCCGTTAAAGTTGTGGCACCCAACTTAAATCGACGCTACGCCCATGCGCAGAACTCGGCCGCCGACTACCGCTCTTATTCTGAATCGAGTATAACATCAGAATAGGAGAAAGCAGCGTTGGATGTACTGGAATGCTTGATTTGTATAGCTTCTTTAAATGAGATATTTGCAAGCCATGGTTTTCTTTAGTTCTCTTTGAGATAACCATTCCTTGCAGGACCGATCAGTGGAAGGATGATCTTGACTGCAATTGACGCATTTGGGCTGAGCGAATTCCCGAACTTCGCAAGAGGCAATGACATGATCCGATTCGCCGCAATGACTGCATCGTTGTTTACTTTGACAGAATTTTTGTGTATGACCAAACCGTAAACACTTGTTACATAGAGTCGGAGATCGAATACTAGGTGAAACGTTGAAAATCACTTTGTATATACTTATTTTTTTTGGAAAGGAAGAAGCAAAAAACTTTTGTTCAACGAAGCGAGAAGGAACATAAGAACCATCCCTTTTGACATTTATTCTTCTAAATGAGATAATTTTTGAAGGAGATTCGTGACCCTCCCAAAAGTCATCTTCAGATATACATATATCCAAACGTATCACACCGAAATAATATAATAGAGACGTAGGAATTACTGCAGTTAAGCCATGTACCCCAAGAAGGGGTGATAGAATACAGGTGTTAGCATTTTTGGTAGAGTCAAATTGAACTTTGATGCGGTTAGAACTGGCCGATACAGTGGAGACAACGCCATCAAACAACTTGAACAAATTTTTACCTTAATTAATTTTTTAATTAATTTTAAACCATAACTTTACCAGAATAGTTGGCAGGAAAGCATAAAGGCATATTTGGCTGCCTATCTTGAGAAGGTAAGGTGTTAGAATTCGAAGTGATATCTGATTGTAAGCTTTCGGCATTTTGACTAAAATTATCAACAGATGTATGATCTACGGTATCAGAAATAATTGATTCAGCTGAAGCCTTAAACTTTTTTGACACGTTCAATCCCGAAGAAGATAACGAATTTTTAAAGTCCGATAATAATTTGTCATTTTTAGAATTTCCGGATCTTACCTAACCTAATTTATTAACAGGATATTTGTTGCTTACCGAACCCGAGTTTGTATTTCCTGAATTTGAATACTTAGGGGCTAACGGTGAAAACCGATTACCGTCACCACGACCCCCCTAGGGGAGCCGGGCATATCTTGATAACTCGCAGCTAAAACACGTGAACCGACGCAATATAAACTAAAACAACGTTAATACCGACGACTCGACGACAAAACTAAAATTTAAGATAAGAAATTTTATCGCAGTACACGCACAACCATCACCGACTGTAGTTAACACACGACTATATATGTATTATGTATCTATAAACCTTGAGAAGTTGAGATTAACCTGCTTACACGGTCATAGATATAATAGATGCCTACAGCCTGCTTAATGATTATATGCCGACAGGTATCTAGACAAGCGTCTCATTGCAGCAAAATTTTTCTTATCAGTTTATCACCTTATATTTTCTTTATATTATATAATTAATATAAATATAAATAATATATATAAATATTAAATAAATAATGTATTATTTCATAATAATACATGTATTATAAGTGTATTACTTTATTATTAAATTAGTACTGTAATACTGAATATTAATAAATACATTATAAATATTACCTGCTATATTTGAAAAATCAATTTCCTTTACATTTACAACAAATTCTGAAATTCATGATTTTCAGAGAAGTGACTTCTCAATTTTGATTTTTGAATATGTAAATAATGGTTCATTACATTCAAATTATCAATGGTTCTACTCAGTGTTTCTACTATCTACAAAAGGCAAAACATTCAACATAACCAACAAATATTCAGTGTTGTAAATTTTTTAAATAATATTTTTTTCTTAGTTAGTGGTTAATCTGCTGTCAAGTTTATATGTCTACGGGATTAACGCATTTATGGATCTTAAATGTTTTTATCATGAATTAAGATAGTCGTATATACAATATAGGCACAGGCGCAATTAGGGGGGACTTGAGGAGCCTAAGCCCCCCCCAAAAAAAATTGTTTGCAAAATATGACAATTTTATTCTAATATTTTATAATTAAATATTTTCGTGATGTAATTCTATAACATATACAAACATTTTTTTCTATTTAATAATATGAATTAAAATTAATATATCTGCATTTTTCAATAATAAATAAATAATAAATATTAAAAAATAATATAATAATTATATTATGTTCATGATA
>JAIUCT010000001.1:3622072-3662883 GCA_021307375.1 Tetraneura akinire | reverse complement strand
TATCATGAACATAATATAATTATTATATTATTTTTTAATATTTATTAATTATTTATTATTGAAAAATGCAGATATATTAATTTTAATTCATATTATTAAATAGAAAAAAATGTTGGTATATGTTATAGAATTACATCACGAAAATATTTAATTATAAAATATTAGAATAAAATTGTCATATTTTGCAATTTTTTTGGGGGGGCTTAGCCCCTCAAGTCCCCCCTAATTGCGCCTATGCCTATATTGTAAATACGACTATACGAGTATGAATATCCAGTCAGGGCCGGCTCAAGGCACGTGCAAGCGGTGCATTAGCACCGGGCGGCAATTTTAAGTGGGCTCTTAGGGGCGGCAAAAATATTATGGATTTATTGTTTTTTAGTTATTATTTATATAATACCTATTAAATATTAATAAATATAATACATATTACTACATGGCGATCACTGCTCGTATAATAACTATCACAACAATATTTTTAACCTCGCATGTTTATCTCGATATGCAATGGGCATACGGGATACGGCGGAATTGCCAGAATTATTTCAGCTTCTACTATTCGTTGGCAGGTTCTCTTAAAATATATTACAAATCTCACATTGTAGCCATTGAGTGAAACAAGATGGGAGAGTAGAATTGACGCCCTTAAGCCTTTTCGACATCACATAGGTGATATTTATGATGCTTTATTTGATATAGTTGATAATAATAATTTGGATGCAATGACCAAATATGAAGCAGAATGCCTTTGTAAACATATCAAAAATTTTAAATTCCTTTTTTCTATTGTTTTCTGGTATGATTTGCTTAACCAAATTAACCCAGTTAGTAAGCTAATGCAAAAAGTAAATTTTGACATAAGTACCGCATTAAAATTATTGGAAAGATTATTAATGTACTTTGCAAATTTAAGATCTAATGACGATGAAGCGTTTGAAAAGTTTATACTTGAGGCAACTGAACTAGCAAAAGAAATAAATGTAGAACCTGTTATTGAACATTCTCAGGGTAGAATTCTGGCATGACGTGTTCGAAGAAATTTCAGTTATGAAAATGTGGATGAACCGATAAATGACCCAAAACTACATTTGAAAGTTAATTTTTTTAATTTTATTCTCGATGTTGCTATTAATCGTATTACTGAAAGATTTGAACAATTAAAAGAACATAATGATATATTTTTATTTTTGTATGAAATTGAAAAAATCAAAATTATGTCACGCGATGAACTTATAAAACACTGTGCTGATTTACAACTCGTGTTAACGGATGGCGATTCCGCCGATATTAATGGGATTGAAATGGCGGACGAATTGACAGTTTTGACGACAATGGTTCAATCAAATTTATCTCCCATTGATCTATTAAAATTTGTGATAAATACAGGAGACTTTGCTCCAAATGTATGTACTCGTATAGCATTGCGTATATTTTTAACACTACCAGTAACGGTTGCCAGTGGAGAACGGAGTTTTTCTAAACTCAAACTTATTAAAACATATTTAAGGTCAACTATGGTGCAAGATAGATTAAGTGGATTAGCTATGATAGCAATTGAACATGAATTGGCAGAAAAACTAAATGACGTTGACATGGTAAAAGATTTTGCTAATGCAAAAGCAAGAAAATGCAGTTTTAATATATAACTATAATAGATATAATAGATAACTTATCTTTATGTACTTATTATGAACCATGTACCTATATAACTTTGTTTAGTATTATTTTCATTATACAGTTTAAATACCTAATGATTATAAAAATATTTGTATTTATTAATGAAGAACTGGATTTATTTAAATTTAGATTAATGTTTTTTTTTTTTCAATAAAAAGTATGTTTATTGATTATTAATTTATTTGTACGTGTTACAATGTAATGGACGGAAATTTTTTAAATCGCACCGGGCGGCAAAATACCTAAGGCCGGCCCTGTATCCAGTATCCGGCAATGACGTCATAGCATAATTTTCCCTGCTGCTACTTTTTAATAAATTCGATAGTGAGGTAACCTGTATATTATATAAACCTTGGATCTACTGTATGTGGTCCTGGTTCTAGTTATCAATTTGGTTTTGTTGTTTTTATTCTTAAATGTTCATGGTTATTTTGTCATGATGGTTATTATTAATTAGAAATATTAAAAAAAAAACCATAAATTTGGCGGGAAAATAAAAACCAAAGTCGTTTATCTTATAACGTCTTTGGTATTCCCAAACTTGCTCAAATCCACAGATCACGGTTTAAGATAATATATGATATATATATAATATAAGATAATCTTAAACTGTGCCACAGATATATAAAAAAAAAATATATCTGTGATATTGATATTCGTATGACTAGAAATTTGTTATATTGTTATATTGATAATATACATTTTAATTTTAATAATTAGTTGATTAGGTATTGAAATTTGAAATTAGCAACAATATTATTATAATTAAATTGCTATTGTGTAGAATTGTAAACTATAGAATGTAAACAACAAATATTTTTGTACAGGAAACCGGTAAATTTTATTTATTTATAGTTATTTTATTTTACATTATAAAGCATTTTGTAGATCATTATAAATACTAACATAGGTTGTGAATTTATTTTGTGATTTATATTTTATACTTTCATACTTAATATAATACGCTTAGGACTTGTCAAATTACATAAAAAATAGAAAAATAACAGATTTATTTAAAGTATAAAAGAGTATCTATTAATTATTTAAAAAAAATATATATATATATTGTTTGTATTTTTGTAACGTTTTGATATAAATATAAATATTTTATTATTTTTTTTTATGTAACAGAATATTTAATGGACATGAATCTATTTAACTACATTGTTTAGAATCTATCTTTAAATTTAAATACATTTGAAAATTATGTTTTTTTTTTTTTGTAATTAATAAATTTTGCCAATTGGCAATTAGGAAGTTAAAATTTTAATATTAGATTAGGTTACTTAATATTACTATGTTTCTATATTTTATTGTTCTTAATTTGTATAATAATATTAAAAACCATAAAATTATATATTTTTTTTTATATTTAACATTTATTAATGTGATAATAAGAAATTTAATTTAGATAAGCAAGTGAAGGATATCGTTATAATAAATTTCTTAATAGAGAAATTAATATTAATTATAATTTAATGTGATACCTAATTAGTATTTAATTTTATATGAGAATTTAAATTGCGTAATTTATTAATTAATATTATTCCACATATTTAATAAATAAGTATAGGTAATATATAATACCTAACTACCTACCTATGACAATTATATTTTATAATTACAAATTATTACATTATTATAATTTTGTTTTCTTTTTTACAGTAAAAACAAGTATAATGTCGCTGAACTCAAATAACTCATTGTTTGTAAAAACCTATGGGAAACCTAGACATACACAGCGTTTGGGAAATGATTCATTATGGCACAATAATATGATTGATGATTTTGATAGATGTTTGGGTATTGAAGATGTTAAACAAACTACATTTATTTCACCTGAATCAGTTAGTTCAGTTTCAAGACACAAGTCTGGAAAAGATAAAAAAAATATTGATAATCTAACAAAAACTACCAATAGTTGGTCAATGCTATTACATTCAACCTTGAATGGTAATAAAGTCAACTCAACAATAAGAAAAAGGTAAATTATGTGTACAGCGTGTCTCAGATTTATTTACTTATTGTAATATCTTTTTAAATTTAGTATACTTTTACAATATTTAATTTGGATCATTCAGCACTTGTTAATGTAACAGGATGAAGTAATAGGATCTTCATTCACACTTGATTTTTACAAATTCACTTTTCCTTTATACTAGAAAATAAACTACTTATTTTGGGCAGTTTCAATATTTTGTCGTTTTCTTCAAACTCTTTTTACTTTTTCATAACCACTTTACACTTAAATACTTTTTGGACATAATAATTCACTTTACGTAATATTATAATGGATGAATGACGTTTTAACAAACTACCACGATCATCGATTTGACAACATACGACACTATACTCAACTAATAAACCAAAGTTAAGATGTATAGAATTTTGTAAATAATTAACGATAAAATTAAAAATGTAGATAAAAATCCATTTTTGTTTGTGTCTTGGTAATAAGAAATATATACATTTATAAATAACTGCATCAGGAAAAACAGTCGTTAAAGATAATCTAAACATTAATTTATCTTTATAATATAAAATTAATTAAATGTGAAAACTAACAATTTGTATTATATTATATATTAATATTAAATACAAATTAAGAAATTTTTTTTTGTAATTCAATATAATGTGATTATACTCGTATACTTATAATCAGGCATCGTGAGTTCATGCCCTAAAAACTGCTTAAATAAGTATGCACTTATGCACTAAACGTTGGAAAAATATGCCTCCAAAAGTTCAGAAATATGCATTTAATGCACTATAAATCTGTTAACCCATATAATACTCGTATAATGGGTACCATTCACAGAGTAAATATCCTAAAGTTTTGCGAATCCGGCAGACGTAGCAAGCGTCCCTTCCGCTTGAAGAGAACTTTGTGATTTTTTTTTTTTATCTAACGTATATCAACTAAATAATTAAAATTGATTCATTATGTAGGAAAAATGCGCAAAAAAATTTAATTGTTTGAAAAAATGCAAAAAGTTCAGTCGATTATGCTAGTTCTATTACGGTAGTCGCGATAACTGACAAAAAAACACAAATTAAAGGTAACTAATATTATAATAATACTTATTATTATATTATTGTATTGTCTTAGTTTATAGGTTGAAGACAGTTTTTTTTTTTAGCATGATAGATAATTTCAAAATTGAGTTATGAAAAAATATATAGGTATAATTTATAAAAAATAACTATGTAAGATTCATCGAAATATGGTTAAACTGTATGAATGTCGATATATTACAATAACAACTGAAATAGTTGAGGATAAACCACTGAAAAAGTATCATAATAAGACTATGTAATATAATATGTTTTATACTAATTGCTTAATTCAAGCTACGTTTGAATACAGTATACATTTAGTATACATTTGTAAAAACGTTTGTACACGCCTTATCTGCTCTATATGTTTTATTTTTAATAATTTTACGTTGCTAAAACTCATATATTTTATATTGTGCAAAAATATAAAATTTACATTATGATAAATTTGGTAAAAATTCTATGAATACGCACGATAAAATAGAAAAATGCATAAATATGCAATAATATACAAAATAAAACTTCACATATTCAACCACATTATCTTGAAATGGATTTCCACATCATCTAGCATTAAATACAACTTAGCAAGATTGATATGCAAATGCATATACTCACGGACCCTGCTTATAAGTTATAATATATTATATTGAATTTTTCATATTTAGTGATGGTTAATAGGGCTCTCTATACCCATGCCCTTTTGTCCATCTTGCCACCTTATTATTACGCCACTGTTTTACATAAATATGTAGACAATATATTTTAATCTCGTATGTAAATTTGCCACTATATAAATGTATTATTTGAATTAATAAATTATTTATGTTTTAGAAATTTGGAATACAGTACAAATAACAATTATAATAAAAATGCAAGCAACTCAAAAGGTATGAATTAATGATTGAAATAATAATTAGGATTATTTAATTTTTATATTAAAAATAGATTAAACTAAACATGTAAATTTAAGTGTTCCTTTTATAATTATTATTTTTGATAAATAATATTATATTAGTAATAACTTCATGTTTTAAAATTTAAATTGAAAAAAGGGAAAAAAAAAGATGGCAAGGAATGTGGTAGTTTTAATATTTTTGAAGTTGGTTGTTGTAAACTCTTATTAAAGATAATGCTAGAAATTATGGTCTAAGGTGGCTTAATTAAAATAGTTGTAAGACATGGAGAATTAAAAAGATTATTTTAATTTGTCATAAAATATTTAGAAATTAAATTTTTAAAATTCTAAATTATATTTTTAAATATGTATTTATTATTTATTTAATATGGATAATGAAGTTTTGTTATATGAGTGTTTTATATAATGGTCTAAAGCTGTGTCAAACCTTAAATATCAATATCAGCCATTTTAGTAATTTGAAGTCATTTAAAAATTATGTAAATAGTCTTGATCTGTCTACTATATAATCAATTTGTTAATTTTAATACTTTAGTACTATGTTTTTAAATATATTTTTTATGTATTAATTTTAAGTTAATTTAATATAAGAACCGCTCCCCCAGTACAATCACTGCTTATAGGGAGTGCTGCAATAATTAATTTATGTATTTATATAATGTATCACATGTTGTTTTGCAAAAATAAAATATTATTTATTATTATTATTTATTTATCATTTAAAACAATACATAGTACATTACATTTTATTCATTATTATTTATTATAATTAATTAAATATAATGTAAAAATTATTTTCAAGTAATTATAATAAATTTATTGATTTTTATATTTAATTTTATCATGTTATTAATACATAAATAAAAGCATAATTTTTTTAATTTGTATACTAGTTTTAACTAATATACATTATTTGCTAATATTTAAGACTGAAAAAATAAATATGTAAAATTATATATTAATTTATTATATTAATATATAATTATTAGTACTATTAACTTTCATTAATTAAGAAGAAATTGTTTTCTTTAATCATTATTTGTGTCTTCATATGTATGTCAAAACTACCATGTATAATATAATAGTTTGTTCATATTTAAATTTTTTAAAAACTATTATAAATATAAAGTTTTAATATAAACATATATTATTAAAGATGAATTTAATAATAATAATTGTGTTAATATAAATAAACTTATGTATCTAATTATATATTTTAATCTTTCAGTTAAGTCAACTTCAATGAACAAATTTGTTTTACCCAAAGAACATTCTACACCATTCTACGTATCACATTCACAAGGAAAACAATGTAAAAGTAAGTAAATAATTGTATGTATTACTTGTATGATATATATCATATATGTATATTGTATGTATCAATGGTGTGCAGTGGCCAAGGACTAAAAAATTTGGGTATTTGTCACAATGTGAAGAACATAAGGTGATAACACTAGTTGTGAAATTAAAAATAACATTCTCGTCTTGACAGTACAGCAGTTCCCACACTGTGCTCCTTAGGGCTCCGCAATTGTTTCTCAAGAGCTCCATTCATTTTACCATAAACAAATTAATAATATAACATCATTATTTAAAACAATGAGTATATATATTTTAACAAGACTTTGTCAATTCAATTGACACCGATTAGCGTACAAACAATTTTAAAATCTTAATAAGAAAATGTAATTGTGTTTGTTACAAAAAGCAGGCACATTGCTCTCATTAAGATACACAATTCAAAACGTGTACATGTAACATTGCATTTTTTTTATAAGGACTTTAACTAGTTTTATCCTCGTTTTGTAGATATAAATTTTAAATAATAAATAATATTTTTTCTGGTTCCATTAATATTATTGTTTCTTGTATTAATAAAAATAAATTGATATCTTAATATTATTACTTCTATATACATATCATGTATAATATGCTTTATAAAACATAGGTAAATAAAACGTAATATTAAAATATATTTATTGGGGTTCCACAAGAAAATACTGCTTAAGAAAATGCCTGTGGCTGAAAAAGTTTGGGAATCTTTGCTTAAATAGTTTAAAATAAATTCATTAGTTACACATATATGATATGTTAGACAATTTAATTACACCTAATTATCATAATTTTACAAATATTAAATTGAAGATTAATGTACAGTGTTTAATATAATTTATGATATACTTAGTATTATAATAATACCTATTATCTAACTAATATAATATAATAGAACATGTACCATGTACTTGTATTTATCATTATTGAACAAAACTACTGTCTGATTATGGAAATACCAAATGTTATGTAGCATGTAGGACATAGATATGAAATAAAATATAGGTGGGGCACTAGGGCTGATTTTCAAAGATAAATTATAAAATAAAATAAACAAATAAAAATCCATTATTATTTATTATGTTATATACATAACAAGCCATTTATTTTTTAAAAATGATATCTTAAAGATGATGGCCATCTCTTCTCCTAACTTCTCCTACTAACCATTTTCGTACATTTTCCACTGCACAGTGTATTACTTCCAAATGTGTACTGGCAATTTCTTCTTTAATTTTGGTTTTTAATTCATCAATATTTGAGGTTTCTGTGCATGGACTATTTTTTTAAATACCCCCACAAAAAGAAGTAGTATACTGATAAATCAGGTGATCAAGGTAGCTAATGAATATTACCATTTTTGGAAATAATGCAATTTCCAAAAGTTTGTTGAATAGCATTTATTGATACTCGGGCCATGTAAGATGTCGTGTCATCTTGTTGGAACCAAAATTTTGAGGAACTTGTTTCTTCAAAGTTGGTTATCCATATTTTAATAGCCTTAACCAATGGTATCGAATCATGGCGTTTAAGAATAAGAGGAAGACAAAAAAAAAAAAAAAAAAAAAAAAAATGAATGCTGTGCGGCTACATAACTGTCATTATTTTTGTAAAACGATTTAATTGCATAATCACGTTCGATACTCCTTTGTTCCATGTTTACTAAATGGCATGTTGTCTTTCAACTAATAATATTTACTAAAAATTATCTTAAATACTACTGACAAAATGTATCTTTGAAAATCGGTCATTTCAATGCCCCATCCTGTATATGTGAGGAATTGATTTGAGTAATTTTTACATTTTTGTTATAAAACATAAAGTTATTTATTAAGATTAATTATTATGGATTGATTATCCATTTGGATAATTATTATCTTGATTGGGGCCTAAAAACTTATTGAGCGTGAAAATTTTACCGGCCCATTTAACCTACAAATTGTTTGTATACATAGGTGCAGTTAGAGATAATTTGGGGGAACAGTTCCCCCTCTAATTCATTCAATGGGCTACCATTTTTTTTAATTGCAAAAGATCAACTTTTTGGGAGTAGGGGCTAAATTAAACAATAATAACATATTAGTATATTACCAATACAATAATATATTTTTTAATTCATTACTTTTTCTTGTTATTAAACGTGTAATGTCATCATTTTTAATAATTAACAAAATATCTTTTTCAATGTTCATTAATAAAAATGTTTCCAATTTGTCTTGAACTAATGTGTTTCATAATCTATTCAAAATTTATTTCTTACTTGTATGTACAATAATATTTAAATAAAAAATTTACTATAAAATGTTAAGTAAATATTAAACATACAAAACAAATGACCATTTCTGGTATAAGTAAATTTTTGTATAGCTAAAAATCTGATACGGTTCTAATCATTTAAAATTTTATAAGACATTGAATAATTTCATCTTAGAATAACAATGAATGCTAGATAGATCTACAGTACTATACTCTGTTTGCTGAGAGACCACAAATAACGCTAATAATACCAAAATGTGTCGTCCACACATCTCCCACCAATATAAATTTAAAAACATATTTTATACTAGTCTAGCTAGATATTTTGGTAAGCAGCCCATTTATCATAATAATCTTCCGGCCCACTGCGCTTAGTGCGGTACTTTGTGTGCCCAATCCGGCCCTGTTGATTATAGTTACAGCACAAAAAGTATAATAAAACAATTTTTTTAAATTTATTCCTTATTTCATTAATTCATGTTTTGATGTAAATTTTTTAAACATCAATAACTTTATACTTAGTATGGTATACTTAGCTACTTTTACAATAGTATTTATTATATGATTAGTTTTTAATATGTATCATGTAGGATTTAATTAAATTAATTATTATTCAAATTTATTATTAATTAAATTATTTTATTTTAAACATTTAAACCAGATTCAATAAAAAAAAAAAAGAAGAAATTAGTTTTGCCTGAAGAACAACATTATACACCATTAAAATACATTGTAACAAAAAGAGCTGATACCGCTGCCGTACAGGATACAGGTGCGCGAATCATAGCGTTTAATTTTACTTAGAATTTGAATGCAATGATAAACCATTGCATTCGAAAAAACGATTCTGAGCGAAGTTCAGTCAGATTATAATTTTCGTTTGAACTAAAAATATCAACTTAAAACAGCTATAAAAAAAAAATTGAGATTAGGGATTTTTCTAATATTTGAGTATGATGTTAAGTAATATGTAAGTATACTTCAGTAAAATTTTCAGACCCTAATACCAAAAATTGTCAATTTTATCAAACATTATATACGTAAAAACGAGATTCTTACGAAATATTCGAAGTCCTAAATTTAGTAAAAAAATTTAAAAACGGTTCCAAAATTTTAGCACATATATGTAATAGCTATGTGAACACCCAAAAAAATTTTCAAGTCTCTATCTTAAAAATTGCCCGAGTTATCGAGAAATATAGAAATTGAATTCGTCAAAATTTCATTTTTCGTGAAAAATGCAGTTTTTTCGTCATTTTTTCGAAGTTTTTTCTACCGCTTATAGTCAATTTTGAGAAATTCGAAAAATGACCCAAATAAAGTACCAAGTACATCCACTTTTACATCTGAAACTCGCTTTTCGTGAAAATCGAAGCGTTATTTCGGGTAGTAAAAGTGTTTTCAGAATATTTATTTATACGTATGGATTCTAAGATTTTCGTTTTACTAAAAATATCAACTTAAAACAGCTATAAAAAAAAATTGTGACTTGGGATTTTTATAATATTTTAGTATGATGTTAAGTAATATGTAAGTATACTTCAGTAAAATTTTCAGACCTAAATACCCAAAATTGCCAATTTTATCAAATATTATATACGTAAAAACAAGAATTTTACGAAATATTCAAAGTCCAATATTTTGTAGAAAAATTAACATAACGGTTCCAAAATTATACCACATATATATAGTAGTTATGTGAACATCCAAAAAAATTTCAGGTCTCTATCTTAAAAATTGCTTGAGTTATCGTGAAATATAGAAATCGAATTCGTCGAAATTTCATTTTTCGCGAAAAATGCCACTTTTTCGTCATTTTTTTGCCGTTTTTTCTACCGCTCATAGTAAATTTTGAGAAATTCGAAAAATGACCTAAATAAAGTACCAACTACATCCACTTTGCTACCGGAAACATACCCTATTCGTGAAAATCGGAGCATTATTTCGGGTAGTATTTTTGTACACAGACATAAAAAAAAAAAAATCACACATCATTGTAAAACCAATACATTCTTCGCTTCGCTCAGAATCTAAAAAAGAAAAAACATTAAACTAAAAACAAATTGTTCATTTTCTTCAGATCAATCCAAGAAATCAGATTGTTTAAATTTCAGTAGTTCTAATTTATTAGAAGAAGTAAATGATAACTCAGTTTTAATATCTGGTTCTTTTTTTCCAAAATTATTGAATACAGAACTAAGTAATAATAAAAATATATATTTGTCTAATAATGAAAAAGAATCAATTAAAAAAAAAAAAAAAAAGGAACTCAATTTAAATAAACCAAGAAAATTAAACAGTGATAAAAAGAATGCCATCAGTTCTTCAAAAGAAAAAAATTCTGATTGGTATAATAAAGTGATGAATATTATTTGTGAAAATAAATTGTGTTTTGAAGAGGAATCTAAAAATAATCAAGATAATGAAGAAATTATAACCTCAGAAGATCATAGTTTCAAATCAGATAAAATTTGTAATACTACTGAAACACAAAATATAATAGTTAAACCTTTAGAACAGATTGGCGAAATATCTCCTATTTTAAATAACTTATCATTTCAATCTAATAAATACATAAATGAAAATTTATCTGGAAAAGAAGGTTATTCTCTAGACCTTAAAAAATCAGTTAATTTTAATACAATTTCAGATACAACAAATATAACTATTAATGAGTCTAAACCATGTGTTTTATACGATGAGGATGAGTCAAAATTATATGACAATTCAATATATGTATCATTTTATCAGGATGACATAAGTGAAATGATTGAAAACGCTAGAATTCCAATAGATGATAATTTACCACAGATAAATCAAGTTAAAACATCACCATTAAATCAAAACTCTATTTGTACAATACAAAATGAAGTTCAACCATTTACATCTATAAATTCTTGTAATTTAAACATAAATAATTCATATAAATTATCAGACACTGCAAATAATAAATTGGAAAACTCTAAATTAAATAATCTTAATGCTCACTTTAATTATAATCGAACTTCACTTCTATTAAATGGAAATGTTAACATATCAGAAGATAATTCTGATTTTAAATCATCAATGTTATCAAATGTTACTAATAGAATTTTAAATATTTCAATAGATGAAAAACAATATGATCAATTAGTTATTGAAGATAGTATATTAGAAGTAACTGATCAATCCTTAAAGTTTGTTGATAAATCGACAATTAATAATTCATCTTCAACTTTAGGAAGTTCATCTAGTTCAAAACAAGATACTATTATAAATAAAAGTAACAATTCAGATATTTACTTAAAGGAAAATATTGATCCCAATACTAGTCATTTAAATGAAAAAAATGTTGAGACATTTAAATTCAATAGTAATTCTTCTAACCAAAGTATTTTAAAATGTAATGATGTATTTGACAGTATAAATGTAATAAATAACAACGAAATTGTTCCGGAATTAACATTACAAACATCGTATGACTTTGCTGAACATTTATTGGATAGTACTATTCTTTATCCTAATACTTTTCCAATTATAAGTAGCGTGAAAAATGAATTAGATAATTCTAGTGAAAATATAAATCAAGAAAAATTTCAACCTAACTATAATACACTGAGTAATGTAATTAATAAATCTAAGGATAATTTTTATAAGAATTCTATCAATAAAATCCAAGAAAATATTTCGGATGACATTTTAAATGATAAATTAAATACTAGTTCATTCCGAAAAAAGAGATATGCTGGTCGATTTCAAAATTTGAAGTTGGATACTATTGAAGAATTTGTTGATGAAAATGAAATGGATATACAAAATTTAACAAATAAACAATTACCATATACACAGTGTTTTCATTTAGAACCTGGTAAAAAATGGCGCCGTTCGATAAATATTGTACGTAATTTAGTTGACGGAAATTTAGATCATACAATTTTAACTCAAAATACTACCAAAGGAAGAAAATGGATGTCTACAGTTGATGATGTAATAAAAAAGCAATTAATAGGTAATGTTTAAAAATTAAATTGTTATTTAATGTTTACTTATTCTAACTAAATTAAATTTTTTCAGATACTACTATTTATCATAGATTAGATCAGAGTAATATATTCAAAAATTCAATACATTATTCTAATGTATCAAGAAATTCTATTGGTAATTAAATTATTTTTAATATTGATAAAATCACTAAAATGTATTGCTTACTCCTTTGAATGACTATATACTGATATATACATTTTAAAATACTTTTTCTTATTAGATCGTATAGGTTCAAAAAATGAAATTGCTAGAAAATTAATATTTGATATATGCAATCAAAATGAACTAATTTCTTTTGATTCATGGTTGAAACCTAAGTATGTAGTGTAAATATTTAATAATATGCAGTTTTTAATTTATTTTACTTTTAGAATTAAGAAAAAATGGAAAAAAGTAGGTGAAGGTGTATATGGTGAAGTATTTTGGTATTCAGTTTCAAAAAGTAGTACAGTGGTGAAAATTATTCCTATTGAAGGTCATGATTATATTAATAATGAGCGACAAAAAATGATGTTTGAAGTCTTAAGTGAAATTGTAATTGCTACAGAACTTAATAAGTTATTGGATAAAAATAATTGGAATTCCACAAAATCATTTTGTAAACTCAAAAATATTTCATGTGTTCAAGGAAAATATCCTGAGCATTTGATTAGACTCTGGAAACAATATAATGCTGATAAAGGTAAAAGTAAACAACTTATTTATTGATATATTTTATTTACATACATTTTCATTGTTTATTCTTTTAAATATATTATTTACATGTTTAAACAGGTTCAGATAACGATAATCCTAACATATTGCCTAATAATCAAATGTTCATAGTAATGGAAATGGAAAATGGTGGTATTGATGTTGAACATTTTTTGTTTAATTCAGCTAATCAATCATTATATGCATTTTTACAAGTATGTGATTATTAAAACATGAACCATTTGTTAATAAATTTTGTTCTACCTTCTACTACTTGTCAACTATTTTTAATGATAATAAATTAATGTAAATATATTAATTAATTTTTAATTTTTAAAGTAATTGTTCAGTATTTATTATCATGTTTAATTATTTTAAATTGATTATTTAATGTTAAAAGTATGTTTTAATTTTTTTTTCAGATTACCTTTGGATTAGCTGTAGCTGAAGAACAGTTAAGTTTTGAACATAGAGATTTGCATATTGGTAATATTCTTGTTAATAAAGTTGCATCAAATAAAAATGTTTTATTCAAATTAAATGGTGAAATATTTAATATACCATCAAAAGGTGTTAAGGTACATATAAATTTAATATATTAATATTTATTTTTGGAATAGGTTGTTTCTTTCCAGTGGCAACTTCTATATTTTCTTATATTATATACTTACATTTTATTTTATATCATTATGTATAAAGAGTGAATCCGTATAATTTAAAATCATTCATTTTGAGTAATCATTATTTTTTTATGAATTATTTCTAAATTATTTTTTTTATTATTCAATATTGAATAAGTATTAATAAATGTTATTAGATTTAATTATTAGAAAAATAAGAAAAATTGCAAATATTCAGAATTAATAATAAAAAGACGAGCTGATACTCCTGCCGCAAGGATAAAGGTGTGCAAATCATAGTGTTTAATTTTAATTAGAATTTGATTGCAATCATAAACCATTGCGATCATAACGATTCTGAGCGAAGTTCAGTCAGATAATGCCGTTTTTTCATCATTTTTTTCATAATTTGATTAAACTAAAAATATCTTTAATCAACTACAAAAAAAAAAAATTGAGACAAGGAATTTTACTAATATTTTGGTATGATGTTAAGTAATATGTATTTATACTTCAGTTAAATTTTCAGACCTAAATGCCTAAAATTGCCCATTTTATCAAACATATACACAAAAACGAGAATTTTACGAAATATTCAAAGTTCTATATTTTGTAGAAAAATTAACGTAACGGTTCCAAAATTTTGCCACATATATTATATAGTAGCTATGGGAATATCCAAAACAAATTTCAAGTCTATCTTCAAAATTGCCTGAGTTACCGTGAAATATTGAAATTAAATTTGTCGAAATTTCAGTTTTTGTGAAAATGCCGTTTTTTTACAGCTTAGGGTCAATTTTGAGGAATTAAATGAAGTACCAACTACATACACTTTCCAACCGGAAACATATGCCATTCGTGAAAATCGTAGTATTATTTCGGGTAGTAAAAGTTGTTTCAGACAAAAGAAAAAAAAAGACACATCATTGAAAAACCAATACATTCTTTGCTTCGCTCAGAATCTAAAATTATGTAGTTAGGCAATTTAAAATTTAAGAAAATATAGGGAAGATTTATCTTTTTTTATAATTTTAAATTAAGTTTATATAATCATAATCTATAATATAATATTAATTTTCTCCCTTATAATTTTTGTAAAAAATTTTATATATGATATATATTTTATTTGTATGTTATATGTAGTTTATCAATTAGTTTAATTAAATTATAATATGCAAATAATTAAACTTGATTCATTCTTCATTTTCACGTTGAAATAAAATAGGTACTTCTTATAAAATTAAAAAAATAATACGATTTATATATATATATATTATAAATATTATACGAAGAAATAACATATATATTAATTATCACTGATGGTATTGGATACTGTACGAGATACCTATGATCCATTAATATGTATATTAATACCATCAATTTTTTAAAACCTATGCTAATACTTTTAGTAAAAATGAAAAAAAAAAAATGGGTAAACTTACCCTTTATATTAGATCTAAATTATATATATTATAATTATTACCTATTTATTAAAATAAAGGTTGAATGTAATATTAAAATAAAACTTTTGAATATAATGAATAAAAATATTTGGTATAAATCATCTATGATAAATGGATATTGAGATATTTGATGCTTCTGAAATATTTAATAAATATTAGCTACCTATATCACTAGTTATTAGTTTGGTATAATATTAAATCTAGAAATAAATTATTTAACTATATTTATTTAAATTATGTTTTGTATAGTGTAATTAATGTTTTCTTTTTTTTAAATTATATTTAAATAATAATTACATGTTGTTTAAAAATATCGATTAAGGTAGCATTTATTTTTTTTTTTTTAATATAGATTACAATAATTGATTTTACTTTAAGCAGAATGACTTATAATAATAAATCTATTTTTAATAATCTTGCTGAAGATACCGAATTATTTACTTCAGATGGTGATTATCAATTTGAGATATATCGTTTAATGAGAGAAGAAACTAAGTGAGTAATTATAATTAGTTATTATTTTTTATACTAACAAAATTACTTTTATATAGTGACCAATGGGAATCATATAAACCAAAAACAAACATATATTGGTTACATTATGTATTAGATAAGATGTTGAAGTTAGTTCATTATAAAAAAACAACAACAATAATACACGGTACTGGACTCAATATTTTACTAAATTTAAAAAAATCAGTATTATCATTTGATAGTGCAAAAAGTTTTTCACAAAGCAAACTGGTATTGGATTTATTAAGATAATTATTTTTAATGAATACTAATATTATGTTTAATATAATTTATTTACTTATGTATATTTAATTTTATAAAAAATTATGTTTTTTAAAATTAGTTTTTAATTATTTTTTTTATATATAATACTATGACATCAAATTTATAATAAATAAAAAAATTAATATATTTATATTATGGAGACTGATTAATTTAAGATATTTACTTAATTATACAATATTGTTAGTTTAAATATAATAAATAAATAAATAAATAAATAAATATATATATATAATAAATGAAATAATTTATTGGTTTTACAACGATGTGTTTTTTTTTTTTTTTTTTATGTATGTAGACACTTTTTTTTACTTGAAATAATACAACGATTTTCACGAACAGCATATGTTTCGATTTCAATAATTCACCATAACTCGAGCAATTTTAAACTTAGTGACTTGAAAATTTGATTGGGTATTCACCATAGGCGTAACTAGGTAGGGACTTAGGGGGGCTTTAGTCCCCCTAATATTTTCTATAGTCTTCCAAACTAATAATATAGTGATAAATAATATAATTTGGTAAAGGAAAAATGATAATCATTATTAGACAAAAAATAATTTTATTCATTATTTTAATGGAATATGTTTACATTAGATTGCTTATTGTTGAATATAAATATAATGAAAACGTCCTATTATTATTAGTTTAAATTTAATTATTTTTTTAATATTGGTTTATTATTATTTATTATTATTATAAGACCGTGGTATATTTAATGATTTTCAATGATTATATTTAGATTGTATTGTCTATTGTTAATATAGTGCATGTGTACGCACGAATGCATTGTACATTATATTATATCACGTTTATTATTTTTATTTTGTTCGTATATTTATATTTGTATGACTATTTGAATAACTCGACCATTATATATTATTAATATTAATTATTTATTATTATTATTATTAATTATATATTATACCATTAATAGTTACCTAATACTTTAAATTATTATTATACAATTCAATTTCAACTTCAAATTCAAAATCAATTCCAAAAATTGATGATAATTATTTTCCAAATTTATTTTAACATATGCAAGTTGGATTAACATTACCTATTATAACTTTATAAGTTCTGCTTCTTGTGAGTGCTCATTTTCTGTTATGTCAGTTTTACATATTATAAAAAACAATTTTTAAGTGTGTTTGCTACACCTACAAAAGACAGACTATTATATTTATAATAATTAATGAGTATATTATAATTTATATAAGGATTAATATTAATAAATATACATTTTTAACAAATTTAATAATATTCAAATTTTAATTACCTATGTATTAGTGTTGTAAAATTTATAATATACAAATATGCATATAATTATAATTTTATATATATATATATATTAAAAGTTAAGGACTATATTATATATTAATTATAATATAAATTAATAAATTCACTAATGTTTAATATGTAATTATTTGTACATATATGCCTATACTTGACGATATTCGAAAATAGTAGGTACTTAAGAATTTAATTGTTAGGACTCTAGCCCCCCCCCAACTTAATGTTCTAGGTACGCCTATGGTATTCACACAGGTACTATATTTATATAATATATGTGATAACATTTTGGAAATGTTACGTTAATTTTTCTACAAAATAGAATTTTGAATATTTCGTGAAATTCTCGTATTATAATGTTTGATAAAATTAGCATTTTTTGTTTTAAGATCTGAAATTTTTATTGTAGTATGTTCACATATTACTTAACATGATATCAAGATATTAGAAAAATCCCAAGTCTCAAATTTTTTTTAGATGTTTTAAGTTGAAATTTTAGTAAAATCTATATGGTATATATTTGCGGATACTTATTTTGAAATATTTTAAATATTTTATTGATGCTCGAACATATTTTACTTAATCCAGTTCTAATTAATTTTGAATTATTACATTTATGATTATTTCTTTTTTTTTTTTTTTTATAGCTGTTTAAAGTATAAAAAGCAAGGGAAGAAGGGATACAGCCATACAGGTGTAAAGAGGATAATGTTGAATTTTGATTAACATTTGAATGCAATGATAAATCATTATTCATTACATTCGAAAAACGATTCTGAGCGAAGTATTGTTGGGTTTGGTATGTAAGTGACTCATTTAGGGGTTTTATGATAAATGATAAAAGTAAACAATTTAATCAGTATATATATTATTTTGATGAACTTCGCTCAAAATTATTTTTAAGAATGTAATGATTTAACATTGCATATTTGCATCCAAATGTTAATCAAAATTAAACACTATCCTCTTTAAACCATCAATATCCTTTCCACACCAGTATCCCCTACCCTTATTTTTTAAATTTATTTTGATATTATATAAATTATATAAATAATATATCTAATATTAATTATTATTAATATAATAATTGCAGATATAGCAACAGTAATATGGGCTTTGATATAAACAATATAGGTACGATTAACATTAATCAAACTAATTAATAATATTATAATAATTACCTACTAAAAAAAAAAAATAATTAACAATAATTCGTTATTTCCAGTTAATAATTGACGTATATAATAATTAATAATCACTAATCAGTAGGTAAACAATGTAAGTACAAAAAAGAATCGTTAATAATTAACAATAATAATACAAATTTTTGTTATAAAATGATTTTATTCCGATATTTTCATATAATTGTGTAATATTAAAAAATTAAATTATGAGGTACTCGTGTGCAAAACTAAAATTAATAATATTTAAGAGTTAAGAAGTAAAGTAGACCCAGGCCCACTGGGCTAATCACGTCACCAATGTAGTACATATATGCTTGCTTACACGGGTCACGTACACGTGCATTGGTAAATTACAATAAACATTAGTTTTCATTCTGGAATTCGCGAATTTAATATTATATAAGTCTGTCTTGGCCGTAATTGAAAAAATAATATGATATATTTTAATTGGGACTCCTAAGTTTCTACGTAGGTACTTACGACTATAACGAGTACTACTTGGATACCTACGTTATATTTGAGCAATAAAACATTAATTTGCAAATATGCGTATTGAGTTTTCAATTGTTTAGTTGTTGAATACCTATCTGTTATTGGGTATCATTTGATATAATTTCGCGTATAAAGGCCCGTTTACTTTTACCTTTACACGATGACAGTACTGTATAGTGATGGCACAGGCACTACTGTGCGTTATTTACTATCAACCAGGGTCGGAAATGCCTATCGGGAAATTGAGATTTTCCCGGTGGGCCCCATCGCATAAAGCCCCCTTGTGGCCTGGATCAACCATTTATTTCATGTTTGAGTTACATTAATTGTTATTTATTACAACAATTTTGAATTATATTCCTACTTACATATATAAATTATTAATGTATGTACATATATTATAGATTAAAGAATTACCTAATTAAGACTTATGAAGTTATGATTTTTGAAGTAATATTTGGTTATGAATCAATAAAATTTTAAAAGCTTAAAACCAAAAATTGTCAATTTTATTAAACATTATTAAAAAGAATCCATATAAACATTTTATTTCGTTTTCTTTAAAAATTACAACTTAAATGCTTAATAAAATTTTACAACTTATATTACTTTAATATTACAACTTAATAAAAAAAAATTGAAACTTGATATTTGAAATATTTTAAAACTAAGTTAAGTATGTAAAGTTTTCAGACTGTGAAATTCAAAATTGCTATTTTTATCATATTATAGAGAAAATATTGAGAATTTTATGAAATTTTCAAAGTTCAATATTTTCACGAAAAATTGATTTAACTTCGGTTTCAAAATTTTACTACGTATGTAAAATACCGAGTAAAATACCTATCCAATTTAAAACACAATAATAAAAATAAGAACCCGTTAAATTCAATATTTTTTGTGTTCTTGTAAAATATTTGAATAGATTTCGTCAAAATTAAATCAATATTCCATGAATATGGTCGAATTTTTTGGTATAGTTTCTCCTACTGGTCATTTCAATTTTGAGAAATTCGTAAAATGACCCAAGTAAAGTACTAACTAGAATACTAGATAATATTTTTTTACCGGAATCATATGCTATTTGTGGTAATCAGGTCAATTATTTTATCAATTATTTTTATTCGAAAATATGTTTCTTACAAACTAAAGAAAATACTATTGTAAAACCAATAAATTTTACACTTCGCTCAGGATCTAAAATAAATTGTATTCGATTATTATAATATGAAATATTAGTAGGAACGTGTACTAGTATAAATATAATATGGACAAAGCTACTGAAAAAATAGGAAAATTTTAGGTGGACTTTTAATTCGGTTCCCGGTAACATAAAATAGTCCTATCCGCCCCTGCTACCAACTATCTAATGTGGCTATAATATAGTTAGTGCGGTAGTACGGTAGTGCTGTCGTGATAGCACGACAGTTAATATCGAATTGAATACACGACGATAGTTTTTTTCTTTTATACTCAATCCTGAGAATTGAGATTGCAGGTTTGTAGAAATTCTTCATTCTTCCCTATTGCTCGTCTTCCTCTTAGTCTCTTCGAAAAAATTACACCCTTGGTCCTTTATTATTTGATGAATACACTCCATTCTTGGTCTTCTACTAGTATTTTTACCCTTCTACGCAGCCTTCTATAATTAAACCAAGCAACCCGCCATCTAACCTAACCTAACCTAACCATCTATAGTATATTGAAATAATTATTATGTTTTATTAATGTCCCGGTCAAATAGGTACTTATATTAATATTTATGTAGGTATGAAAATAAATATTATGTTATGGCATTTTACGATTAACCGCGGTTAAATGTATTTTTGAAATGATTTCATCTCATATTATACATGTACCTACCTATACACAACAACCACGAGATGAATTTTACAACCGAATTCCTAGTGTATATTACATAATAGAATATTATCGCGAGTTTATTGTGCGTAAGATCATAATATCAATGTGTATTATAATAGATATACGTGTGTAATATATTGTAATACGTGCGATACAGTTGATTATAGTATTAATTGAACTCTTTAAAGTATATACGCGTATTATATGTATAGCGACTTTAGTATAGTTTATAGTGTAAGTATAATATATAATAGTGTTACGTAAACAATTTATATTATTACCGTTAGTTTCTATTATATTTATAATATGTAGCCGTTAAATTTATTATTCTATGCGGGGAAAAAAAAAAAACAATTTGGAGAGAGAAATTTAAACCACTTTCACTGATGTTCATAGTTTATACCTATACATATATAGCGAGGAAACGACCGAGATCATCATCGGAAGGTGTGGGAAAACATATACCTATTTTTTACGATTCCCGGACACATTGTTCAGTATTATTTTCCGCCTACATCAGGAACCATGCAGTTCATTGGCTTATCATCGGTGAGTATATAATTATATTGCTAACGTGGATTAATTATAATATAATATAATCAGTCTAATATAATAATTTAATTATTATTTGTAGTTATCTATATTCACTTTAAATGTATTTTTATTCACTCGAAGGAGATATTATTTCGTAGATATTTTATTTAAAAAAAAAAAAAAAAAATAATGTAATTAGTAAGGCCCGAATTTCAATGCAAAGTGCATATTTTTATTTGGTTGATCTTATACACAATGCTTTCTAAGTACGTAATTCGTTTTACATAACGATGGTATTTCAAAGCTACAAATTTTATTTTGCATTTTTTTTTTTATTGCATATTTCGATGTTTCTTCATTTTTATAACGTTTTTAGCATTATTGGGTCATTTTATTGCTTTTTTTTAATCCATATGTGTTCAATATACGATAAAAATTAGCCTATATTCAAAATATTATCTAATGATAAATTATTATATTGTTCAATGCAATGCTCAAAATTTAGTAAGTACAATGGCTTACTTAGAATTTAAATTTTACATAAATTTTAATGTATATTTTGTTATGTTTAGAATAAATAATATTTCTCTAAAACGGCCAGAAATCCAAAATATATGCATGTCATCATTTAAAATTTCCATTTTTCAATAATATAATAAATAATAATAATTATATCTTATTTGTAAATTACAAATTGAATACAGTAATATATCCGGCAAGTTAAGGTCATTTTTTCATTTTCAAAGTCATTTTTGTGGTAAAATGCATTTTTATAGGGTATTTTTGGCTATTTTTTAGAGCATATTTGTATTGTTTTAACTGTTTTAAGTGCATTTAAATCTGGGCCCTAGTAATTAGTAAACTATCTAACGGGGGAGATTTTAATTAAATATTTTATTGCACATTTCTATATACGAAATCTATATCCTTTTAGATATTCGTCAATTTTTGTATAAGAAGATTTTTCTAATAGCAATGAATAGTCAAGTTATTCATGTAATGGTATACTAGATCAAGTTAGCTATTGCCATTTTGTTAACATATCTAATAATATAGTCAAGGAAGCTAAATAGCAAGTTGACAATTATAAATTTTCATTATATTTATGGTAATTGGTAATATTATATTGTATATTTAGTGATAGTATGTATTCGTATATGATTATATTTTATATGTACACAATAAATTGCGGTTAGAGTGTAAAATTGAGCACTGAAGTTGAAGGTACTCGTAATAATGTTTGAGAAGTGTGTTTATCTGATGCCCATAATGGATTCAATGTGCCAGTCAGATTTAAATAATTTAAGATAGCTAAAGATTTTTTATCAATGATTTATAATTATTAATGTTATTATAATATGATGCTGCGGTCAATGTAATTATAATTTTAACGGTCTACACAAATCGTTTATGTGATAGACCATAGACGTTTAAAGTTAGGTTTGATATAGTGTACCTACTCGTATAGTAAATTAGTAAGAGGTATAACACGGATTTAAATAAAAACATAAAAAAAAGGACGAGCTGATACTCCTGCCGCAGGGATATAGGTGTAAAGCATAGTGCTTAATTTTAATTATAATTTGAATGCAATGATAAACCATTAAATTCGAAAAAAACGATTCTGAACGAAGTTCAGTCAGATAATGATAGATATTGATTAAAATTTTGACATTTTTTTTTAATAAATATTTAAAATGCAAAATTTTATCACACATAGATGGACCATATAGGACATAGGTACACATGTCACATATAGTACCTACATAAATGAACACCCTATAAAATTCTAAATGCCAATATCATAAAGATTTTTGTCAATTTTATTTATCATTATTGTAAAATATTGAAATATAATAGGAATTAGGAAGAATTCATATAAATACTTTAAATATTAATTTTACTGAAATTTCAAATTTATACAACTATAAAAAAAATTGAGTCTTGAGATTTTCATTATATTTTGGAAATTCGTTAAGATCTATTTCAGTATTCTTCAATAAAATTTTCAAAATTTTACCAAATTTTTTGGTTTTTCTATTAATTTTTATTGTAAAAGTATTAAAAAATAATAAGAAGAAGATTCATATGGATTCTAAGATTTTATTTTAAACTAAAAATATAAACTTTAAACAACTATAAAAAAATCGAGACTAGAGATTTTCCTAATATTTTGATATGATGTTAAGTAATATGTCAGTATAGGTACTTCAGTAAAATTGTCAGATCTTAATGCCGAAAATTGCCAATTTAATCAAACATTATAATACAAAGAAACGAGAATTTTACGAAATATTCAAAGTCCTATATTTTGTAGAAAAATTACCGTAAAGCTGCTTTCACGCATAGCGGTTTTCGGCCGCTGGCGGCAGCGGTTTTACGAGCAGTTTATTTTTCCCAATGTGAATAAACACAGGGTAAACCGAACTGCTCGTAAAACCGCTGCCACCAGCGGCCGAAAACCGCTATGTGTAAAAGCATCTTAACGGTTCCAAAATTTTACCTATATATATAAAAGTCTCTAACTTCAAAATTGCCCGAGTTATCGTGAAATATTCAAATCGAATTCGTCGAAATTTTAGTTTTCATGAAAAACGCTGTTTTTTCATTTTTTCGTCGTTTTTTCTATCGCATAGGGTCAATTTTGAGAAACTCGAAAAATGACCTAAATAATGTACCAACTACATCCAGGTTCCAACCGGAAACATATGATGCTATTCGTGAAAATCGGAGTATTATTTCGGGTAGTAAAAGTGTCTTCAGACATATAAAAAAAAGAAAAAAAAGACACACATCATTGTAAAACAAATACATTCTTCGCTTCACTCAGAATCTAAAAAATAATGAAAATATAAGGTCGAAGAAAAATTGTGTTATGCAAATGCAACGACAATAATTATAGTTGTGAAAATTATATTTATTATAAATAAAAATAGAAATTATTAAATTTATTTATTTATTTATAAATTATAAGTATAATATCATCTACCTTTGCCCATGTCTATCTCTATGCATTATTTTATTACACGTTTCACCATGTTTTGGCCATTGTTCAGTACCTTCAATACCTTTGACGTCAAACAATTAAGCAAGGATTATTAATTAAGAATTAGGCAGTGTTACACTTAGAACGTGATGTAATAATCTTATACTCGTATGTGTATATACGAGTACATTAATATATTTTATTATTTAAGTATATATACATAATATATAAATACATATTATATTAATATTATGCATAAGGATTTCTGATAAATTATTATTAAATAATGTGAACGGGCATGCGTAGACCTTGATCGCGGCAATCGTCATGCAAATGTTAACGGGTCGGTTACAACTGATCGGTGTGGAAACGGCACCGGCAGAAGGGCTCACTCCGTATGGCTTTTTCATGGCCAGACCATACGGACAACCGGCCAACCAACCCGTTATGAACTTCATAGCGTTCAAACCCAGTGACGGGGCCAAGTTTCGGGAATCGTTCGAAAAAAAACACGGTCCCCGAGGGCGAGATCTGATTGACAGTTTGGGAAGTGGATCGTATAAGCCAACGACGGAAAAAAACACACAAATCGCGGTAAGTTATAATTACATTTTTTTCGTACAATTGTTTTCAATTATTGGATTTATCACCACATCATATTAAACTATAATAGTGGCGTGTTTAAATTTTTTTTTTAAGAAAGTGAAAGAGGCAAATACTATTTTTAATTTGACCACACCATTCATTTAAACTAAAGAAAAATATCAAATAATAAAAATATATTTTATAATATTTTATACATAAATTATTTATTTATAATTTCAGTTGGTATAATTCATAAAAAAAATAAGTCTCTAGAAATAATATATTACTATCACTACTATCAATGGAGGGGCATGACCTCATTGGTCTACACGCCTCCCTATATGGATCATTGGACGTGATGACATGTTGATTGGTAGTACTATTGGCTGGTGGGGTCTGGGCTGCACCAGGCTCCGGCTGAGGCATTCTGGCGGGATTCTTAGGAATAATCGCTGGGGTGTCTCCGGGTGGCTAAGACTTCATGTGGAAATGCTAAGGCGTCCTCTGTACTCAGTTACCTCTTTTGGGTCCCTTAGTCGCGGGATTTGTTACCGTATGCGGGTCCGAAACTATACGGGTTCGGACTCTATGTACTGATGCCTTATTCACACGTCCGCCATTGTAATGATCACTCTCGAAGCTTTGAAGCAGGGTATACTGCCACGATTAGGGAATTCGCTAGCGAGTTGTACCATAATACGGTAATCGGCCTAGAGGGAGGGCCAATGCATATGTCCAACCGGTGATTTGATGAACGGTACCACGGGGCCCTGTACAAGCATACGCGCGGTAAATATGTGTCGATTGCCGCGGGCGAAGCAATCTATGAAGACTTAGCAGTTTAGCCGGCAGCGACTGGGAACCCGAGATGTTCCGTCATGGTGTTGGGTTGGATTCGTGGAGGCTTACTAGTTTTGTTGGAGACAGATGCAGGTGTACCTTACCGAGAGTATGCTGAGAAAAGTTCAGTACGCGGCTAGGCTCCGCGGTACTGGTGGTCTATTTTGACGACCCGTGATGACCGCTCGCCTACACGGTTACGATCACGTGCGGTTCCGAGGTCTTGAGTAGCTAATAGAAGGCCCAGAGACCATAATGATTTCGGCCATAAAAGCTGGGAGCACTCCTGGTAGTACTTTTGATTTTTATAACTTTTCGTAGTTTATTACTTTATTAAAATTCGTATATCCAATTAACTTATAGTTATAGAATTACAATAATATACGAATATACGAGTTAAATGATTTTAGAAGTTACATGAATTTATATTTTCGGCCATTTTAATTATAATTTATAACACATATTGATCATTTATTGTCGACGCAACGATACTTAAACCTTACATGGCTATTATTATGTATAAATACGTATCGTTCAGAGTGTTTAAACGTTTTAAAATTTTTAATTTGCATGTCATTGACATTTAGTTTGGCGTACCTAATAGTGTGCGCATACATATTATAATATATTATGAACACTGAAGACTGAACGGTTTGAAAAAAATTGATTTAGTTAAAATTTAAAAGTCAAATGTGTAAAAGGATTATCAAAATATCAAATAAATAATAATATATATAACAATGGTGCGTAGTGAGTTTGATGATTATAAATATATCATAGTAAATTAGTAACCACTAACCTTGTTGGACAATTATAGACGAGATATTTTTGGTTAATAATAAATTTATAGGCTTATATATTATATAACTTATGTACTAGTTTGGACACAGGTTAATAAAAGATATGGTATGAAAACATTTACAAAAATTATTATTATAATTATTATTATTATTATTATTATTATTATTATTATTATTATTATTATCATCATTATTATTATTGATACTCAAATTTATAGACTGTTTCTAATTAGCGATATTCCACTTTATATAATATTTATATATAATATGTATATTTGTGATTATTTAAATACAAATTAGTTAATAATTAATCGATATTAGATACCTAGTCAATTTATAGTCATGAATTTTCTAAAAATTGTAAAATATAATATATAATAATTGACTATTTACTTATTTATTATATATATATATTTTTTAAAAAAAATCTAAATATTTATTCTGCACAAGTAATATTTTTGTATATATTCAAAGATTATAAATCATAATGATCGAAATTCAGCATCTGTATCAGTTTGGGAATGTAAAAAAATACACGTTTTTTTTAAATATTTTTATTTTTACGTTTTTTATGTGTACCAATAATCGAGCCATCCTATATGCAGTGTATGCTTATTCCACATACATACTACGGTATACGTAAATTATGTTAATTTTTAAATTAAAAAACACGTCATACAGAATTTGAGATATAAATATAACAAGTCATTCAACACGAATCACACATCATGACTGTATATTTTTAGTCATTTTAACATAAATAAAATATTTTTAAATTTGAAAGTGTGAACAATTTAAAGAGTATATATGAATATTTCTGACATATAAAGGGACGTGAAATTATAGAGTTTATTGGACTTTCAAAACCTTTGTAATATTAATTTATTATAAAAATAATTTTGTTTGTTATACAGACGGCTGGATCTTCAAGCAGTAAATCAAGTAAATCGCCAAAAACCATGAAACCTTTAGTATCTTCACAACATTCAAAGCAATTATGATTTTAATGAAATTATAGCTGACCAAAAAAAAAAAAAAAAAAAAAAAAAAAAAAAAAAAAATATTAATAATATTTTATTACTATGTGATATTGTGATTGCGTTAATTGCGAGATAATTATAAATGAATTACGTACAGAATCTCTACCTGTATATCAACATAAAAACTGCGGTGGAATGTTAATGAAGATTGATAAAGAAAAAATAATGAATTGATGTTTTTGTATGTAAGATAAATAATAATTATCAGTTATATGTTAATAATGTTTTTTTTTTTTTTTTGTTAATGTTTGTTATTTTATTAGTACGAGCTAATATTTGTAAATACATAATATATTAATAATAATCTTATTATGAAATGTAATTTCGTACATTTGTACATACAATTTTTGCATTTTACATCATTAATTATATTTACAAAATTTTTTGTTATAAAATAAATTAAATTAAAATGTTAAATGAGCATTTATTATAAAAACTATTATAATAATTATAAATCATGTAAATATTTAATTTTAATTTCTTCATAAAGTGTAATAAAAATGTTTATGATATTATAACATTATGTTTATTTGGTATATTATTGGTAATTACTAATTACATATCAAATATCGGTTCACATTGTTATGATGAAATGTATTGTTAGAGTTATGAAATTAGGAATATAGTTCGATTTGATGAAAATTAATCAATGAATTACAATTATTACGTTATTTAAGTTTCATTTGTATTAAAACAATAGATTTAATATTTAATACTTGAATTGTCGATGTCCCACAAATTTCTGTTTTGAACAGTGCAAAAAGAAAATTATTCGAGTTCGATTTGGGCATAATAACTCATTTCCTTCGAGCACATTATAGGCAGATAGGGGGTTGAAAATTTAAAAAGAGTAAAGTTTTTTGTTAAAGCGTTCCGGATAGAAATATAGGACTAAAAAGTATTTTTGTCGAATACTTTAGAAAATCGCTGTCTGATTCTAATACAACGTCAACAATATTTTCTTAAATTTATTGATGGAAATATCGTTTCTATTATACGAGTATTATTTATCAACACTCAATATAAAAATGACGATATGTTAAAAAAAAAAACAAGAATATTTTATAAATACTTGTGGATATCATAATACTAATAAGAATAACTAAAATAAACACCCAAAAGGTTTAACAAAAAATGTACTTTTATTTTATACATACATATTTCGATATTCCCATCCTCACTCCTCATTACCAAACGTAAACTGATCAAAAACATAATAAGAATACATTTATATAAATCAGAGATAAAATTACAGATTTTATTTTTGAACAGTTGGAAGGTTCAAGTTTCAAGTATTTAAAATTCAATCGATTAGTGTTTCTCTTAACAGGTTGAGCTAATTTTATTTCTATGCTCAAACTCAAATTTAAAAGCATTCAGAATTTTTCTATTTAAAAAAGTAAAAAATTAGAATAATTTTGAATTTCAATAAAATTTATAATGTGTATTATGTTAAAATTGTAAAGTATAATTAATTATATTGTGATCAGAATTTCATGTTTAAACAATGGTAGGAATTACATATTATATTGTAACATGCAATTATGTTCATTCTAATATTCGACTTCGACTAATTGAAATTTATAATACCTAACCAATAATTATTATTTTCTGAGTTTTACCTGTATATACTTATACTATATATATATAGTATATAGAGAATAATAAAATGTTAATTTCAAATTTTCCTATAGATGAATGTACTGCATACTAATTATAGTTATTAGTTTATTACTTAGGAGTGTAAATAATAAATTTAAATTTTTAATAGTTTTCAGTCGGTTACATTTTAAACATCTTCAGTAAGTGAATAACTTGAACATTTTCAAATTAAATTTATGAAAAAAGAAAAAAAGAATGATGAATAGCAATTGTAATTATGACTATATCATTTGATTCAATATAATATATGGTGAACTAGATCATGCAACCGTATTTACCCTTGGCCTATATTTCATTAAATTACACAGACACCAGTTGTGACCTTTTCATACAAAATAAAAACTATAATTTATTATTTATACAAGTATATATTATGTTTTTCTATATTTGATTCGTGTATTTATGTATTTTTAAACGAGATATTTTCGTTGTATTTTATATAAGTGCATAATAAATTAATAAAAAATTATATAATAATTAATAAAATATACTCATCGTGTCATGTATAGATAGATACCTAGGTACAACGTACAAGAAAAAGAACATTTTTCTTAATTTGCAACAAATCGTATATATTTTTCTTATTTCTATATTTTTACACACAATAATATTTTTTTATATAAGATAATAATTACAATAACACGTAATGCAATTTATTATAGAATAAATTGATGTATAACAATAATTGCTATTATATTTTTATCCGATCACGAGGAGACCAGAAAAAAAAAAATAATAGATATTAAAAACAAATTTCTTTTATATTATATAATATAATATTTAACAATTGACATTTTACCACGTGGATATATAAATTTATTTATTTATTTTATGATTATATGCAGGATAAGATTTATAATGTGTACCTATATTATAATGTAGTAATGTGGTCGGGAAAGGACTGGGTTAGGTTAAATTAGTGTAGGTCATGATGGGAGGTATATTCTTAATTCCTATTATGCCGTTTAGACGTTTCTCGGTGTGCGATTATAATTATTTATTGCTATATATATTATATATAATAATATAATAGACTCTTAATTAATAATTATTTATCTTAAGCTAATTTATCGATATTTTTATTACATAACCGATACGTAATATATTATATTATATATTATAATATGTATAATGCGTTAAAAGAATCGTAATTAAATTTTAATGTAATTTAATATATTACATATATAAAAAAAAAAAAAAAAAAAAAAAAAAAAAAAAAAAATTTTTTTTTAAAATATAAAAAAAATAAAATTTTTTATTTTTTTTTAATTAAAAAAAAAACGATTCTACTTATTAAGATACAACCGAATAACAGACCGTTATTTTTTTCATTGGGCTATTCGTTTACGAATTTTGATAATATAATAATATCGTCGTAGGCTTAATTATTTTCCACCAGCCCATCGTCGACTTTACCGTAGGTATATTTATAATATGTTATATGTACATATTATATTATTAAACTCGTAAAGGAATGCAAACGCGTCCGCTATTGGTTTTTGGTAACATTCGAACCACCAGCGAGCCTCGTCGGAGGATTTCTCTTATTTATAATATTCTAATTTTACACGTAATAAATAATTATTAATAATATTAAATTTAAAGGGTCGTTTTTTTTTTTTTTTTACTTTTTTTAAAAAAAAAAAAAATAACACATCATATTTATTATAAATATTTATCGTCTATTTGAGTGTGTTTAAAACCATAAAAATTATTATTATTATTTAAAATACGAATAGTCGTTAAACTCGGAAAACACGACCGGGGCACTTCTAAACGGCGGGAGGGAAAATTGAGTGTCGGAAAGAAAGAGAGGAATGAAAAGAAAGCCATCAAAGGGTCACTTTAATGGCGGTAGCGGTGATAGTGCGGCGGAGATTTGACGGTTCATCACAGCGAGGATTAGTGAATGCCTTCCAGCGGCGAATAGGACTTGTACTGGTACAGGTCTGGCCCTCCGTAGCCGTACAAAAGTCGACCGCGTCCTTGTTCATCGTAATACGGGTACCTGTACTTGGGTCTGAAAAATATTGAAAACGTACTGAATAATTATATAGTTAATATATTATTATTTTTTTTTTTTTTTTTGTAATTTCGTGCGAGTTTTCGGATTTTCTCGGGTCGAAATTCGCGATCGATATGGGTACTTAAAATGCGACGGAAAACAAAAAAGATACCAAATGAATTTTACGAATTCTCGATTTTCGCTGCTCAGCGTGTACATGAAGTTAAACGATCGATGTGTTTATTATTTATAGATAAACGTAGCCATAGCACGTGAGTGCCATATACATACCTCTCGAAGTATTGGAAGTTCGGCGCTTTGGGCGTCAACGTTGCGCTGACCAAAGAGACGGTCAACGTTACCGACGCGAACACCAGCCAAAACTGAAACAGAAATCGAAAATTTATTTTTATTTTTATTGGTGGATGTAAAAGTACTGATACATAAGTTATCTAGTTATCATAAATTATCGCATTATGGATTAGACAAATTACGATGCACGTGGTACGACGTCATATAGTTCATAAGTCCCTGCGAAGACGCGGAATTAAATTGTTAGGTGACAGGTATTATATTATTATATTTTTTGATTAGAACAATACAATTTTAACAACTTACTGGTTGGCTTGTGGAAGGGATACAGGTGTAAAGAAGATAGCGTTGAATTTTGATTCAAGTTTGAATGCAATGATGAAAATAAAAAATTGGAAAATACGATTTTGAGCGAAGTTCATCAGATAATATATGTATTGTTTAAAATTTTTACATTTATCATTCTCTATATATATTCAATACATATACCCATAAAACCCCTAAATTAGTCATCTAAATACTCAAATCTGACAGTTGAAAATCTCAGAATCATTTTTCGAATATAATAATTTATCATTGCATTCATATATGTTAATCAAAATTCAACACTATACTCTTTACACTTGTATCCCTTCCACACCCAGTATCCCTTCCCTTGCTTTTTTATAATATCGATTTAAATTATACATAATTATATTCGTATTTTTAAACAATTGTAAAAAAAAAATTGAGACTTGGGATTTTTCTAATGTTTTGGTATCATATTAAGTAATATGTGAGTATACTTCAGTAAAATTTAAAAACCCGAAATTGCCAATTTTATTAAACATTGTGTACATAAAAACGAAAGTTTTAGGAAATATTCAAAATTCTATATTTCGTAGAAAAATTAACGTAACCAAAAAAATTTTCAAATCTTTAAATTCAAAGTTGCCCGAGTTATCGTTAACTATTGAAATAAAATTCGTCGAAATTTCAGCTTTGTGAAAAATAACGTTTATTCATTATTTTTTGGTCGTTTTTCCTTTCGCTTAGGGTCAATTTTAAGAAATTCGAAAAATGACCTAAATAAAGACTAACTATACATCCACTTTCCTACCGGACACGATATATGCTCTATTCGTAAAAATCGGAACATTATTCAAGTATAGAAAAAGTGTCTACACACGTTAAAAAAAAAAAGATACATACGAGTATCATCGTAAAACTAATAGATTTTTATTTACTTCGCTCAAAATGTAAAACGTAAAATATAATAGAACAGTTTATTGTATCGGGTTAAATATACGATCATCGATTACTCATTGACGTCGAAATTATACGATTTGAAATTTGATTTTACGCGGATTAATATTATTCTTCATGGATATATTCAAGTGTATGAAAATTGCAAGAAATAATGGTAAAAGTCAACCGTATCAAGATAGAGGTAAAAAACTTAAAAATACAGTAAACCTACTCCATATACGAGTATATATATTTTTTTTTTTGTTACACTTAGTTCTTTGTTACGTTCAGCGAAAAAATATTCTGTCGACCGGTATAATAATGATATATTATTATGTATATAAACGCGTTTATTCGTCGCATACATAAATATTAAATTATAATACTTTGAACGATGAACTCGTCGACGATACGTCCGAGTACAATTTACGTATCGAATAGTTTACAGGGTTTCGTATATAAATAAACACTATACAGACTTAAAATAATCGCGTTTCGCCTTATAAAGGGGAAATAAAAATAATATTATAACGTCCACGTGGCCACTGGATCTGTTTGAAAATTTGTGAAACGGTCAATGGTGAAATCGTCATCAATCGATCGATAAAAATATAATGTTACCTTTTACACTATAATGTACGAGGCGATTAATTAATTAATGACGAATATTTATGACGAATCAACGCGTGATCGACAAATAGAGAAAAAAAATATCGTAATTATTTTTGATTCTGAATTGTTATCTTGAAAAAAAAAAAATTTAAAAATTATTATTGTACATTATAAAATATTATTGGTCGAGTATACGCGCCGTGTGTATACGATTTCGCCGACTTTCGATAATTCGTTGAAATTCGTCTGCTCGCGGAGAAAGTGAAATTGTTTTTTCCTTCCGTCGTTATCGCATAATATTTTTATAAGATAGATTTATATACCGTCTTAAAAATAAAAATTATTTTTTTTAGTCCCTCATCGTCATCCGTACACCGTTATAGTATTATAAATAAATTATTACACGCATTGTCCGCAATCGCATCGCACACACGTTATTATAATATTCGTGTTGATTATTTTTATTTTTCGTCTCGTTACGTTTTTGGCAAGTTTATAATATTATTATTATTTTTTATTATTATTATTATTATTATTATTATTATTATCATTATTATTATTATTATTATTATTACTATCATTATTTACGTTATACTATTATATTGCGCGTATGGGCTACCGTTCAGTACTTGAGGCAGGCCCGAAAATCCTATTATAATAATATTATCGCGGTTACATTATTGTTGTCTGTATATGGTCCGTTGGGATTTCGCTGACATTAAATTACAATAATATACTGTGCGTAGAAACGTTCGTTTGGCGCAGAATCCGTTATTCGACGAAATAATAATAATAATAATAATAATAATAATAATAATAATAATAAAAAATAACAATAATAATAATAAATTATAATAATAATAATAATAATACCTTGTATAATATTAGCGATAACGCGGTACGATATTATTGTGCGATATTGCATAATATTGTTGGTTATCGTTCGTATAACAAAACAGAAATAATCAGGTTGTCGAACTATTATTATATATGTATAAATCAATGCGATGGCCTCAAAATTAACGATCGGAATTGAATGGTAGGTATATATTATATAGTAATATTTTTTCATTTTTTTTTCTTTCTTTAATAATAATAATTTATCAACAGGTCAAGTCCGTTCGGCGTTCACACGTTATGTGTTGTATAAACTTCCGTTACAGTACGTAAAAAATTATGTTTTCCTATTTTTATATTTATTATTTTATCAAATACGCTAACGATAGCGCGTTTATCTGAATGTGGTAACATTCATATTTTGCAAATATTTTTGCTTGTCATTTTCGAGCGAAACAATAAATAATACGAATCGATACGATAATAATTTATTTACGACGACGAATATACCGTAAAACGGTTTGTTCCCAATGGAATAATATCGCAATCAATAAAAATGACTAAATTATGTTTTAGTTCGTCTAATTTTTTTTTTTTTTTTGAACTAAAAAAAAAATGACACATTCAAAATATATTGTGTGTTGAACGACGATTTTAAATTTGTAACGTTTTTTCCTTGGTTTTGTGTTTGGTTTATAATATATTTTAATAACAAAAACAATAACTCATAAAAAATTATTTAAATTTTTTACCCGAGTTCTAGACTAAAGTTTAAAACAATATAATAATAGTCAAATTATAATTTTATACTATTTATATTTCACATGAAATTTTTAATAATTTGTAATTGAGTTATTTTTTTTTTTTTTTTAATATTTCACGAATAATTATATACATTTTAATTTCGTGTTTTATTTTATATAATGTAAATATTTAAGATTCTTTAAATTTTTTTTTTTTATTGTAATATTCATAAGTGTAAATTATGAAATAAAATAATTGATATCTGTACCACGAATTACGATATACGAGTAAGTATAGTTGTATTGTATAGTAGAGAATCGTATAAATTTTAAACACATTATCAACACAAAATTAAATACCTTCGATCGAGTTACGAACAATTTGTATAGGACATTTCAGAGAGATTATAATATAGTATTTGAAAGTTAATTGTTACGAATGCATAAATTATAACGTTATACTCATTATTATAATTTATAATAAGAACGCGTTAAAATTTAACCACTATACAAAAAATGTTGTAAATAACTCTACGTAGGTACACGTTCGCTTTCATTTTAATCGAGACGTGTTCATATGACTTTTATAGTGATTTTTATAACTGTACCCCATATTATATATCACATATTAAGTTTAAAAAAAAAAAAAACAAATTTTCCATCATAAATATTTTTTTTTATTTTTTATTTTTTTTTTTTGTATTTAATATAACGATATAAATATTTTATTCAAACGTTATAAATGACACTCGAACATATAATTATTATTAATTAATATAATAACACGCGCTCGCGTAATGATATAGTTGTAATATTATTAATACCTATTATTTTTAGACGATTAATATAAGTTAAGAGTTAAGTATACACGTGTGGAAAACGGTAAATTTTCAAAACTCTTATGTCTTATTATAGTGATTACACATGTTATTATATCGCGTTTTCGAACGAAGTGATCGGATAAAAATGTTTAATCTGTAAGTGGAAACCAATTCGACGTGAATGTATATACTAGGTAATAATGTGAAACAAAAAATAATATGTGAAAAAAATTCTTATGTAAGTCGTCTCATATCGATAACGATGCGAAACGTGCGGTCGGTCATCGAACTGGTCAACCAGCAATTATTAACGGACGCGCGTATATTACTCGTATTATTATTTATTGTAATATTGTAATATGTAGTTAATTAATAATATTACGGTCAATTATATGCGTGGTGTTTCCGCCTCGGATTTCCGATGTATGTGTCGATTTATATCCGGACATATAAATAGGTCATCGATCGATCGAACGTGAAAATGGATCGCGCAAAACTGGGCCATGGAAATCGAACCGAAAAACATAAAGAAAAAAAAAAAACAAAATCGCCATCCGCCCTGCGCGCGAGCGTGACCTACTTTTGGCGGGAGACGCGTGTGGCCGTCACTGTGCGTGCTGTATACCCTTTTCCACAGCGTCCGTTTGCGAAGGGACCCGACGACCTTGACGAACGACCTGATTCTCAGCGTTTGACCTATATACAAAACGAGACGCTGAAAATAATACAACCGCCCCGGAGGAAAATAAACGCTTTTCGGTGAACCGTTTGAAAATTAACGCGTTCGTGACGTGTATACAAAAAATAAAAAATAAAAAGGAAAAAAACAATAAATTTTAAAAATTACACATTATTTTTTGTAACCGAATTATTAAAAAAATTGTAAATAAATTTAATAATATAAGATATAAACGTTTCAAAAAACAACACTTACTGTAATATATATAATAATTTATTATATATTTTGGGTGTGTGCTCGCAGCGGATGACCGTGTCTCGAGTAACCGATTTTTTTGATTTTTTTTTTTTTCGTATTTTTCGATCGTGGCCCGAGCGTACTCGCGATGATGGATAGATGACTGAGCGACACTCGCGACGCGACTTGACGGACCGACGTCAAGTCGCTTACTCGGCGGTGGCGGCGTTAAACAAAATCCAAAAGTAGGTCACCGACCGCCGCCGCTTCGCGCTCGCGCGCGCGCACGCGACGTCCGTACTCGCGCTCACACACAAACGCACATGCACAACAGGCAGCGCTTCCATTGTGGCGGCGCCCTATCACTTTCACTGAGCAGCCGCCGCCACGCCGACACCCGCCAGTCGTTTGTAATATTACATTTATATGTTGCATGTTACGTACGTCGCGCGGGACAGGTTCGGGTGTCGTCGGTTGGAAGTTCGCCCGATAAAAAGGGTGCAAATCGGCCTGGCGCGTCGCGGGGATAGGTCAACAACGCGAATATTGGAGGGGAAACGAAACTTCCCCCAACTACCCCGTCACGACCGTTCGTATACCGTATACGCGGTTATCGTTATGCTCCCGTTATTTTACGCAACAGGTATATTTACCATAAATTATAAAAAACGAATTACTTTTGTCCATACACATATTAAATAATATTTTCTTATTGTACCGTATACGTATGTAATACTGTTATAACGTTTTAACGTCGTTTCGTATAATTATTATTTTATAATAATAATTAATAATCGTATATTAATTATATGAGCGTACAAATCGCGAAACGAAACGGTTTTAGAATTATTTTGAGCGTATAATGTCCAATTTCTATAATATTCATATGGACCGCGCGAGTATTTTATCCGTATCATTTCGAAATATTGTGGCGAATTTCTCGTGTCTCGTTTTATCCGGTTCCGCTTGTAATCGTGTTACAATCGACGTTTTTTAAAACTATCGTATTTTACAAATTTTTTTTTTATATATTTATGTATATATCCACTTTAAAGTCGAAATTTAATTTTTTAAATTTAAAAAAAAAAAAAATTATATACCTAATTGATTATTGTCTATATACTCACCAATCGGTTCAACGAAAACGGCATGACGGTGGAAAGTTGACTGCTGTTGACATGATCGCTGTCCGTTGGCTACTGCGACAGAGCTGTTGGTTGAGTTCGCGCGCGTGGGGCGGGCGAACCCGAAGACGTGTGAAAGTGACTTTCACTCGATTCTCGGTCGTCCGGTTCGAGGGCATCCGAAATCTTACCCGACGACGACGCTAGCGCGCGCGTCCGCGTCCGCCGATAACCTGTGCACAGGTAAATACCACTACCGCTGTATATATATAGATATATATACGTGTGTGTGTGTGTGTGTGTAACACGATAAATTACACACGTATTATAAATAACGTCCAAATCATAAAAAAATATTTTATAGATGACGAATATATTTCTAAAAATTTCGTATCGCACAAAACTATAAAAGTATACCTACACAGATGCATCGTAACGTTTAACAGCTTCTTCCGACGAGAAGACGTCGACCATCGCCACATTGCAATAAAAATATAATATAATATAATGTTATAATAGTGTACATTATACCGGATGTCCGGACAGTCTAATTTTTAATCGCATTTTTTTCATATTGTATCTTTTTATTGTTCCGAGATATTGACTCGCTATGCCGACAATTAATATCGCCTGTGTAAACATGTACAGTTCGTACAATATTTGTAGATTTAATCGGAAATTTTTAACGTTCTGGATAAGGGAGTGGGGACATCTTTCTCCTCGAACAAAGCGTGTCGCTGAATATTATTAGTGATGTGAGAGTGTATCGACTACGGATCGAGCGGTGTTTATTTATAAATAATAATAATATAATATTATGCTATTATTGTAATACCTATGTTATACTGGTACGAGGAGAAAGTGTATATTCGTTTTCCTGCATCGAAAGTAAAAGTAAACGATATAACGGTAAACCGTTACGCGGAATTTATATACGGTTTTGTCCAGTTTTCTATTTTGGCGGGAGCTTCTCGAATTTTTTATCAGCCCCCGCATACCTACAGAAAAAAACAAGAAAAGGAAAAAAAAAAGGAAAAAGTTAAAACAAGCGTTACCCCGAGTGAAATCATCGAATGGCTGATGATAAAAAATTGTTGTCGCCGAAGAGTTTCTATATATATACGTATATATTATACGAATATTTAATATTAATTTTGTTTATTTTATCTTATTATAATAATTGCCGTTCGACACTTGAAATTATATTGTAATAATATTTAAATCGTCGTTCAAATTATATTGTCTTAATTCCTATATATGTATAATATAATCTATATTAATAATTCCGTAATTAGATATTATTTTAACGAGTTTATCGAGACGAATAATAAATTGAATAAAAATATTTTCTTTATCCACCAAACAATAATTATTAGGTAATTAATAATGTAGGTACCATTATTTTACAATATTGTGTTTTTATTCAAACCATCTGTACGTTTACAGTGTCTCTTATACGTCCAATGATTTATGATTATTATAATTATTATTATTATTATTATTATTATTATTATTATTATTATTATTATTATTATTATTATTATATGCAGTACGTTTAAAACGTAAATAATTATCGAACAATATACGCAAAACAATACAACGCTTATATATTTGAATTTATGAACTACAGTAATTATAATTGTATTTTGAGTATAATAAACAAAAACGATTTTCAATCATCAATCATTAATAATAATAATATATTGTTTTATAGAGATTATATCAATTATATTATTTAACGTATTACTATGTATGTTATGCGTATTTTACACGATGTTAATCGGTTCATAATTATTTATAGTCTATTTACAATCAGCGTAAAGTTGAACTTTTCTCGAGAGAAAAAAAGTAAAAAGGTACGATTCACACATTGGTACTTATTGTTATTTATTATTCGGATATAATAACATTATTATTGTATGCGAGTATAATTTTAATTAGTTTTAATTTAAGATTTAAAACGTCTATAACGATTAAAAAAGCAAAAATAATACGTTTAATTCGTTTATTTTAAAATAATTTAACAATTTATTTGTAAAATACGTATAAAAATAATAATAATAATAATAATAATAATAATAATAATAATAATAATAA
>JAIUCT010000001.1:3598335-3622062 GCA_021307375.1 Tetraneura akinire | reverse complement strand
TAATAATAATAATAATAATAATAATAATAATAATAATAATAATAATATAAGAACGTTTAGAATAAATTACATTTAAAACGTACAAATCTAAATTAGGTTTAGTATAAATATGTTACATTCAGAGAAGAGATTAAAAATTCGATAGTATGTATTTACAATACATTATTATCTATATAATAGTGAATTTGTCGAAATCACAATAAAATAAAATACATTTTTAATCATTTATTCGTGTAATTGTCTGATAATGGGTGTAATGGCGGTTATATGTAGTTAAATTTTTTATGTAAGTTTTAATGATTTTTTTTTTAATCTACTATATCTAATATAGTTTTTACACGTTTTACACGAAATTGAAATTGAAATTAAAATTTTTTCTTTTATTATAAGTAAATTTGTTTTTTTTATTTTTTATTTTAGTTAGTAATATATAAAATATTTTATTATACCTAGTTAAATTAAATTTTTTTAAAGTATAATATTTTATATTATATTGAATTATCCGCGAATCAATTAATAGTGTTCTAATTTGCATATATGCAGGTTAAAGATAAAAACAAACTCAAGTATACTGTATACAGTATACTGTCTATTTATAAATACAAAGCATTATATTTAGAAATTAGAAATCGCAAGTATAATAGCTTATATATAGCATAGTGAGATTGACCACTGCTTGTACAACTACCTGTAATGTAATTTCATACGTTTGACTGTATGTTGCTAAATCTAAGTACTTTAAGTACTTAATAGTTAATAATAATAATAAATTATAATATATGGGTAAATAATTGTTTGGTGTATAAAATATCCTATTTGACAAACGTTGAATATTCAAATTTACATCATGCAATAATATGTAGGTACTATACCGTATACCTACATAAATATATAATTTAATTATGTAAAATATTATATAATGAGTTTCTTGAAGATTATTTTACAACAAAACACATTTCACAAATGTAATTATCACAGTACAACCGTCTCATGTTTAGCTAATACAAATTAAATTTATTATGTTTCAGAGGAACTGATTCAACGTTAGCACAGACAAATCCAAACGAAACCACGGTTTTACTACTTTACTAGTTAATTTTTTTCTAGTGTTCAACTATCCTTGTAAATTTTAGTACCTAACCTATTTATTTTAACTGCAATTACAAATAATTATTTATCTTTCGGTGTAACATATTTAAGCGAACAAAATAATTATTAAACCGCTAGACAATGTTGTTTTATGCTTAAAGAAAGAAACACAAATTGAATTTTACTATATATTATACATGAATATATTATATAAAGTAGGTAATTATTATAATATCCCAAATGGTCGAATGTCAGAGTAAACGAATAACGGTCAATATTCCAATAATATTTTAATAATAGTATGATTAAAATTTAAAAGATATTTTAATTAAACAATTAATTGTTATTTAATACTTTATATTATAATATGTTATTGTTGAAATTGAATTATACGGTTTTACTTAAAAACCAAATAATCACAGCACTACATTATAATTTATAAATATTTTATGATTTCATTTTATTGAATGTTTATGTTAACGATACTACAAAATCTGGGTCTAACAATATAATTCTGTTCATAGCAGTCACGTCATTTGAAATATTGGCATCATTTCTTCACCGTCGATTACAGACTATATATACAGTCTATATAGTCTATACACAGATGGTTAAATGTATATAAAATAATCAAGCATTCAAGCCGTATTATTCATAACAAAATGCTCGTTTGATTTTGAAAGTATCACAAAATAGACTATATTAACATGTTATGGTAAATTTCGCTTATATATAATGATTAATTTTATTATATTTTTAAAATCTAATAAAATTTAAAATAGATACGCTTATTATTAAACATTGTAAATTACATCGATGGCCTTCGATTACGCGCCTAAATGGTACACGTTCAGTATATATGTATACTAAATTTGATACTTCGAATAAACTTTGAATAACTTCGTAAGTACCAAGATAACATATAGACGTCTTGTATCCGTTTAAGTAAGATTTTTCTTTAGTCTTTACTTTATGATGGAACAAAACATTTTCGATGAATATTTGTCACTGACTTGCTTAAATACAGCATTTAAAAATAGATAGTCACTGTGGTTATCACAATTTTACCAATAACAGCGTGTAAAATTGTAGTAACGCATAATAACTTAATAATATTATATATTTACCTAAATGGTAAAAATATAATATTTAAATATTCATATAATGTTTAAAAAACAAAAAGAAAACAACGCATTAATTTGAAAATTATACTATGTATTTCATGAATATTTTTAATTTAAATGAATTTTCTAAATGTATGGTCTAAATAATTAAACAAATATTTAAGATTGGTATAACAGGTTCAAGTAATTCTAATCTTAAACATATACAATATAACATATACGTATGGTATTGTATATCATTTAAAATATTATATTATATGTGAACGTTAACGAAATAGTTTTAACACGTGCTTATATATGCAAAGATGACCGATGAGAATTCCAACTTCCATTTTTGATAAAACACATACGTCGTAACTATTTTATCACGAAATAAATGTTTGCGCATAATATACATAATCGAAAACTGTGACGTGTATTGTGTATAAAGTGCATATGTATTCATAATAAATATAATAATATAAAAATTTTGTGATAACCTACGAACACAATTTGTATTAACTATTAAGTATACCCATATTATACAAACACGAGACTTTTCCAACAACCGTTCATCATAGAAACTTATTAAAATATAGGTGTGATATTTTATCAAATTTGGAATTATGCGTGCATGCAAACATTTAAACGTACAAACTATAAATAATATAGAAAATTTAATGTATACTTTCATACGAATATTATTATGTTTATAATATAAATGGATTTCGGTCTAGGTTTAACGGTGACTATGGTAACCAAAGTTCAAATAATAGATAGATGTATATACCTACAAACTTATATTTTATATTATATGACACGTTGTTACACCTAACACGTGTATCTAATAGTATTATGATTTATGACTTGTGGAGTGCACGTTTTTATGGAAATCTATATAGAGCAATATTATATTAATTATATAATAATAATGATTAATGAGTAAAATAGTAAATATATTAATATAATGTTATACGAATGAAATTCGTAATAAATAAATTCGACCAATTATAACTAAAAGAAATGTGGTATACTGGTATAGCATAATATGCAGCAAAATTTGTTTAAGTGCATTGATTAATAAAAAAAAAAAGTGTCATCTCCTTATGTTATCTCGTATATAACAATATACTATAATAAAACAATCAATAAATTATTATCTTTTATTATAATTCTTTAATAGTCGCGATCAGAATTATTATTACCTATATATAATCAATAAATTCTTATCCTATTTATTAATAGGCACACTTACATACAGTAATAATAATGTACGAGTGTATAATGTCATATTAATAATCAACACTATGTGAATTATTTATATATTTATTTTTTGGTACATATACTTTTGGTTATACACAAAACACAATACCAGATGAAATTATTGCAATATAGTCAACTTACACCGTTGATTATATTTAACAATTAAAAATTATGTTAGGCGAGTAATATTTACGTGTGAACTCGATTAATTATGCGATAAATAAAACTATAAAATTAACAAAAATATGCAGCACGAACGTCATATAATATACCCACCTATTGGCTATTAATATCTTACTATATCGTTCTTATCAGTTCGGCAAAAGTACGCAATATGTCAACACGTATAATCATTTCATAAGAGGTAGAAGATTATGATAAAAATGTAATGAATTATCGTTGAATATGAATTAAAAATAATTAAATGTAAAAATTCAAATTTAAAAAAAAAAAAACGAATTTTTGTTTATGTTGTAAAAATAACTATTTCATTTTAAGAATGTACGAGTATAAAGTTTGAAGTTTTAAAACTTGTTTTTCTCAATGTAGCCTAATTTTTTTTCACTTCTAAGTGAAATACTCAATATAAATTTTTTTTATTATTATTTTTAGGAACCAATGATTAAACGTATTATAGATTGTTTCCGAAGGAGCAGCTAAACTATTACGTATTATATAATTCTAGAGCTTATGCAATTTTGATGCTCGCGTAAAATTCATTTTGTAACTAATAGTTAATTAAATATAATATAATTATGTATATTTCGATTATTTATTGTCTTTTGTTTTGTTTTGAAAATACAACGTGTCTACTAGCTTTCACAATATCTTAATTGTTATTATGATTAGCACATTTTACTTGATGGAAAATTTATCATTTTTAGTCAATTTGCGAGCGTATAAATCATGCCACCGTGTAAAAATATTGTAACATTTATATAATTACCATAATTAAATGACTATAATATAACAACGACGTTATTGCGACTTATTGTACCTGTATAAATAACGTTTTACAGCTGTGCACAATGAATAATGTATGATGGGTTTATCGGTTTTTCTACAATGAGAAACTCTCAATATGACTCTTTCTATATTTATATATATAAAACTCGCATTTGCATATATTAATGAACAAATATATCTACGTAGATATACGGAGTGATCGAAATATCGCGTCAAAAAATTTGGTTAGTACGGTTGTTTCATATTTTTTCTGTGTGATTTTTTCAACATAAATATTAATCCGATCGTTCTGTATATAATATATCATATACCATATATGCCACGACGTGTCATGACGCGTATTTGACATATTTCGACAATTCATGTTAACGTAAAGTAGTCAAATATTCGTGAGATACTTTTATTATTAAAATATTTATATAAAATATGTATCGAAATCATAATAAATAATATTGGTTTTGACGTTGATATCGTGTTATCTAATTGTTGTAGTTAATAATTATGATAATGGTATAGTTGTATAGATTTCAGAAAAAACGTCCATTGACAATAATCGTCTTGAGCGTTGGTGTTATTATTTTAAAACTAATTTAGTTTTCCTAATAAAATAACATTTTTATGTTATCATGTACCTACACCTACGACATAATGCGGCAATCGTTTAAACGAAACGGACGAATAATAATAATATTAATATCGTCTAATCGTCGTCAAAAATGAAAGTGAATACGATTTATTTAAATTCTATGATAAATGTGACTTATAAATAAAACACGAGAAATTTCTTTTTTTTCCCCTTTATTATTACGAAATGAATTTCAAAGACCCTAAATCAAATATAATAATTATAATATTAATTATTATTTCATTGTAATACGCGTGTTTTGCGCCTATTCCATTAAAAACGAAAATCCGAAGCAACACAACGTACACTGGTGTGCAAAATATAAGATTTGCAACACTTTCACTGTTCGTTCCGTCGTCTCGGAATGATCGGACCACCGAGATAGGACGAAAAATCTTATAGAAGTGTAGTAGAGGAACGATTGTCTAGTGTGATTTTCATAAATCATAGTTAAGACACAACTCCAATTATATATTAGTTTTATACCCAACTTGTGGTATGTATATTATATTATGGTATACATTACCAGTTACCACGGTTACTCCGCCCGATAAAAGTATGTGATATAATATCCGTCATTCAGACGCTCGTTTTTATCTTAGCTAAGTGGTTATAACTTTAAGTCGTCATGCCTATGTTTATATTATTATGTATACGTTTGCTGTAATTTCTAGCTGCGTCTAATATGGAAAACATTGAAAAACGGATGCCATTACAACAAAATCAAATTTTTTAATAATGTAAATATTATGATCCGATGTTATTATTCAGAAATAAAAAAAAACTATCGATATACTTATAGTTATTTAGAAAAGACTCATCTTTCCTGACTTATTTTGTAAAGTATTTATGTAATTTAAAAGTGAACGGGTTTTTTTTAAGTTTTTCTATTATTATTTTACAGAAAAGTGATGAATTCCAAAACGGGTAGATTTTTAACTTGTATAGATAAGCTAGAAATTAAATTTTTCATACGGCATTGTTTGCAGACGATTATTGTCCGAGTGTACGTGTAAATGTACATGCGTATAGTACAATTTCCCGAGAAGTTATCATTAATTTTATTATATACCATTGTTGATACCAGATGTTTTTTTTTTCGTCCAAAATTGTAACATTAAGTTTTTTAATTCGTACTATTTTTTTCTATTTTTTTTTTTTTTACATCGCCCTCCACACCCGTCGACAATAATTGAAATTGTAATTTGTAATCACTAATCACGCAGTAGGTTAACGGGATAAATACGAAAAAAGTAAGAATTTATATGAACGTTGTGGTAATACAATGGTAAGTACCTACAATTATTACGATAAATAATTGTAAGTTTATATAAATTTATAAATCATATCGCGATTGACGTTTTATCGTGAACTCTTCTAATTATTATTAAATTATACATTACACCACACTGTGTGTCACTTATTCATTCATTATAATTATAATCACATAATATCGTTTGGAACAATATGTACCTACATTATTATTGCGCCCGTGTGTATATAACGTGTGTACGTGTAAACATATTTTGTATATTATGTTAATTAAGTAAAATGTATAATTATGAGAAGTTTTCTAAATTTCAAAACTGACAATGGCCAACGCGCATTAATACATGAGATTGGTTCAACATTATATGTATAATTCTTAACTTTAAAGTTTTACGTTGAATCGATTATGTTTATGTGATATTTTATTATAACGTCGTTGTAGATTTATATTATATAATATATATATATTATAATAATTTGTCTGTGATATGGTTTTATTTTAACCGATCGGATATAGTTACCATAACTTTCTAAAATCTAATTCATTATAGGCTGAACAAACCTAATGACAAACGACTTTGTAGTAATTGTTTATTTTTATACTGTTCATAATCGTATTAATAGTTGCATAAGACTAATAATAATAATAATTCACAATGCAAGTATTGAAATGATCAATCTGACCCGTGAAAGTGTCAAATTTAAATTTCAAACTATATTTTATCTCGATGTTCGGATCCATCATATAAATGCATTATTATATAATATTTGATTGGCCTTACATTACGCCCATCTAATGTTTAATGATTTATTAATTAAATTTATAGCTGTTCTCGTTCATAACCATTTTTCTAAATATCAATTTTTCAACAAAAAAATTGTCCGATAGATTTGTAAATTTACAAAAAACCAAGCACCCGGTTAAATCAGCTGTTTATTTATCATGCGAAATTCCATATACAAATTTAATTTAATTAAATGTAAAAAAAAAGATGAGCTGATACTCCTGCCGCACAGGATACAGGTGTGCGAATCATAGCGTTTAATTTTAATTAGAATTTGAATGCAATGATAAACCATTGCATTCGTAAAAACGATTCTGAGCGAAGTTCAGTCAGATTATAATTTTCGTTTGAACTAAAAATATCAACTTAAAACAGATATAAAAAAAAAATTGAGATTAGGGATTTTTCTAATATTTTAGTATGATGTTATGTAATATGTAAGTATACTTCAGTAAAATTTTCAGACCCTAATACCAAAAATTGCCAATTTTATCAAACATTATATACGTAAAAACGTGAATTTTACGAAATATTCAAAGTCCAATATTTTGGAGAAAAATTAATGTAACGGTTCCAAAATTTTACTACATATATATAATAGCTATGTGAACACCCAAAAAAAATTTCAAGTCTCTATCTTAAAAATTGCCCGAGTTATCGAGAAATATAGAAATTGAATTCGTCAAAATTTCATTTTTCGTGAAAAATGCCGTTTTTTCGTCATTTTTTCGAAGTTTTTTCTACCGCTTAGGGTCAATTTTGAGAAATTCGAAAAATGACCTAAATAAAGTACCAACTAGATCCACTTTGCTACCGGAAACATACCCTATTCGTGATAATCGGAGCATTATTTCGGGTAGTAAAAATGTTTACAGAATAAAAAAAAAAAAAAAAAAAAAACAAAAAAAAATCACACATCATTGTAAAACCAATACATGCTTCGCTTCGCTCAGAATCTAATACCTATGTAATATATTTAAGGTATCATATTATATTCATAATATAATTACGATTTTCGTACAGTCCACGTAATTAATACTAAATTATTCGAATTAATTACTAATAAGTAATAATACTATATAGGTACATTTAAAAATTTATAATAAAATATGAATATTCATTACACAATTTCAATGGCGATTGTGTCTTAATTAACTATATTTCATTAAACCGTATGCAAGTTTATACGTTTTAATATTTTTTAAAAACTGTCTTTAATCACCCCATTTATTAACAATAATATCCATCTAGACTAAATGTTTTGTTTGAGTATGCACTATACATTTTATTTTATGACCATCATAAATATAAATTTATTTCACGTACTTTAAGCATTTCTATATCATAATGTTAACATTTGTTTTAATTTCCGTTTGTTATCATTCACTATCTCACCTTCAAGTCCCATGCGACGTATTTACTATATTTAACACCAATTCGCGGTTGACATTTTAAAAACACCGTCATGTTTTAGGAGCCCAGGAAGTATTAAGTATTATAATACGCCAATAATCATATTATTGATTATTTTATTTAGGTTATATTACAATAGATAAACGTATTTCACAAAAAACTTTATACCTAGTCATATATTGTCATTTTAATTTTCATATTGTTTATTCAACAACTGTTAATTAAAACTAAACGAAATATATAATTATCGGTAAGTATAGAGTATAGTCCCATTAAATTTACAAATTTTAATTTTTATGTACATAGATAAAATAATTAACCTAGTACAAATTATAATAACTTTTTTTTAAATAATAATAATATTTTTTAAGTTTTACTTAAATGTATGACTTCTAAATACTATAGTTTTAATTTTTATACAAGACCGAAAATATTTTTCATTTAATATTAAAGTTTTATTTTGTCGATTCAATGTAAATTTCATATTTAAATTTTAATTAATTTTTGAATTTTGATAATAATACTTATAAAAAATTAATATAACAATCATGAATCATAATAATACCTTTATATTTTATATGGATAAAGTAGAAAATTGGAGTAGAAAATATATAATATATTATGCATACTCGTGTTTGTAAATACCTAATATATTTTTAATGAATATTATTTTACAAGAACGAAATTTAGATCTTAACTGGAAATTAAATATAATAATTAATAGTAATTTTATATTGATGCTTTATGTATATACCATCTAAGAAATAATTATTTACATAAAAATTAAAAGTGAAACCTATAATTTACTTAATATTCAATATAGAATTACAATCGTTAAAATTAATATAATGTGACAAATTATTATTTTACATATAAATTATTTATAATACACTTATGTCCTATAATATGTACAATATTATAATGAACGAATAATGAAGTCTAAATTATATTTTGATTAGAATTCGATGTACAAACAAATTAAAATAACTTTGAATAATTTATAATAATAATAATAATAATAATAATAATTTTATTTTTATTTTTAATACATACTTATATATACGAGACATATTACATAATATACAAATTAAATATAAATACATTAAAATGCAAATAACTAAAAGACTATAACAGTGTTATAACTGCAGGTACGCATATTTCATTTTAAACGAAACAGCTGACAGAGACTACTTTTAATAATATAATGTATTGCGTAATAATAATTATTCTAAATGCAATATAAAATATTCATGACAATTATATTTATTTGAATTTAGATTTGAAATAATCTTCAGGTAGTTATACTCGTATAGTAATATCAATATATCGTAAAATAATTTAATTCACAATAATATCAATGTAATAGTATAACGTGTTCTGAGAAATATCAAATATATAATTTAAAAAATGAAAATTATACAACTTATTATACGTTTCATTACGTTTATTGATTATATATTCGATATTATAATATTAACTTCGAATGCAAATTACATCTGTTTATTATTATTTTATTTAGCTATCGTAATAATATATTATAATGAAAACGCAATAAGTTGTACAAGACTAGGATAAAATATATGTAATTAAATATATAATAGTCTACTTAGACTTGTTTTAAATATTAAATCAATAAAAAAAAAAATGTAAAATCATATTATAGTATACAAGTGAAAAATCATTTTTCGAATTCGTTTAAATTTTAAAAAATCATACTATCAACATATAAATATTTTCATGTCAATCATAAGGGGTTTTATCGATCGACCGAGGAAACCAGTGACGTATTTATAGGATTTCATGAGTTAGTTAATTACGATACTGGTGTGGGACTTCTTTACGAGTATATTGTGCACAAATATATATCAAGTACGTGCAAGTTAAAAGTGGGGGGTACCCGGATTAGAAAAAATCTCAAAAAAATCAAAACGTGAAAAATCCTTTAAAAATTTATTACGAAAATATAACGTTCGAACCTTTTGAAATTTGATGGTGACCACTGACCATCCCACGGTTACGCCGCTAGAGGAAGCGATATAATACACAATTCAATTACAGCGATCTATAAAATTCTATTTGTATTTAGATCTTCAAACGAGGTTTGAACATTCTACCTCATGTATTGGACGGGAAATCGGAAATTCGACGGTGAGCCGTATTGTTGCGTCTGCGACATTTCACGTTGCTGTTGGTCGTACATTAGGTCTCTGATGATTTGCTGTTCGCGACGTTCGTTTTGCCGTCCGTCGATGCCCAGGCCAATGCGTTCGATTAGTTTTTCCGATTTGTCACCGTGCAACGCGATGAACTCCGGAGCCCGACGGGCGCTGACAGAAGGATCGAACGACCACGACTGCTGTTTGTGAAACTCGGGGGAACCGAGTACGTTGTTTTGGATTAATCCGATGAGGAAACCGGAGGAGTGTACGGAGGGCGGCTGAAGAACGATGACGAGCAGCTGAAAAGATTGAATTGCGTAAATTATTATTACTACCGATAGAATTTTTTCTAAAATCAACGAGACAATGACCTCATCCAAGCCATAGGTTAGGTCATAAATCAGTGTATTATGTAAGGTTAGGTCAGTCCTAACTAAGGTTATATAGGGCCTATATATAACCTGACCTATCCCATTCTAACCCAACTTATTGTCTCATCGAACGCAATACGATATTAAAATACGTATACAGTTCAGAATATTCGAATTATCGCTTAATTATTATGATGTTATAAATAAAAAAAAAAAAATTATACTTTGGATTTTCAACAAATTGCCGTATCATAATAACTTATAGGTACATTAAGGCACTCGTGTTTTAATTATTATACAAATAATATTCATCGTGATGAGGTTAAATTTAATACAGAAAAAAAATGATCGTACGATTTGACTGTTAGTTTTTAAATAGTTATATCAGCTTGCGGATGAAACCTGTCAATATTTCGTTCATAGATATGAATATGAATACAATATATTTGTAAATAAAAACGATTTATCTCGATTCTCAAAGAAAAATTCTAAATTATTCTAACGGACTTCGTAGTGTTGGAAAAAGATTCAATTACGATACTCATACCCTTCTCTTAAATTGTACTTAAAAATATTAATCACGCGTTTTTTTTTTTAAAAATTATAGTACTTACACAAAATACATGGCGCGTTGTTTATATAATATTTAAACTACCCATGATGCGTATACAAACAAGTGCGTTGACCTACAGTTTTCTTAAAAAAAAAAAAAAAAAAAAATGCATAGGTATTACTTAAAAACAAAAATTATACTTGATTGTGTATTTTGAACCTGTTTGGCTTAACATGATGTCTAACGATATCAATATATAGTAGTGAAAAACCAGTTTTTAAACGTTGTATAATCAATTTTTTTATTATGGAATATCGAGTTCATGGGCAAATCTTTTGCAATTTGTATTCAAAAACCATTATGTATGGCCGAGTTTCGTTAAATTAATACAAGCCGACGTTATCATAATTATTATTATCAATTCCATTACTCTGCTATTGTCTGCTGGATATAGCATTCGTATTTGAATTTTTTAAAACAATTAATTTTTGCTATTGGGACAAATTTAATGTTAAGCATACCCGCCGTCTCGGTCTCGACTTAGTACTCAAGCCACGCACACGTAAGACGATAACGTTAAATAATTTATTATTTAATAAAATATAATCACTTATTATCACATTAATTTTGCATTAAATTTTTTGAATTAGAATTTAATACTATACAATACGTTCTTCGAGAAATTAACAAGAACATAATATATAAGTAAACAATGTAAAAAAAATATCTTGTTGATTTTTTATAATTACCTAAATAGGTAGGTATGATATAAATTAAGCAATAATTACACAAATTTTTTTTTTTTAATAATCCATTATAATATAAAATAGTTGGAAAGTAATTATAATACGTATATTATGAAATGTTCACATGTGTATTTAAAATGTAATTATAGGTAGGTATATATTATAATAATGATATTCATTAAAAAATCTAGTTTATTTGTTGCGGGTGTATAATATATTCAATAATGTACTAAAAAATTTAAATGTAATGCACTCTATTTAAGCAATGCTTACAAAATAATATTAATATTAATAATAATAGTTAATATATTAATTGAAAACTACCGTATTAAAAATAAGAAACTATATTTCTAATAATATATACAGGGTGTCCCAGATAATTTACTCATTTTAATATCTCTGCGAAAAATTAAGATTTTTTAATACTGTTTATTTAAAATTATTAGATACCTAGGTACTTAACAGAATTTAATAATATCCGTATTGCTTTTTTAAATTTAATCATATTTAAAAAAAATAACTCCCTATTTTTTATGTTTAGTGAAATTTGAAAATAGTCAGCTAGTTTAAAGAGTACAGTGGATTAGATTACATTGGATCCTCTCAATTTAATGAAAATGCCGATTTTAAGATTTTTTTTTAATTTATGAAGAAACAATATTTTTTAAGTCATTATTTGTAGTTATTTAATGTTATAATGTGAATTTGACAGTTCACATTATCAAAATTATGATAAGTGTTACCTTGATAGTAATTTGAAGAATTTTAGGTGGATAATTAATAGAAAAACCATTCTTCGCGCTTCGTTCCGAATCTAATACTGATGAATTAATGATTATGTTAAAATATATTTTGCATATACTATGATAATAAAATAGGTAATTAATTATTACATAATATGGCGCCATTACATCAGATATATAATTTCTTCAAGAAATAAATTTTTTTCTAAAAATCAACATTTTCAAATTTTATTAAATTTAAAAAATAAAAAGTTATTTTTTATAGTTTTAGGAAATTATTAAATTTAAAAAAAAACATTTAGATATCTCTAATAAATGATTCGATTTTAAATATTTAAGCGTACAGTAGCAGTAGGTATCTAATTATAAATATAATATTATTATCGGTAGTACCTATAATAATAACTGACTGATATGGTGAGTACCCTCAGTTTTTTATTTTATAAATTACTATCGGAATTTATTTTAGGAGTTAATAATACTACTAAAACTATATCTAGGTAATCGAAAAAAATATAATAAATTGTATAATTTTTCGAATAGTCGTAGAGTTCTTTCACTATAAAAAGGATAATATTTTTTTTCATCATATAAAATTGAATTTCGAAATTCGTCGAAATTTAGAAAATTTAGCGAAAATGGATAATTTCATAGGTACTCACGGTGAGAAGAACCAAACTCCGGGACATTGTGCAATCGATGGGACCCATGATTGTGTTTTTCGCGGATCACGGTATATAATATTACAGCGACGACCGAGCGCGTCCGACGATAATAATATTATGTTATTTGTATTTTATTTACGGCTTGCGGTCAGCAGTCGGCGGCAAAGAAGAGGGCGCGCTTTATCATTATGTGTGTGACGTGTATTCAATAATACGAATATGAGCCAGTAGGTCATCCGCGATGTCGAAGTCGTGAATAATCGTATGACGTCGCCGAAGGAATTGTGAACTGGTGGCCGTACGGGTACAACAAATATTATCATATTTGTAATAATTAGTTCGGCAGTAAACACGATATTAAATAATACATCTCGTATTATTATACCAATATTGCAAGAGGCGTTGGACGCCGTGAGTACGAATAGGCACACTCGTATTGTTGCGACACTACGCTGCAACGACCGCGTGTTACTTGCACTCTTGCTCGTTCCACGACGGCAGATCTATAATAACAAAAAATTATTACGCAATAATTATTGTTTTTAACATTTCATAGGTTATACCATTACCTAGGTACCTTCGCAGCTGTATAGGTACGTATAGTGTACATAGAGAAAATATAAATGACGCATCACGCGAAATCTTCGAATTTTGTTAAAACGTTTTTACTTTTATTTTTTTTCCATATTATTATTAAAGTAATATTGTTTGCACGTAAGATGAAACGTTTTAATTAATATTACTTTAAAGGTTTATAAGATCAAAGGACCAAAAATTATTTTTATTTTTCTATGTTCTCCCTATAAGACATTTCTGTTATTTCCATCATCGTCATCATCATTGTTAGACCTTTTCTTAGCTGTACTATACGTACGTATATAAAATCCGTGTATCGTAACCCTGCCTTTTGAAACGATTTTATTAATACAAAATTACGTTCGGTACGATCGATTGTTGTATCGTATGTTATTAAATTTTAAACCTTCCCTCCCCACCGCGCCTCCTTAAAATTCAGTTCGAAAGATACAATCTACTATACGCCACACACAGACCGCAAACGAACTGGATTTTCGTGTTGAAACCTACGAATTAAATATTATATAATATAATGTATACTTCTGCGAATATAATGTTAAGTCCGCGAGCTTATTTTTTCCTCGATTATTTAATTTCTTTTATTTCCTCCTTTATTTATTTTTTTTCAATCTATAAATCTATAATATTGTTATTGCGTAGGTATATATTATAAGTTCCTCTCATATACGTTTGTATGTGAACCATAAACCGGATTGCGAGGTTAGATTTCTTAATTTAACTATAAATAAAAAAAGGATTAAAATATCCGAGTGAGCTTTGATGGATTTTACTGGATTTGCGTTTGTGTATACTTCTCGTGTACGTTACATGTGACGTGTCACTTTAAAACTGTATACACTCACGTTTTCTGATTTAAATAATTTGAAAATTATAATATAACACTTGTTATCTTCACGACATTAAGCCGAAGAAATAAGAAAAAAATGTTATGTTTATTCGTAGAAAATCAAAATGTAAATATCCAGGAAACTTCTTTTATTGCTTTCGTCGTTATACTCGTATTTTATTCTTATATTTGCAACCGTTAATCGCGACATATAAGATATTATTAATTAAAATAATGAATTTTATACGAGTCTGCAAATTTTTCTTGCGGTGTTTATTATATAGAGTAATGAAGTATGTATGAGTACTTACTACTTTGTATTGCCAAGTGGTGTACAAAACAGATTTTTACTGTTTATTTCGCAATTACGTGTAGTACCAAACGGGTTGGGTTGTGTGTAGCGAGACTACGAGTCATCTGTAGATTTTCGGATGACAAAACGCGTCGGTGTTATAAAATCTCCGCGGGAGAAATACTGAAATGAACGTATCATCGTTTGTTTGAATACACGAGTATTATAACATTCGGCCTTGCTTATTAAAAGTCTTCGATTGGAAACAATCGGAAAAGAATCGCAGACATATTATTATTATTTTATATATTATATTATCGACTGTCGTCACCGGAGGCTACGGGCTTTGACTATCACAATAATATATTCGTGTCTATACGTAATATTTGTATTGGCACATTCTGGTTTTCGGATGATAATAATAATAAATAAACAGCACGATATTGACTAATGTTTACATTTTAGGTTTTTTTAACATTAGAACACAATAATGGGATACATAATAAATATAACGACAGTTAGAACTGATTTCATGATAATATTATAATTAAAAGAAAATAATAGTTTATTATAGATTTATATAATATTATATATGGGTCTGGGTCGACCGACAATTGACGCAAACAATCGGCCAACAGGGCAATCGACCGACAACCAATCGACCGACAACCAATCGATCGACAACCAATCGACCGACACGGATAATCGACCGACAATAATTATCGGGCAGGTAAGTAAACCGATAGTTAATATACCGACACGAACTATCAAATGGAAAATCGTGTAAAATATTATCGTTGAATTATAAAAATATCGCAGTATTACAGAAGATATTATTAGAATTTAGAGGAGCTCCAAAGCTCTACGTCCTACTAATATTCAACTACGGCGAAAACAATACTTGCAAATAGCTTTTAATACAAATGCACGGCTACAAAAATTTAAGAATATCTAAGAGATCTTGCTCATAATCTCTTTCTATAATATTTTTTACCATAATTTATAACATTTTATATTTTAATTCATATTGTATATTTTTTAATTAAAATTTTTAACTTTGTGTATGAGTACGTTAACTTTCAAAACTAGAATATTAATTACAATCACTCAAATCAGAATTATTTTTGTAACTTAATGATTATATTTATATTTTATACGATTTGTCATTATGCATTCATTAAAATATGTTCATGTCGGTACTTTGATTATCAGTTTATTTATCTGTCGGTCAATTGTCAACATTGTCCAGATCCCTGATATATATTATATATAAACCGAATAAATAATAATTAATTTTTAAATCGTATAATTTTATAATTTATGCGGATACTTAGAACGTTATTATAATATTATTAGTTATTATATTTGCGGTTAATTTTCGAAAATTTTACAATTTTAAAATTCTGAAAGGAAAGATGAAAACATGTCCATTTTTGTTATGTGTATTTATTATATTATATAAATTGACTTTTAATGAGTGATTAATGAAACATACTAATAAATAACATATTTGGTTATTGGTTAATATCAGGGCCGGCGGAAGGCACAGGCAACACAGGCCTATGCCTAGGGCGGCATTTTTCAAAAAGGCGGCATTTGTGTGTATTAGTGTAGACAAAATATCAGAAATTTTAATTAAAAATGAAATTATCAGTCTAATATAAAGTTATTTTCCCGTTTATTAATCAAAACAACCAAAATAGTTTGACGACCAAAATAATATGATTGTGTGAATCGACCGTACACGTTGAAATTATTATATTTTATAATATACAGGAAAACAATGTCTACATCTACAAATAATATTTAATATTTATTGTAATAAATCAATAACATGTACAACGATAATAATGTCCTAATCGAAATACAAGTATAATGATAAATATTACTCTATCCATTATTTTTATTGTTTGAAATAATTATTGTATTATAAAAATAATATACCTAGTACCTAGTACCTACTGATAACCAAAAAAATTCTTTAATACTTTGAGTGAAATATTAGTTTTCATTTTATTTGTTTTCCATTTTAGATTCTGGAAGCTAAGAATGTATTGGTTTTACAATGAAGTGTGTCTTTTTTTTTATGCCTGAAAACACTTTTACTACCCGAAATAATGCTCCGATTTTCACAAACAGCATATTTTTCTGGTTGGAAAGTGGATGTAGTTAGTACTTTATTTAGATCATTTTTCGAATTTCTCAAAATTGACCCTAAGTGGTAGAAAAAACGACGAAAAACGGCAATTTTCACGAAAACTGAAATTTCAACTAATTCGATTTCAATATTTAATGATTACTCGGGCAATTTTAAAGTTAGAAACTTGAAAATTTCAATAGGTGTTCACACAGGTAATATATATATATATATATATATATGTGGTAATAAAATTTTGGAACCGTTACTTTTATTTTTCTACAAAATATAGGACTTAAATATTTCGTAATATTCTCGTTTTTATATATATATAATGTTGGTAATTTTGGGCATTTAGATCTGAAAGTTTTATTGAAGTATACATACATATCACTTAACATCATATCAAAATATTAGAAAAATCCCAAGGCTCAATTTTTTTTTTTATAGGTGTTTGAATTTGATATTTTTAGTTAATCAAAAAAAAATGACAAAAAAAACGGCATTATCTGACGGAGCTTCACTCAGAATTGTTTTTTCGAATGCAATAGTTTATCATTGCATTCAAATTATAACTAATTTAATTAAACATTATGATTGCACACCTGTATGGCTGTATCCTTTTCCTTGCTTTTTAAAAGTATATATGTAATTAATTTTTTGTTTAGTTAATAGGGTAAAATCTCTTTTATACAAATTTAATATTATTATATATGGGTAAGGTAGATCGTAGGTGTGTATGAATTTGGGGGGAAGTGAGGATTTACAATACAAGGGCGGCAAATTTTAATTTTGCCTATGTATTAATAATGTCTAGCGCCGGCCCTGGTTAATATTATAATAATTATTTTTAGTTACCCAAGTCTGCTAACTATAATAGTTAACTATATTATAATATAGTTATAGCGAGTGGAGAAATTTTTTTTCTCTTATTGGAGGAGGGGGTTTGAAAAAATTATCAATAAGTAATATTAATTTAAATTTTTAAATTTTAATAAGTTAATCCATAATATAAAAAATAATACCTACTAGTTTAGTGGTCATATAATTGTTTTCTTGCAATACAATTTTGGTTTAATGATATTTAATGTATCATCCTAAATTACGCGTGAGGAGGAGGTTGAACACTCAAAATCTTCCCTACGCCCTACGGGATATTGGTATACGTATTTTCTAGTAGTTAAGTAGGTATAATAAAATTTTAATACCATTAAAAAATATTTAGACATTTTTATTTTTTATTATTATAATCAAAATGGAAGTCCTACTAGGTACTAAAAATATAATAAGATGTTATTTATCACGATAAATTATTAATCTTAACTTCGCATAACAGGTCGTTGTCTTGCTCGTCGTCAGTGCAAATAATATCACAAAATATTATATTTTATATATACGTACACAAAAGTGACGTAACGTCTATTTACATCAGCTATGTGTTGGTAAAATCATATTATATTATATTATTATACTGTGCTAATTGTGTTATGTAAGGGACCAGATGATTGAAGGTCACTTTGCCAAAGACAATATAATGTAATAATATAATAAAGTTTACGTTACTCCGGTCACGTACATAGTTAATATGTATACAAAAATATCGTAATCTACATATAATATACGCATTGCGTTAGAAAATATTATTATTATTATTATTATTATTATTATTATTATTATCATCGATGGTCTTCGTTTGCAATAATATTATTTGACTGTATAATATATAATCATGACTTAGAGTTTATAGTTATTAATATAAAATTTATTGACGAAATATTAAAAGAATATAGTATATTATTTAGTATGATCGAAGAGACAAAATATTATATTACAATACAATTAACCCTTATTTAACAGTACAGGATTACAGCCTACAGGGATGCAATTGCAGTAAAATTCTGCAGGGATCACTGAAACCCAAATGCAATTTAACTTATTGTAATAAATTAAAAACTTCGATTTTTATAATATAATACGTATGACAAAATTTGGGGGTGTTAATGTTTGCTGACTAAACTTTATCATTAATTAACATTTAATATTGATTAATATATCAGCACTTTTTATAATATAATAAATATAGACGTGTATACGTGTAGTCAAGTCATTTATACGTTTTATGTTAAATAAGAAATGCTGAAATGCATCAAATGTATCGAATTGACGTAACATTTTTAATATTACGTTAGATTATACTTAATTTTTATTTAAATTTTTTAAATATTCGAACAGAAATATTCGAAGTTCGTAATAATCATTAAAAATTCATATTTAATATATATATAAGTATGCTATTCATGTACGTCAAGGGTGTATTTGCGGGGAGGATTTGAGGGATAAATGATAAATTCACTTTTCTTTTCCCTTTTTATAATTAATATTTTTAACGAATAAAATTGTTTTTTAGTTTCCTACCTATATCTGATCCTTTTGGGTCAATATAATATTTGCCAATAAACATCCCCACCATTTGATAAAATACTAAATACGTTATTACATATATTATGTTTGTACATCGTATATAAGTCACTTAAAAACAGGTTATTCGAAAGGTGATATTATAATAATGAATTTAGAGTGAAGTAAAAGACTAGAAGGCATATAACGTTTAGAATGGATTGTGAAATGTAATATAATAGTTCATAGTATTGTAGTAGTAAGGAATTTTCGTGATGTTAACGAACGTATTTCGATGGAATAATAATTATGTACATCATTTCTGTATAATTACTTTTATGAAAAGAAAAGAAATATAAAATAGCATTGTGATATTACAATTTACAAGACTGCCCAATATTAATAATTATAAATTCGAATTTTCTAAATAACTGACAGCGGAATTAAATTCAAGCAATACTGGTATGTTATTAAATGTATAGTATCAGAAGAAATTATTTATTTATATGCCTAATAAAAAATATGACCGAGTAATTGGAAACTTAAATAATAAGATCTATAAAAATGCTCAAATTTTATGAATTTCTCATATACATTCGGAGTAAAATATAAAAATATGAACATTAATAACAGAGAACGTCAGAGTTCTAGAGATTAATTGATATAAAAAACCGTTTGATAAATTTTTATTCAAATAAATTGTTAAAGTCTCCTAGTTCAAAACTACCCGAGTGAAATATTGAAATCGAATTCATAGAAATTTCAGTTTTAGTGAAAAATGCCCTTTTTTCATATTTTGGTCGTTTTTCCTATCGCTTAATGTCAATTTTGAGAAATTTGAAAAATAACAAGTACCAACTACATCCCCTTTTCAACCGGAAACATATGTTATTCGTGAAAATCGAAGCATTATTTTGGTCAAAAAGTGTCTTCATACATAAAAAAAAAAGAAAAAGAAAAGACACTCATTATTGTAAAACCAATAGGTAGCACATTTCGCTTCGCTCAAAATCTAAAATATATTTGTTATTTTATATTTTTACAATTTTATGATAAATTTATAATACTATACAATAATTATATAAATTACTGATTCAAGGCATTTAACTCTTAATATAATATATCTAAAGAATATTTTTATTTTGTTATTTTAATAAATACAAAAAAAGTACAAAATTAAAATTATTTCTATAATAGCTTCAATTCAAGTATAAAAAGAAGTCATTTTATTATAAGTTTAGAAGTTTTTGCGAATTTGTTTGCTTGTATAAAAGTTTCATTACAGAACTTTAAACAAGATTTATCTAGTGCATTCTTACGGGTAAAAGAAGTTGTTGATTTATCTGAAGAAAAACGGAAATAATCTATTGAAGAGTTTTAAAGTATTTTAAATGCGCGTTTGATTTAGCAAATAGTAACTATTGGAGAAGAAATAAAAATACCTAAGATATGTAGATGTCAAACGAATATAAGTAATATTGAAACAACAGATCCTGAAGAATGGTATAGAATTACAATATTTCTTCCATTTATTGATCATTCATTGTTAAGTATAAAAAATGTATTTAAATTATAAATTTTAAACTAAAACATTCTATAAATAGATTAAAATAATTATATTATTAAATTATACCATAGAATCTTAGATTAATCCCCCCCCCCCCAATTTATAATTTATAAAACCGCGTTTGTTTCTATGCAATTGTAGTCTAACAATTATATTAAGAGGATTGGTGGTGGTCTATTTTTTCTAAGTATGTGCAATTTTGACAGGCTTTTTGATCTTTAAACTTAAAGGCACGAAATAAAAATGTCATCAAAAACGTTGACATGTGCATGCGCGTGTGAGAACTATTAATACGTATTAGAGGTACGATTGAGACACGCACACCAATATTCATTTACTACACACACGCTTACACAGATCATACATTAGTACGTATAAAATGCCTATACACAACTCCTTAAGAACGGATAACCACCAATCCCCACCACCAAAATTAAATTAATTATACTGTGGTATTTGATAGTTGTTTTTAAAGGAGTTTATTATAGGCAATTTATTATACTTATCGAAATTCTGTATTTTAATGTGTGAAAATACAAGTATATATAAAAAAACATAAGTGTGAATATAATATTTTTTTAGTATTATTATTTTTATATATTGATATTGGTACAACGAATAGGTTATTCACATTGAATATTATAATATATTCGAATGTAATATTATTATCTTTGTACGTAGGTATGTAAAGATAAAAATAAAACCATAGAAAATCAAAATTATATAAAAAGTAAGAAATACTGTACCGAGTAATTGTTAATAATTAATAATTAATAATAATAATAATAATAATAATAATAATAATAATAATAATAATATATATAAAATATAAGTGAATACAAATACATCTACATATAATGTACTATAACAGTTTAATAATATTGTCAATGGGAATTTAACATGTGTTAGAGTCAAAATATTTACTTTTTATACTTTTGGTATTATAGATGAGTAATATTATTTTAATTTAAAATATGAAATATTTTTAGACATGCAGAATTAAAACAGCTAATAGATATTATTATATAATATTCATATTTAGTAACTGTAGGTACTTAATTAATAAAAACTTGAAAATTCGATATCGGTTGTGACTTAAAATTTAAACGTGACACTAAACTAAAAAATTCTACTTATTTCTAAATACAACAATAACAACGTTAAAATATTAAGAACTGTTTAACATTGTTTATCAAGTATCTTTTGGAAAATCATGATAAAAATAGTTATATAATAGCTGTCGTGGATCTAGAGGTGATGCTATCATGCTAGGCTACTTAAGCATCCCCCTTAGTATTATTTGATCATATATAGTAATAAGTTATTTTAATTTATTGCCGTTTAAGTTTATTTTATTTAAAAAGAAGAGAATTTTTTTTTTTAAACAACGAGAAATATTTTTTAATTCTGTGTTATTGAATATTACATAACTTAATATCGTTTTAAAGTTTAAATAAGTATTAAGTTTATCGTGAAATTAAAAAAAATGTCGTTTTATGATACTTACGAAACGCATATAGCACCTTATCTTAAAAAATTATATATTCACCACCGTATAATAAGTATTGTACGTGCACAATATGGAGGACGATACCAAGTCAAAGGAGAATGTCAAATTAAACCCAGAGTGAAAACTATAAGATTCTCGTGTAATTTCGTAAATTTTTATACAAACAACGGAATACGATTTAACAGGAAATACATAGTTAAAGAGTATAGCAAAAGATATTGTCTTTATATAAGTGTGGTCAATTGATAGGATTCGACCTGAGTTTGGACTATAATATTTATTTATTTTATTAAATCAATTTTAATTAATAATATTATAACGTCTATATGTGTCGGACGAGGGTCATTGGCCCTCGTATCCCATTACTATACGGGATTAATCGTATGAACTAAATACAAATACAAACGTAACTTGGCAATTCAAATTTATGGAAAGTTTAATAACCTTTTATATTTATATATTCATGTTATGTATGCAGGTTAATGTTATATGGTATACTCGTACATATGCGATAAGCCAGACAATATATTATTATGCTGACGAAATTCGAAGCGTGAAAATTATCAATATATCTTAGAAATAATAATAAAAAAAAAAAAAATAATAATAATAATAATAATAATAATAATAATAATAATAATAATAATAATA
>JAIUCT010000001.1:3546129-3598325 GCA_021307375.1 Tetraneura akinire | reverse complement strand
TAATAATAATAATAATAATAATAATAATAATAATAATAATAATAATATATTGACGACACGCAAATTTTTCTATATAGGTAAAGATGAAATTATATATTATTCTTTTTCTCGAGACGAAAAATACCCACGTTTCGTCAGTTTTTACGTATAAAAAAAATAAAATAAAAGAGAACGGTTATTATTATTATTTTATTCGAACATTGACGATAAATTCGAAGACGCAACGAAATAATATTCATATTGTATTATTATTGTATACGTATATGTAGAAGAACGTGTTTGCCAAATCAAATTTTAAGGTGTATATATTTATTTTATTTTATCACTCGTGCGAGAAAACAATACGATTTATGAATGGAAAAATTATCGAAAAAAATATGAAACGTTACGCAGTTATAATTGAGATTTGAGAAAAGTCTACATTATAATATTCTTCCCTAAAAAAAAAAAAAATAAGTACAAATTTATTATCATTAAATATTTGAAAAAAATTTCAAAATTCATTTTTTTTCTTTTATTATAACTTGCGTAATCTGTATACCTAATATAGTTATGTATTTCATTATTATGAAATTATAATATTAAATATGAAAATGAAACATCGTATACTGCTCATTATAAATTATAATGAAACATATAAATACGAGTATAATATTATAATATACGTCGTTTGGAATATTACATCGTCGACGTGTCGACAAAAAAAAAAAAAAAAAAAAAAAATGTAGAGATGACAATTTTTTTACCTAAATTATGGTTTTCTTTATTATTGAATTTTTTTCCTTATTTATTTATTTATTTTTTTTTGTGCTATTTCCCTTGAGGGGCACATAGAGTTTCAGTTAAACATGATGGCCTACTTCCATTTTATTTTTTATTTTCCACTATACTTGCGGGTTGGCTAACAATTCGATCGATAGAGATAGACCAGAATAATATGAGAATTTGTTGAATGTTATTATTACGTTAACCTATTTAATATAAATATAAATAAAACTTTATTATTTATTTGTGAATACCAATACATTTTTTTATTTAAAGAATAAAAAAAACAAATTTATTAAGCCTACGAAAATTGAATTTTGAATGAATATTATTATGATTTTTATTTTTATTTTATACATTATATTGTAATGCAATTTTAATTAAAAAAAACTGTTTAAAACTGTAATTTTGCAAATTTTAATTTGCATAATTTTAAAATTGTAATTTTGCAATAATTGCTTAGATGATTTTTTTCGTTTAATTAATTAATGATTTTAAGTTTATTATATTAATTGCACTGAAACTTCTTCGTTATTTAATTGTATATTGTATTACTATTACATAAATGTATCAAATTTCGTTCGGAATCACGTAGGTACACACACAAATCTGACATTTCAGGCGCCTGTGTAGATAAACATACGTGATGGTAAGTAAACTAAAAAATCGTTAAAACTCATATTTAGGTGAAATGATTATTTATAAAAACTTTTATAATATAATTATTATAATAAATCGTAGCGAACATAAAACGGAATATTTTAATTAACATAATTATTACCTAAGAAAATATTTACCATTGAAATATTTACACCTGAAAAGTTGGCTGAATAAACAATAATTAAGCAAAAATAAATAAATTCTACAGGTGCAATGAAAACGGAATATTAATTTATGTCAACTCATGTCAAACGTACCATATTTCAGATTCGTAATCAGTTTTTACATTTCACATAATACACGAATTTGAGCTGAATCGTTTATAATACGAGTATATTACCAATCTGCGAAACTATCGCCTTACGGTTTGCGTGTGGTTGTATCCAATATCATTAGAGTCCCAGTCCCTATAGAATCCGTCGACGGGTTTAATTTGTCACAAATAATGAAATAAATGCTATGGAGTGATAGGAAGGGATAAAAATCGACTATATATACGACAAAGAGTGATTTAAAATTGTGTTTTAAAATTTGAATTACGTATATATTTTATAAGAAGAATACTTGTAAATATTATAAAATAATAACTAGGGCTCGGAAGTTGATGACCTTTAAAACTTAAAAAAATGACCTAAAAAATTAAAATATTTGTTTTAAATTTATAAATAAATTTATAAATTTTGTGCGTGTATTTTTCCAAAAATGTATACGGAATAAGTCATTTGATATTTTGTGTAGAGGAATATTGGCTGATAAAAGAACTTGACATAAATCGTAATTAAAAGTAGATTTTTTTGACGACGTTATTGTAAGAAAACATTGACTTTGTTTTAAATGTTTGAGCTCTATGCCATTTTTATGTTTTATACGGGAAATGTGTTGTTCAATAGTGAATTTTTTTCTGAGGCCACCTTAATCTCACATACTTTATAGTAAAGGACTGTGCCATCGGAAGAAAAAATATCGTTCCCAAATTCCGACACAAATGCACGCAGACGCGTACTAACCGACGTTTTAATTTTCGGCATTTCGAAAATATTACGAAAAAATAATAAAATGTAGGTATAATAATATTCACTACAATACGACAACGGCGAATGCAATTGGCGAGATAAAATCGTATAGGTACTAATCTTAGTCCGTGAAAATTTCCAAGTTTTAAGTTATTTGTATTGGTCGACAAGAAACGATAAGAAGTGAACTAGTGTGAAATCAGGAAAAATGACTAAAATTGTGGGCAAATGACCTAAAAATGCAAAATAAATATTAGTTGTTCAGATTGAGATGCTAATGAAACACATTTGTGGTCAGAAGAGCATCGTTTAAAAAGTTCAAAAAAAAAAAAAAAATGTGAAACGCATTAACTTCCGAGCCCTATAGTAATAACTAATAAGAATAACTAAAATTATATTATAGAAATAAAAAACAGACTGGAAATCAAATTTTTCCATGCCATGTCCACAAAAGAAAATAACTAATCACCACACCATGAAATCGGTATTTTTCTGTTAGTAGGTACAAGATGTCAAGATGAATATTATACTACACACAGGATGATCTAAAATCTTACATTTTCGGGTAATTTTCACATTTTAACGTCAATGCGAAATGGAAAAATTTTTAGTAACAAAAAACTTAATTTTTTAAACGTTATTTCGAGAGTTTCCCGGAGCAACATTAAAACAAAAATTGGAATTTTTCCTGTAAAATAAAATTCTGAAAATTACTTTATATGTTATTATCGTACGAGATGAATGTCGAAAATAGATTCAATTTTAATTATCTTATTTTAAGTATAAGCCAAACTGCAGTTATATAATGTATTTCTAATACTTTGTCAAAGGAAAATAATTGTATAATATTGTAAGAAAATGAATATTAAAATATATTTATAAAATTTTAAATTAAAAACTAATAAATTGATCTTTGCGAACTAATAACTATCATATTTTACAATATGAATAGATATCGATATTATAATAATATAAAATATAATAATATGATAGTTATAAGTTATGTTATAAGATTTTATTGCATTTTTTGTGATAGTGTTATTATTATCATATTATATTTATAATTTTCAAATGTCAGCATTATTATAAAATATATTTTTTTGCATTTTCTCTTCACGTTTTATTCTACCGCGATAACACATATATTACAACGTATAAATGTATAATACATATTACAAATCATTTTTTCACGTTATATTATACTTTCACATCAGACTAATATAAAAGAACAAAGTATCAAACGATGTTATAAGTACACTACATAAAGTTTATTATTACTTTTATGTTTTATCTATATTTAAATACCCAGATTCCAAAATAATTAAACCGATTGGTGCATTGTATATCCCGATTCCTATATATAAGAGTGAGTCGTGAAATTACTTTATTATTATAAACGTATATAATATAATATATAAATGTATATAAATGTATATTTTGACGTTTATACAGAAGAGTAAATTTTTAAAATTGGATTACATTATTTTTTCTTTTTTGTAAAAATTTTTGAAAAAAACATAGTTATGTATAATGGCGTAATGCACTTTGAAATTTTAAGTTTTGTCTCCTGGGATATTCGTGGCATACACGTATTATACGTATATAAAACGAACATTAGCGATTTAGTAATAAAATGTTATATAACTATAATATAATATATTATAATATACCTACTTCATTACACGTTTTTCGCTTATATGTACATTTGTATCATATTAGTATTATATTTGTCATTTGGTTTTGTTTCTATAAACACACTATATGTCATTTGAGATTTGAGTCGCGTGATTTATAATATATTATTATAGGTTATCTTATATTCCATTAGTATAATAGCGACAGTTTTTCTAACGCGTTTTCTTACTATCTATAATGGTTTTTATATAACTGCGAAATGAGGATAAGAATTCCTCCATCCCTTTACAATTTTTAGACTTTTAGTCAATTCTATAATATTATATTTCTGTCCAATTTTTACCGTTTATATGTGTACTATAATGTGTATTAAAATTCCGTAACGGACCAATTAAAAAAAAAGTAAATTAGGTACATACTTTATTCGGATAATATTAATTTTCAATTTTTACATTTTACCATATAACTTCAAACGAGGAATAAGTACAAAGTACTTAAGGTAAAAAAATATATTTTTATTATACTTTAAAAGGAGTTTTCAACGACTTTTCCTTAGTTTTCGAATTATAATTTTTGCATTAGATTATTCAAACTTAATTCGAATAATGATGAAAAAACGCGTTTTTAAAATCAATACCATATATTATTTATTAATTAAGTAAAATATTTTATTCGTTCTATACCCTATTGACTATACGACGGAATGTGTAAAACGTTATAAACTGCGATAAAAACTTATAACGAACCTTTTATAACTGTGACGTATAGACTGCCATCTGCTATAGTATTGTATACGCGGGTAAAAATTATACCGACAGACGCGATATATTACATTACAATAGAAAAAACACGTATTTTATGTTTGATTTTCGTATATTATGATGAATATTTGTCATGGTTCGCTTCGGTCGATTATACGACGTATACATTTCGGATAATGTACCCGTATAAAAAAATCTGCAGAAGGCCAGAATAAATTATGTTTTACGAGTCGTGTATATTATTATTATTATTATTTTTTTTTTCTATCCCTCGTCCGATTATGCGCACACACCGTCACCGGTAGAAAATATTCTAAACAGTTAACTATAAATGGTAATTATAAATATAATATGAATATAACAAACTATAAAAGAACGAGAGAAGAGAATAAAATGTTAGTGTTTTTATAAAAAAAAAATCTTACCGAAGAGTGTATAATAACATATAATATAATACATACCGAATCTGACGTTATATTCGCGTACGTATTGAAGATATTATGTGTGTCAACGCGAATCGATTAACCGCGTTGAACTTGGTTAATGGTTATTAACACGTGAACAGTTAGGTATAGGTATACTCGTTCTTACGATATAATTGTTTGATTGTTATATAAACTGAAAACTTAAATGATGTGAAACGATCCGTGAGTGTAGCCGTGTAGGCAGTGGCCAATATAATATATATAGGTAGTAATAATAATTTATTTTCTTGTACTTGAGAGTCTTTTTATATATATACGTATATATAAAAACCGCATGGGTCGAAATCGTATATTTTTCGTGTTTAGCCGAAGTTTCGTATAGAAAACGAGTAACAACTGTGTACAAGTTTTAATGATAACCTATTATTATATTTTATATTTGCGAAATTATTTTACGTCGTTACATAATAATGAAATAAAATTTACGCCTACAATGCCATCGCATCATAATATATTATAACATAATACGAGTATAATATTATGTGTGTGTGTGTGTATTCGAATGTACCGGAGTTGCGGCCGTTGCCCAAAGATAATATAAACGGATAAACAATAATATGGTATATATGTTCACTGACTGCCTCCGCCAAAACAATAGGATGAGCAACGGACCGGCGTGGAGAAAAATTTTAAATATATAAAATATTAAAATAATAAAATACGTCATGTTTTATATTATAGGTACCTATATTTTATATTTTAATATATTTTTTTGTTATGTATTTACTATATTTTGTGCTCATTGATTTCGAACCCGAAGACGACGAAGTTGGTTAGTTTCTTCGTATAATTTTAAAAATAACATTAAGTTTATAATACAATTAAGTATGACGTGTAAATATGAAATGATTCGCTTTAAAATTGAATTGACTTTGCTCGTAGTACAAAATTTTTTTCTCGTAATTCAAACGTGATTAAATTAATTTCATATAATTGTAAATTGTATACTTAAATGTTAAATATTATTACATTATAATTTGTAATAAATATAAAAAAAAAAAATGCGATTATTCGTCGTTTGTCAATATTATATACACGCGTAATTTTATTATATTATTACGTAAAATTGTTTAAAAATCATTTAAGTTTTTTGTTAAAAAAAAAATTATATACCTATATTCTATTTATAGTTTTATATGTATTTTTGATATTCGAATAATTTTATCGTTATATAATATCGCATAGAGATTTTTATAACACTCCGACCGTGCGTTGCCTATTATGCGTTTTTCCCCTTGTGCGAAACAACTTAATTCGACGTTTGTTCTTGCAACGTGCTTACTGCTTGCCCAAGTACTTGTTAATGTATTGTAACTTGTAAAAATATTTTTTTAATTTTGTTGTACTTACTTATCATTAATTATTTTAATAGAACTATAATAGTATAGATATGAAAATGTATTCGCAGTAATAATTCGTAAAAAGTTATAATACGATAAAATAAATACAATTTTATAAATATTAAATAATTATGTCGATGTAATCCCGTGTTCCAAAATATAATATATTATAACATAATAAATTGCATCGTGCCGTTTAACAAGAAATTATTAAATTTAAATCAAATACATATTATATATTATGTTACGCCCCATTTGTGAAATTGCTCAATTCATGAACTGGGTAGTTTTTTGCTCAATTCATGAAATAGATTATATTATTTATGTGCGCGAATACGACTGACGACTGTTGCAATTATTAATATTGATGAGCATTTTGTAACGTGGAAATTTAAATATTATGCATCCGATGGTGTGACTTATAATAATTAAAAGCAAGGAAAGGGACACAGACATACAGGTGTAAAGAGGATAATGTTGAATATTGATTAACATTTGAATACGATGATAAATCATTACATTTATAAATACGATTTTGAGCGAAGTTCATCAGGTAATATAGGTAATAGGTATATATTGATTACAAATTTACAATTTTACATTTATCAGTCTCTACGTTCAATATATATACCCATAAAACTCTTAAATTAGTCATTTAAATACCCAAATCTGACAAAATTTCGCGCTTAAAATCGTTTTTCGAATGTAATGATTTATCTCTACCCGTGCTTTTTATACTTTAAACAACTATATTAAAAAAAAAATAAAAAATCGTAAATGTAATATTCACAATTAATCGGAAATGAGTTAAGTAAAATATATTTGAACTTCAATGAAATTTTAAAATTTTTCTCAAATTTATTTGTTTATTTAACATTATTGTAAAATGTTTAAAATATTAAAATATAATAAGAAAAATCCATGAAAATATTTTAAATATTTATTTTGATCAAATTTCAACTTTAAACCCATATAAAAAAAATTGATACTTGAGGTTTTTCTAATATTTGTGAATTACGTTAACCAATATGTAAGTATGATTCAAAAAATATTTCATAATTGTTTGTCATTGTTTATATAACATTATTGCAAAATATTGAGTTATAATAAGAAGAATCCATATAAATACGATAATATCGATTATATTCAAATTTCAATTTAAACATCTATAAAAAAAACTTGAGATTTTTCTAATATTTTGAAACTACGTTAATCAATATGTGTAAGTATACCTCAATAAAATTTTCAAAATTGTTTGTCGTTTTTATTAATCATATTATTGTAAAAGTATTGAGAAATAATAAGAAGAATACTTATACGTATTCTTAGATTTTCGATTACACTAAATAGTTCAACTTTAAACAGTTAAAAAAATATTGAGACTTTAAATTTTTTTAATATTTCGATATTAGTATGTTAAGTACCTAATATACTCGTATGAGGTATACTTCAGTAAAATATTCAGACTTTAAAACCCAAAATTGTCAATGCAATCAAACATTATACATATAGAATTTTAGGAAATATTAAAAGTTCTATATTTTGTAGAAAAATTAACGTAATGGTTGCAAAATTTTATCACATATAAACAGTATTATGTGAACAGCCGAAAAATTGTCAAAAATCTGAGTTCGAAATTGTCTGTGTGCTGAGTTATCGTAAACTATTGAAATCAAATTCATCGAAATTTCAGTTTTCGTGAAAAAAACGTTTTTTCATCATTTTTTGGTCGTTTTTCCTATCGCATAGGGTCAATTTTGAGAAATTCGAAAAATTACCTAAATAAAGAACCAACTATACATCCACTTTACAACCGAAAACATGTTATTTGTGAAAATCGGAGCATTATTTCGGGTCGAAAAAAAAATTGCATCACATTGTAAAACCAATAGATTTTTCGCTTCTCTCAATATCTAAAAAAGTATATAAATTATTTTATTTACAATTTTATGGACAAATGATTTCATATTATATTATTATTTATTATTTTAAATATTATACAATAAATATTTGTAAAATAAATCATCATTGATGTACCTATATGTATTATTACAAAAGTGGTTTATCTTAAATTTGTAATGGTGTCAATATTGCTGTGGACTTATATGGTATTCGATATTTTGATCGCAATGAAGAATGTTTTACAGATAGGTACACTACTGCGAACATGATATTATGTAAATATAAAAATAAAACCAGCTCAAATTACACAATATTAAATCGTTATTAAATGTAGCGAATTGTACAAATTGTACGTCATGACAGATTGCCACAATTATTAATTTATCATTTTTATATGATATATACTTATCTATCGTTAAATCTGCGACCACACGCAGTGCTTTTAAATTTTTAATGGAGCAGGATTTCAGGACGTTATATTATTGCACTGCATCTCCGATCGATAATATATTTGAATGCATATCATATTATCGTCAAAAACGTATTTGTTTATAATATTATAATAAAACATTATTAATAATCATTAGTACCTAATTAATGTTATTATAAGTCCAGTAAAACGACCAAGTTGTGGACGAATGCGAGTATTTTATACCTACTCTTTGAATTTTGAATGACTATGATTAGAGTATATATTCAATTATTTTGATTCGAAATTAAACTTGTTGATATTGACTTGAAGTCATACTCATATATTTAATTAAATAAAGAATTTTCTCGAGTCTTGGTGATTTTTCTCAATACTATTACGTTCTGACGATAACTTTGATTAGGTATTGATTTATATTTTATATAGTTATCATTGATAATAAAAAAAAAATCATTTATATGCTGCGTATTTAACGATAATAATAAATTTATAATTAACGTTCATTGAAAAGAACACAATGAAAAATTATAAAAATAAATAAATTATAAAGATTATAATGTACCTAATATATTATATAGGTATTTGTGTATAAATATATAATATAGTAATATACACTTCTTTGAAACTACATTATATATAATATAATTAATTATTCGTTGTTATTATGTTTTATAAAGAAAAATTACCCAACGGTATCTAAACGGTACCTATACAAAAAAAAAAAAAAGGAAAAAGGAAAAGAAAAAGAAAAAAGCAGGTATAATATAATAAAGGTTTATACCTACCACCTTTCAAACAATAATGTTTAATATTATATTCCAAACACGTTTATGCGATCTTAAGAAAACGAAATAAGGGCCCCTTCTTCGGCTGTCAACTCCTATACCAACAATGTAATGTTTAGCAATATTATATTACATTTTAGTAATAGTCACGAGACAAACGTACCTAGACCGCAGTGTATATTTTTATATATACCTACTCGAAAGGCATTGTTGTTTTCACTTTTGTTAATAACAATATAATAAATTTTCATAATATAATAAACGTCATTTAGTATTATTATGATCAACGTGACACCAAAGAAAACAATCGTCGTCGAATTACAATTATAATTACATATTATTGTATCGAGATCGAGAGCAATATTATGATCAGTGTTGTATAAAGATAAATATGAATTTATCTAGATAAAAATAAAAGATATTAGGCAATAAAATTATCTAGATTAAGATAAAAGATAAATAAAAATGTAATTATCTAGATAAAGATAAATAATAAATTAAAATTTATCTAGATAAAAAAAGATAAATTTTTATACTATTATAAAATGTCATAAAATTACTAATGTATCAGTAATGATAATCATCATTAGGATTAAAAAAAAATACTTTGAAATTTATGATGAAACTTCACCTTTACATGGAATTAATTGAATTTCATTGAAATAAAAAATTTTTACTGAGCAACTTAAATTTTTGTATTTATATTTAATTTATTTTATCTAGATAACTTACATATTTATCTAAGATAATGACTCAGATAAGTCATTTTGAATTCATCTGTATAAGATAAAAGATAAAAAAATTATCTAGATAATTTATCTAGATAAATCTATCTAGATAATATACAACACTGATTATGATATATAATATACATTTTTTTTTTTATATATTTATACTTAATTCTTTATACACATAGTGGTGTATCGATGATTTATAATATGTGAATCTGACGAAACTATACAGAAAAACGTAATTTCACGAAATCAAATTTTATTGTATATACTTTATACTTTTTTTTATACGCATACAAATTCGTATTACATATTTTTTATTTTTTGTCAAAAGTCTGATGTACGATATGCATTCACAAGGTGAAAATGGACTTTAAAAATGTAGCGGGTATTTCTATTTTTTTGTTATAACATAATAATAATACCTAAACTTATTATTTTTGTTAAAAACTTCAGAAACGTGAAATAATTTAAATCTTCCTCGTGTTGAACAATCAATTTAATATTTGCATTTTACTTTTTATATGTCATCATGTGCACACTTTCAATTTTATGTTTGGAATCACTAAATTGTTGGCTTCACGTCCATATTTAAAACAAATTATGTAACATAGCCACACAGGCATGATATTACACTTTATATAGTATACGAAAAGAAACGCGTAAGGTCTGGGGTTCGATTCTACTAATGCGTAATCGGACTAATCGGCGTAATCATATTAGGCGTAATCGACGTTATCATTTTGTCTATTCTCTTAAAGGCGTAATTGTGTTATCACAGAATAGATTCAAGTTATATATTTATAATATTTATATATAATTATGTTATAAATTTCGAAATTCATTGTCTGGCAAATTAAATGCACTCTTGCTACGACTGGAAAATCTGTCTAACTTAAAAGTTAGACACAAATTTCTTTGTTCTTCCTCATACTCAATTTCTCGTACTTCATCATCAAGCAACAATCGAATGTTGAAATTAACGTTATTCATTTCAGTTGATTATATAATATATATACTATATATTATATATTATATATTTTATTGATTATATATATTATTATATACGAGTATAATATATATATATTATATATTGATTATATACAGGGATGGGCAGTATCATTGATATATGTATCGAAGATACGTATCAAAGATACAATTGTATCTTGTATCTTATATCATGATATATTTTTTAAAAGTATCTTGTATCATGTACCTATCTAGATACAATTTATCTCAATATTATGTATCTTTTTATGTATATAGATTTATGATACTTCAAAAATATAATTATGTTTATACATGTACGTAATATACTAATAATCGTATTATAATATCATTATATCACGTAATAAAAATAAAACAGCAATTTTGATTTTTAAATGAAATTATATAATTTATATCCAACTTTCCTATAAAATAATTTATATAATATACATATGCACACAAACTTACATAAATTAATTTTTTATATTTTTTATTTACATTGTAACATGTTATATCTTATATTGTATGTGTATATTTTTTTTTAATGTATTATTATTATTTATAATATAATAATGTTTATTGTTTAGTAAGATTTTTTCATAAAATTGTAATAGGAGTAATAATAATCTCATTATAAAATAAAAATTATATTTTTGAAAGTAAAAGTATATTGTATCTTTTATGTATCTTTGATACTTTTTTTTATATCTTGTATCATCTAAATAAATTAAATGTATCATGTATCTTCTATCAAGATACTTACAATGAGTCATGAGTGTATCATGTATCATGTATCAAGATACTTTTTTTTTAGTATCTTACCCAACTCTGATTATATAGTAGTCACTAGGACTAGTCAATAATATAATGTATTATAAAAATAAAGAACGTAGAGTATACATTTTATAATGCACAACGCACAAGGATTAATCTTCGACGAGAACACAATATTATAATTTTGAAAACACACAATATGATAAGAATAACAAACTAATTGATAACAGATAAAAGAATAATTACGTAGATTACGCTCAAAACGACAAGTTTTAGTTAACGTTTTCGGCGTAATTATAGATTACGACCAATACGCCGATTACGCATTAGTAGAATCGACCCCCTGAAGTAGCATTATTTGTCGAAATTTTTTTTAAAAAAAATACATCATAATTTTATGAAAAATAAACCCAAAACACCCGTTTACATACCTACTATTATGCATGATTTTAATTTATTTTGGATTAAAAATTAGTGTTTCGATTTTCGATTTCGATTCTTACGTGTTATGTTATGAAAAATGGATTAGCGTTGTATTATCTACGTATATGAATTTGAGCGGACTGGATAAATTCTGTCGTGACTTTTAGAATTTGGTTTAGTGGCGTGCAAAATCTATAAAATATTAGAAATATGCATAATTTTCATGGGAGAAAAAGACGATTATTTATATAAATATAAAACGATATGAATTTAATAATGCGCGCGAAGTGATAACATAATCATCGATACGTAATCCGCAGGACCGCGTATTTTCTTCAGGATCGATTATTATTATTATTATAATTATTTTTGTTGGCGACGACCGCCGTCATTGTTGGACCTTGGACGCGATCGCGATATCGTCGTCGTCGTCGCCCACCGGCACCCGAAGTTCCTTGCATGCTTTGTAAACAGCTGCTACGATTTCCGGGTCGACGGACCGTCGTTTAAGCGTCGGTATGTCCGGTCGACGTCGTTGTTGAGGGGACGAATTATCGTCCGCTGACGGAGGCCAAGGTGACGGGTCTTGTTCTAAACAAAGATGTCAAATTTAACACGTTTTTAAAATTCGTTGAAACTTTAAAAAATGAAAATTCGAACGGTCAATTTATGACATTTTTAATAATAGACTATAGACTATTAATGAGAAAGAATTATTGACACTTCCATATTAGACTTTTTATCTATTAACGCGTTTTATCTGTCTTTGAAGACAAATTAAAATATTTTTTTCACAATTCATAAAAAAAAACTCTTCGAAGTTTTTAATTGAAACTCTATTCAAGCTCACACTTGTGTGTGATTCAGAAGCATTAATAATTTTATAATTTTAGGCAAGTCATTTTTTAGTTGCTTTGTAATAAGTGTAGGTAAATATAAACTAACAACTTAACTCATTATTTGTTATTAAAGGTTTATTTTTTTATTTTTTATTAAAAAACACAATATATAAATATATTTAAGTATACATTAAGTTTTAAGTTAAGTACCTACCTATATAATATGACTAAACGTAATAATTCTTTTTGAAATAATATTCCTACGTATTCCAGTGGCGCAACCAGGGGGTCCCGGGTCTGGACCCCCCCCCCCATGAATCCAATTTATTTCTTCAATTTAATAACAATTGTTTTTTTATATAGGTTTGCATACTAAATTGTACTTATAAATATTTTCAAATTTCAAATTTTAAATAATCAAATATAATCTATAAGTAAATTGCAGTGCAAGTGTACAGTCACACATTTTGTAATTTTATGAACCCCCCATATGACATTTCTAGTTGCGCTACTGATTCGTTATAACATTATATTTAAACGATTAGCAAGGATTAAAATTACAGTTATTGTGTATTAGTATTATAATTGTTAGCAATTTATTTTATTTGTAAAACTGCGGAGAAAAACAAAAAATAAGAACGGTGCCATTAATTTTACGAGATGGAATATTATAACAAAATGTTGTGGTTTTATATAGTTTATTGTAACGTATAAAAATCGGCATCTCGTGTTGTCAAGAGCAAAATAAAACCATTAAATTGAATAATAACTATTTTTTTTTTTCATTTTAGTATTTTGATTTATCGTTATGTTAACGGTATATAATCACTCTAAAAAAAAGTAACACAACAAACACAAAAAATATTAAATACATACTTTAAGATCGCATTTAATGCACATTGCATGTTAAACGTTTCATAAATTATATTTTTTTTCATCAAATATGAAATCATATTCTAGACAAAAATATAATAGTCTCTCTTTATATATGTTTCATTTACATTTAATACCTATTACCTTTAGGTACATAACGTTAATTTCATATAAAATACACAGCGATTAACATTTAATATTTTTGAATTTTAATAAATAAACGTCAACAAATTAAAAGTAGAATAAATAAAAAAAAAGAAAAAATTGTAAAATATTCAATTAATCTAATATCTAATGGTAAATACTCAAATTAATATCGCAATTTAAATTTTAATAAAATTCGCAATTTAAGAAGTAAATTCAACATATACGAGGGGCAATCAAAAAGTAAGTTGCATTTTGCCATATTTTTTGTTGAAACTTTGGGGTAACACTCTTACAGTTTGTATTGTAAACATTAAAATTATAAATTTTGACTTCTAGTAAGTATATAATATGCAGTATAGTGAAGAGAAGGCATTTGACCTTCCTTACTTTACTGTATATGACATGTCACGTATTTAATTTTTTTCGCTTAACTTATAATAATTATTGTGAGTAAGTATATTATAATATAATAAAATGTAATCGTACCGCTTATGTGTAATTGTTGAACATTGTAATTGTTGTTAACTTCGGGAAATTCAAATTCTTCGCTCTTCCAGAAACATATTACTCGCTTGCACGCCTTATAAGCACTCTGTATCTGATCTTGGCACCAAGTAATTATAGTCATCCCATTGAAATGGTCGAGATAACCAGATGCAAACGTATTTTTATAGGGGAAAAACGATTTTTTCTAAACAAAGTTAACGTCGTCCCGACGACGGAAAAAAACACATTATTATAATATTATGTAGCACAGATCGAAATTAAATAAAAACGTCCGACGATATTGTTTTTTACATTTTACTTTATGCTTGAATATAATATTATCATAGATCATACCAATATAATGTAGTGGCTATATACGCATCAGCCACGTGGTATTTTCGTTTGTGCTCAGTCACGGTAAGCAATAGACCCGAGTAGATATATGGGACATGAGCTTGTCATCTATAATAATTTAGTCCTACAACGACGGAGATTTGAATAGTCGCAATAAATCGACAATATTTTATATTATTATACAGAGTGACCGGAATATCGCGTTACCAAAAATAATATATGACAGTTAAATTCCTCCAAATTTACAACGTGGAATTATATGATCACTCTGTACAGTGTACCTACACCTACATAATGGATCGTCATCAGAATCAGAGAGAGAGAGAGAGAGAGAGAGAGAGAGCGAAATATTATAATATGAAAACGTGCACTGCAATATCATCCGGCAATGATTCTGTTCACTAATATTATATTGATGTTTTTTTTTTTTTTTTTTATTATTATTTGTGGTTTCGTCGGGAAATTGAAATCGAATATGGATCATTTCCCCACTTTGGTACACACTATAATAATATTATTATATTATAATCGGCATAATAATATAACGTATAATATGTATGGAGAGCACATTCCGACCATAAATAATAGGAAAATAAAATATAATATAGTCGGAAGAATAAACGTGCAGTGAAAATAAAACGGTTGAAACTTGTGGGGAATGCTTAATTTGCATATGGACACGCAACATACGCGATTTTAAATACGCCACTAATAGTAAATTATAATAAAAAAAAAATATATATATTATATACATATGATATATACGTCCTGTCGTTACCCGACCACGTCTGTAACGAATTTTCTTAATTTTTATAAAACTATATTGATAATAATTATAATTATACTCTTAATCCGTGGACGTTGTGACTTTTAAGTGGGCCTTAACTTTGATAGAAAAAATTAAACAGAGTACAAGAACGTAATGTTTGATAAACAAATACAATGTGACGGGCATTTTGTGTCAGTTATCAAATTCATTACGATACACATTTTACATTATCATCGTAAATATAATATAAAAATATATACCTTGAGAATTCAATGGTACCAAGTAATAATGTTTTTCTATTCAGCGTGAAATAATTATTTTATTGATCCACATCAATAATTCATTTCATTTGGTATACGGTTCAATGTTCATAATAATAAATACTGTTTTATATAAATTATAGACAGGACGAGGAATAATTATTAATAAATAACTACATTTCAGAAATAAAAATTATGTAAAATATATAATAAGCATTGTAAAAAAAATTATTGATTGATCAACCAAGTTTGCAAGACTATAATCAATAATCAAAAATTATTAAATGAGAAATAACATAAAATTACATTGTTGAAGTAAGTAAGTATTAATCTAGCAAACAAAACAACACACAGTGAAGGTAAGTAAACTATAAAATAAAAAACAAATGAAAGAAAAATACAAAATGCTAATGGTGGCAGTTATGGAGAAATTGGATATTATAAACATAGTTCAACATAGTTTAATATAGTTAAAACTATAGTCAATTCGATAAACTATTAACATCACTTTTTACATTAATTAATTAATGAAAACAATAAATATAAATAAATTACTGTATACATTTTATAAGTCTTTCACATGTACAAAATATTACTTATTGTACTGTATGTATATATAAATTAAACTAAACCCAACAAACTTTTATAGGTGTTGAAGTGTTTGAATTTCCAGTTGCATGGTAATTAAAAGATTGATTGATATGGGCACTAGACACAGAACTCCACCGTCTTGAAAACTTATCAGTTGGCAAATGGCCAGTTGGTGGCAATCCTAATTCAGGGTAAGTAGGAGAATTACTGTTGTCATGTGAACTAATAGAAGAAAAACCACTCTCGTCTTCAACAATATTCTTTTGTTTGATTTCCTCTTTTTTGAAAAAGTTTGACCCTTTAATAGATGTTTCACTTTGGTTGGAACTGCTGCTAGATACTTCAAGGCATTTTATGCCATTGCAAATAGTTGGCAAAGAATCACAACTGCAAAGCTGTTAAACAACAATATTATTAGAGGAAAAAATTAAGATATATTTAATTATAAATTGAATACTCACCGAGGGATTGCTGTTCTTTTCAAATAATGTGCTATAGCATGGCGTTAAGGTTTGGACTAGATCTGGTTCTTTGGTATGAATTAGTGACTGAACAGTTCGATATAACCGGAACGCTTCCAATGAGAGCTTTCCAGTATGTTCTTCTTTGCTACTAATTAAAGACTGTCTCCTAACAAAGCACAATAGTTTTATATTATGTGAATATCATGCAAATTAGACACTAATAATTTAATGATTATTGGTTTTACCTATTTCTAATGGGCAAATTAGGTTTATCATGAATAGTGTTCAAAGATGTGTGAGCTTTTTCCAAGAATTTAGATACTTGTTCTAATACCGCTTTATACATCTGATTACTGGCCTCAACCTAAACAAATGCAAAGCTATTTATATGAACGAAAAATATATGCAATTGACATTAAAAATATTATTTGTATAAGTATATAACATACCTGTTTTAGTTGCCACTGGAGAGTGTCTACTTGGGATTTTGCCAATGTCAACTCGATGCAAGGTGGCTGGTCGTTGACGTCTTTCCGCATGAGTTTTTCATGTTTGGCACTCAAATCATCATAAAGCTACAAGAACAAGAAAACGCCAAAATGGTAATTATTTTTAATCAACATGGCAAAACACGATAAGTAATAATTGTTTCCCCTAGGGGCGATTATAGACAACATGAGGACGACGAATTATTATTATTGTTTCATATACATACAAAAAGACAAAATCATCGGGCAGTTATGGTTGATAAACCATGTGTGAATCCTGTGTACCGTCGTCCTAAAATTAGGTTTTCATACTCGTGCGGCTGCTATGTGTATATAAAATGTTAAACAAGTTACTCAATTTTTCAAACGTATACTTGTATACAATATAATATATATTATAATGATTAATAATATATAATATGCCATATGGAATAACGAAATAATTAAAATTTGAGTAATCTTGACCTAATCTAATGGACTTATTCATGGAGGTGGTGATCTATGATGGTGGAGTTTACTTTCTCTTTGGATAAAATAAAAATTAATATGTAATACGATCAGTATAATATTGTAATTAAAACAATATAACAAGTGATGATATCAAAATCAAACGGAACGAACAAGTATAAGATATTAAGATCTATGCTGTTATACAATAAATAATTTCAAATATAACAAACGTATAATAGTAACTGTATTGTACACAGTACACAGCAACGTGGTACGATTTTTATAACAATTCACAGTCCGACTGTTTTCAGATGACTCTTGAATTTTTAAAATACACCTACTAATTTTTAAATTTGGTTTAAAACAAATAAATGTGTATTTTTTTAAAAAAAATCTGATTATTGTTATTTCAACATTAATAACTTCCTTTTAAAATTTCACACTTACGTAAGTATAGACTATACTATTATACTTATTCAATATCGGGTTTATATTAAATGGATAAAAGTACAAGTAGGTATGTGTTATAACAAGAATTGGGATCCCACCACCATTAATAAAAACGTTGAAACACGGTTGACATTGTAACAAAACATGAAAAGAAATGGAAAACTATGAAAGATTTGACGGCTAATGAATCAGAATAATATACGGTTTATCATGTACTGAAGCGCATATAGTTACTATTATGAAACAACAATGGCCAACCGACATTTGGAAATAAGGAATTATTATGCTCTCGACCCAAGACGACTGTATATAATATCATAGATGAATTATACACTCTTATATTAATATATGCACGGACAAGAAATCGCGGTGACAGGTATACGAGTATAGATATGAATAAAAACAAAACCGTGCAAGTCGAGCGAAATTTATATGGAATTCTATTAAAATTTTAGAGAGAAAGCATTGTTTTAATTTATTTTTGGAGTATCGCAAAAAATTATAATAACATAGTATAATAATGATAATAATTGTCATTCGAACGAATGTAATATATGTATATAAATATCGTGTGGACGATAAATTCATCGGATATTCTGTAACGATAAAATATTAAATTGGTTTTTTTTTTTTTTTTTTGAATCAAATTTCGCACGATTTTAACACAGAAAATATACAGATTATGAATATATAGTTCAAGTTTTTATTCCGTAATAATAATAATAATAATAATAATAATGATAATAATAATAACATCAAAAGTAGGCTATATTTTATAACAATCGACAAAGAACCAATAATATTCAGTGAAAGTATTTCTTTAGAAAAGTCATTTTTCACTAATGTACCATTATTATTATTATCCGATTATTAATTTTTTTTTTTTTTTTTTTTTTAAACAATTTTACTTTCAGCATGTTAAAAAAACAATAATAATACCTATATAAGATCTGATGCAATCGTCATCGCAAAACCTTGCGCATCGCAAAACACACGTGTGTATCCACTACACTTTATAACGATTATTACAAAATAAGTTAATTTTATTTAAGTAAGAATAGTTGCATTGAATCATTTTTTTGATCAACAACGTTTTAGAAGAAAAAAAAAAAATTAAAAAAATTCAAGGTATAGAATAAATGATTATTCATATAATAATCCATATTGATCTGTCCGAGTACTTTTATAGGACAAACGTAAAATATTATAGTAAGTACGTACGCTATTCAATTTAACATAATGATATGTTTAGAATTATCGAAGGTTAAAAATCGAGTTTTAATAATATTTCAGCACAATATAGTACCGTACGAATTATTATTATTATTCTCATTGTTTTGTTTATAAACGTAATAAACATATTTTTTTATTATTATTATTATTATAATAGCGAATAGTGCGTGAAATTCTGTACACGGCAAAATCTATTAATCTACGAGTTTATAACAATTCGTATTACCAATATTTTACTTTTTAACTACCTAATAATAATAACATTTCTAACAAAGGACATTAGAAATATAAATAGAATAAACTATTTTATTTTTGAGAAGACAAATAAGATCGACTTTCCATATTAAATCAAAATATAGTAAAAATGGAACTATTTGAAAAAACAAAAACAAAATACTTTTGATACCTAATTAGTTAGGTTAGTTTATACATAGGTAAAATCAAATGTAACCAGTAAAAATAAATAAATTTTTATCAAAATTATTATATTTGCAAATAATTTCGTTTACCTGTAATGTTTTATATATAAAAAAATTGTAATACGAACTTACTTTTTCTAAATTTTTGTATTCCTTTTTTATTAACTCGTACGATTCTTCGTTTTTATTTGACTCCAATTTTTGAGAATTTCTTTTATTAACCTGAAACACATTTTTTTTTTATATATATATTTAATAATGTTAAATAAGTAAATAATTATTATGATTCGAATACACATCATCGGACATTGATTATAATTCAGAATAAAATACTGAAATGGTACTGGTTACATCACAATTTATTCTTATTTATTTTAAACTAATAATAACCACAACAATAAAATATAAATCTTTCATAATATTACATTATACGTCGCGAGATTAAAATAGTAGATAATAAATAAACATAATAACATAGTAGGTATACAACTACTGTCAACAACAGAATTTAAAATTACATCCGATCATCTGGAGTGTAATAATAATAATATCGTTTTATAGGGGCGTTATATTATTTTGTTGTCAGTTTTTTACGGGAGAAAGTTATTTAAATTGTATTATAAAACGATTTCGATAAAGAAAATAACACATTTTTTTTTTTTTTTTTAGGGACCACGTTGGAATTGATGACTAGGACTAATATACTTTTTTTCCAAGATCGTATTTCATTAACCAGTAACCACCATTAGTGTGTCATTTATAACCGCTGTTATGTTTTCGAATATCATAAAACATGTCTCTTAAGTACGTTCATACTGAAAAATCGTATAACACACATAATACGGGTAAATTATAATATAGGAAATTAGCGTGGAAACGAATATATTATTATTAGGCAAGAGGACGCGTCAGTAATTTCCGCGGGCCAAACACGTTAAAATAATAATAATAATAAAGACTAGGATAATTTTATGGTCTAATTAATCATCGTGTTAATTTAAACGGGAACGCGAAAGTTTATTTAATAAAAATTGTACGTGGGAAAAAATGAAACTATCGAATTGCTTTCAATATCCAACAGAGTAAGGAGGAAGGACCATTTAAAATTGCACAGTTCTAATAATTCGTAAATAATTATACGTATGTATGTACATATTTTTTTAATTATCACTATTTATGATTTTATTAGTAAATTGTACGCGTTTTTATTACACATTTATTTAAAAAAAAAATAATAATAATATACATACGAGAAATATTTTTGTACCTTATATTTGAATAATTTATTCACAAGTCGAATAAAGTCGTAAAACCATAAGCTATCGAAATAAAACAAATCATGACCATATAATAATTATAGGTATTATCTTTTTTTATTCCCCTACAGATTTTATTTGACACAATATGCATATAAATAATAAATGATAATACAATATTAACTGTGCACTTCATTTATGGCATACCTATGTGTGTGTAATTTAGTGTTACCACGACGGGCGAACAATCTATCTTGAATATGATTAAACAACAAGACGATTCGTGAGAACGAGATAACGAAAACAACGGAACAAGCGTAGTAAATCCAATAATTATAATTAAATAATACAAACGAGATACGAGTAGGTACCTATACACGAGTCATGATTTTGAACACGATTATTAACAATCCGAAAAAAGTTAATTTAAAAAAAAAAAAAATATATTTTTGTAAAGGTATTTTTTATTTTTTATTACAAACTTCCCATCTCCTCGTTTCCCATAGGAAATCTAATAATAAAATCATTACGTCGTGTAATATGTGTAACTATAATACGTGGATGACCGCGGTAACTGGTAATAGTAATGTATTAAATATAATATTTACATTTTTTTGTAGGTACTTGGTAGGTCACCACTTCAGACTTGTTTTAATATTAATATTTTGAAAAATTCCACCACAACATACCACGGAAAATACAATACACAATGTGCATAAATATTATTATTGCATTAACACGAAAACAAGTATACAAATTTTAAATCGTTTGTAATTTTTATAAAATACTTTGATATACCCGTTTAACATAACATAATATAGTTTAATAAATATAAATAATTAATAATATCATAACAGGTTTGAAATTAAAATACGAATATTCACAATAATCATAAAAGTTGGCTTCAATTCATATACGCGATAGGTCAATAACCCTGAAGACAAAAGTAATATTTTAATTCGTATGAAATAATACCGGAGTAAATATGAATAATTAAACAAAACCTACAGTTTAACAATAATAATATTATAATATTGTTTATATTACAAATAAAATTCATTGAATTTTCTAAAACTTTTCAGATCGTACCTTGTATAATACAAATTAAGAACATGTAAAATGTAATGACATAATAGTGAGCACATGTATAGAATAATTATAATTTCTGGTTAAAGCATATTAAAATAATAGTTAATTAATAACTAAGATAAAGATAAAAATATCTTTGGATAATTCAAAGATGTAAGTAAGAGATTTGGATTCTTTAGGTCATACAAATATCACAAATATAATTTTGTAGAACATAAAAAAATGAAAAACAATTGAAAATAGGTATCTTAATTCAAAATTAGAGTTGTTCGTATAATTAATAATTATATATTGTTAATAATAATAATAAGCACGGCATAAATTACTTCCTAATAAAACTATGAAGTTTAAATTGAAAAATGCTATCGTCCCTGAAATGTAAAAATCGGTAAAAATTATACTTTCGTTTCTTTCGAATGGTCCATTAGTGCGATAATTTACCTCACTCAAGTACGAAATATATATATAAAAAAAAATATATAATTTCTCATTTTGTACATGATTTTTTAATATTAAAAATAAATTTTCTCCTCAAAAATTAAAATTTGATAAAGGTACACCTACATCTCAAAAATAATAAACAACGAAAACATCGTTATACCTCTCATCATGTTTATAACACGAAATTCTAATAATAATAAAAAAAAAAAATAATTTTTATTAACGAAAACTATAAGAGGACACAGACACTAATTTATACCCTAATTTATATACCTAATAAATTATAATATGGTTATAACCCCTCTTATAACTACTAACGAGTTACCAGGGCCGGGTTGTAGCATATCAACTGTACATCTATAAGATGCGAGTACAACAACCGATAGTCGGTCCAAGCTAGGTGCGTATTATCGAGTGTATTATATGCTACATGCTACATTGCTACCTATATAATAAATAATAATCTTGCCAAGGTACTCATTATTTGCAGTTATACACTGTAATTTATTTGACCAACTTTTTTATCGCTGTTGTTCTCTTCTTGCGTCTTGATTTTTTTCCGTATAGGTACTTTTTTTTAGAAATCTAATAATTAGATATAATACGTAGATGCTAAGATTAAATAATCAACAAAGTACAATACAATAAATCAAACCAATAATTTTTAACCATCCATAGTCGGGAAAAAAATTTAAATAAAAAATACAAATTTACAATATTGAGCAACCGCGAGTAATAATTTATTGCTCTTATGTCTATATGTTGTTAATTTGTTATTATAAATTTCAAATAATACCTGTAATTAATAATTTTCCAATTAGATTGTTGACACAAATCTTAACAACAACAAAACGATATTACGCAACTAGACGATATTGTCTTAAAAAATACTGAAGTCTCAGAAACACAGTGATATAACGTATCAAAACTAAACTGTAACTAAATCACAATTCATTTTTATTATTATTATAATATAATTGTATCTAAGTACCCGTATCATTATTAAATTTTTTTGACACAATAACAGAATGTAAAATTGACCTTTAAACCGTTACACTTCATGTACTTTCTAATTCAAAAATTCAAATAACATACACATATAAAAACACCACGTTATATTTTAGGTACTATATTATATTTTATTTTAAATTTAAAGTACCCGTATGAATTTTTTAAAAACATATTGTTTACAAATATTGTTTAAAACGTGCACCAGTTAAATATTCTAAATTTTCACGTTCATAAAACAACAAAAAAACAATTTTTAATTATCAATTATTTCGATTCATTGTAAAAAATGATAACTATTACAGCATCCAGAAATACATTGAAAAGACATAAAATATTATAGAAAAATTCGAATGTTTATTTTCCATGTAAAAATTTTAACTTTTGCGGATTGAAGATAAAGATGAACATTATATTATATAGGTAACTGCTAAATTTAAATTCATTTTTTTTTTTTAAAAATACCTAACTATAAAAATTTTTAGTGCTTATTTTAATAAAAACTAATGAATTATTATTAATTTTTGTGGTAATAAATATCTAGGTAAATATCCATAAAACCTATACTCGTATAAGTTAATATTAAATTTTAACATCAACATTATTTAAAATTGAACTGTATCTACATAAATTAATGTTCTGCGACTTCTTTTAATATTATATTTTAATTTCGAACGAAAATCAGATTATAATATTACGTAATAATATATAATATAATATTTATTATTAGAACTCATCAGAACGTTCGTCGTTTATTAATCAGACAATCTAACGAATTTATAAAATATTATTTTATTTTGAAACAAAATATCTTTTACATTTGCATATTACTTAATACGAGTATAATATTACGCATTACACACAATATCACTGGCAGCAAATAGATTTTATTTATAAAGAAATTTATTTGAATTAATTATAAAATAAGCAAACTCGTTTTTTTATTTAACATTTTTTATTTTCATGGTCGGGCAAAATCGAACCTTTTATGGTTCTAGAATTTATAATAATTTCAACTCTTTGTCATTAAAATTTAATATAATATAAATTAATTCTACATTTTTTTATTTTTTTTTATTTTGAACAAGTTCGACATGACGAAAATTCAAAATAATAAATGTATTTTATAATATACCATAGTATAATAATTATGCATAAGAATTTAAGCATACCTACGTACACTGACGTGTCCAGGATTTTTTAATATTTTCTGGAGGAGGCCGAATTCTAAACATCAATTTTTTAGAATTTAAGAATAAAATAAGTCAAGAATAAAGATACCTAAATGATATAAATATAAATAAAAAGTAAAAATTGTACTAAACTGATCTAATAATAATTAATATGCTAAACACGAAATATATTTTTCACATAACAAATAGATATAAAAATTGTTTTTAATTTTATTAAATTAGGTAATACACTAATACCTATTTATTTTTATTTTATTTATTTAGGTAGTTAATATTTAATTAACATTACGATGCATTATATACCTAAGCATAATAATAAAATTAAATGACAAACCAAGATGTAAAATAGTAGCATTTAATAGCATGTATAAAGTAACAATTATGTTTTTCGAATATAATTTTAAAAAAACAACCTAGAAAACTTACCTAGCAAAAACCAAGTAAAAACTTATACTTAGAAGTGTTATTATACAGTTTTTACTAGGTTATGGTAAATCAGTTTTTGTCAACATTTTAAATGTTTTAAATTTTAAAATGTGTTTGTTGGCTAGAAATTCCTGTTATTAATAAGAAAATTATTATTATACTATTTAATATTACCATTATTATTAAAATAATAATACGGTTTATTCAGATTTATTATTATTTTATTTTTGATTAATTATTAATTACCTACCTATTCCTAATAATAATAACTATAATCATAATAATAATAAACCAATAATAATAATAATTAGGTAGGTTAGGTTAGGTAGCTATTATTAGCTTTATAGGATAACCATAATAATATAGTACCAGTCTATGAGATTTAAACAAAACTAGTTACTTTATTGGTTACCCTAAAATTGCACATTTTTACATCAATTTAAATACAAAATTGTACTTGCACATTTTCTTTCTTTTTGTGAAAATAATTGTGTATCCACATTTTGGGATCTTTCATTATAAATATAAAATATGAATATTGTAGGTAGTATAGGTACATATAAACATTTAACATAAATTATCTAAAAAACATTTCGTGGAGGGCTGCAGCAGCACCATCAGTTTCCCCTGGCCCTGGATACGCAAATGCCTACGTCATATCGTTTTACTCTGTTTTACTTATAAGTATTTTTTTTAAATGAGAATCGTAATTAAATTACGAATTTCAAATTCTGTACTATATAAATCAATAAATGTGTACTTCTCGGTAAGTAAGTTCCTACCTACCTACTACTAAAATGGTAATAAAAACATAAAATAATAAAAATGAAATAAAATCAATTTCAGCATGACTAGAGCGAGACAAAACGTTACCAATTATAAACCACCCAACACATCTACGAAATTGATTATAGAGAGAATAAAACGTGAATTTTATAAATAATAATAATGAAAATACCTGTGAATATTTAAAATTTTAATTAGGTTTATATGAAATTATGAACTACAATATTATGTTATTATATAATAAATAATATCAAGATATATCAAATTATTTTTGTAATTAGAGATTAAATTCAACGATTATCAAGGTAAATTGTTAATTGAATAATTAATAATTCGTATGGAAGATAAGCGTATAGGTATAACACCGATCGATAAATCTTATTTTGACGTATGGGTCTTATTTCAGTAATTAATGTAAAATGTATTTTCGTGCGAAGTTCGGACAAGCACGAGGTTCGTGCCCGTTACCCGGTTAAAAACGTGAGAGCACACGAAGAGTAGTTCTCGTCTTGGTTATTGTCCCGAACTCCCGAGGTCACCACCCTTGTAGTTAATAGTCTATTAATAGAGCGGCAACCGGTTGTATCACAAATCGCACACCTCTTCTAAGCCCATAGACTACGCGAAATAACTAAATAAGTAAATAACGATTATTTGACGTGAAACAGACATGTGGTAGAGGTTAGGTTAATAATAAATTCGTTGATATTATTAATTATCGTTTTGCGAAAAGAACGATTTAAAAAAAAAAAAAATTAAAAACGATGAATCGTCCGAGTTTATTTCATGATTATTTATTAAATAAATTATGCGCTTTACCTGGCGACGCGAACCGACCGTGTTGTACCGGCCGTTTCCGGTCAAGTTTAGGTCGAAATTCAGCGACTTGGTCGTCTCCAGCGCCATGGATTTGGCGAACGAACTTTTGAAATAATGACCGCGATCGTTGTTGTAGTGCCCATCGCCGTCATGGCACATATCGTCCAAAGAGCCTGACAAATGATGATTTTTTTCCATAGTTCTTCTACGAGTATAATAATTCTCCAGTTTCCGGTTTTCCGCGATTGACGGCGAACTGGAAGAACTCGCGCAAGTACGATATCGCCACTGCGCCGACCGCACTCGTCGAGTCGTCGACCTTTTATGCGATTTATAATTATACGAAAAGTGTTTTTTTTTCTTTCTCCGTATCGCGAGCGGATATTTTTCTTGAAACTAGGCCAACGTCCAGCGGAGGTGAAAAAAAAAATCCGGTAACGGCTCCGCTGGAATGCGATAAAAATAAATAAAATGCCCGAGCGCAGCCGTCGATTTCCGCAAAACAAAAATAATAACAACGACGCGCTTGGCAGTAAAAATAAAAACGGACGAAAATTCAAACTGGCCGTCACATGGTGTGGTACGCACTACGCGTTGGCGGACGGAGCGCGCTTTTGAATTTTTGACGACACGCGCGCGCGAACAGACGACAATGACGAACGACGGGAAACGCACGAGAGCCAAACTCCGAGGTAACGTGCGCGATCACGAGAAAAATCCAACGGACGCCCGCGCCGCCTGCTCAACAGACTCTGACATTGTCCACGCGAGAGCGCTGCTGCGCTTCAACCGCGTGCCGCACAATGCCTAGTGTTTATAAACAGCAGCAACGGCTGCCCTTATCAGCGCACTATCCACTATTCGGTCGCTAATGCAGTCATCTCATTTCCATTTGCCATGTCACCCATAGATGTCAGTATGTCACTATGATGATCGCATTCGAGTGGTGAGCGGTAAATGAAAACACTTCAAAATCCTTTATCTTCCCCTTCAAACACTTAGAGCCGTTTAGTTCGAAGTTCCGTTGGTGCATTGCTACACTACTTTGTGATTCGTTTTTTCCGTAGCAGTACGTCTATTAATCGTACACATGACTCGAATGTACTTAAATTGTTAGTACTTAATACTCGCCCCTTTCCTATTTTTTTCCTTTTCTTTTCCAGCCACCCCACAAAATTAATCTTCAACTTCACTTTCGAATCCTTAGTATATTTTCTCATCAAAATGAAATTTGCAGAACATCTACAGGCACACATCACGCCGGAATGGCGAAAGCAATACATCAACTACGAGGTGTGTAGAAATTTCTGTTTCCTTAAATCATATTTTAAGATTTATCGTAAGACTTAAGCGAACACTTTTAACGTTTCCCAGGACATGAAAGAAATGCTTTACAAGATCATAGAAGAGGCCCCATCAGTGGAATCTACAGATCCGGAAAGTCTCCACCGCCGATTTACCCAGTTCGATGAACATTTCTTACAATATTGTGAAAAGGAATTGGCTAAAATCAATGTTTTTTACTCAGGTTTATACTTTATAAATATACTTATTAATAATTTCCAATTTTTACATTTGAGAATACATTTTGTTAATAATGACATTGCAGAAAAACTTGCTGAAGCAATGCGTAAATTTTCTACATTGAAAAGTGAACTTGATATACTTTCCTCTACTGCTGTTAAAATGAAAGATTATGGAAAGAAAGTTGATCCTAATCGATTAAATTTACCAGCCAGAAAAGTGCAAGAGCTAAAATTAGCCTTCAGTGAATTTTATTTGAGTTTAATTCTTTTGCAAAATTATCAAAATTTAAACTATACAGGATTTAAAAAAATTTTGAAAAAACATGATAAGGTTTGTATTTGTTTGTTATAGTCATTAATTTAATTTCTGTCTTATGAAATGAATTATAATGTTTGAGTAATAAATTAATTAACAAACTGTAACACATAATAATTTTATTATCTTAAATTTTTTATAATTATCCTTATAATTTAATTTATAATATTATCTAAAATGTTTAATATGTGTATTCGTTTTTTGTACGATTAGCAATTTACAATTTGAGATATATTAAAATGCAGTTTTAAGTATTCAATAGTAATTGTATCTTTTTAAATTTCCTTTTTTAAATTGATTTTTTTTTTCTTTAATTCGTACAATGGACTTTTCCATATTACTCATATTATTATTTATAAATTTTCTCTAATGCATTATAAAATAATTTTGTTTTTGTTTGATAGCAAGATATTATTATATACAAATTGTTAAATAATGGTTTAGTTTAACGATGTAATACTAAACAATTAAATTTTATAGTCTAATTTTCTATTTTCGTCTGTTATACAAAATAATGTACTGGTGACTGTTATTAAGCATTTTATAATATAATTTATATATCTATAAATTTGATACGTAATACACTAATACAATTTTAAAAAATTAAAATAATAGATAATACTTTTATAATTAAACGTGTATTAATCGGTTATCTTAAAAAGTATTATTATCTTTTAAGTTATTAAATTATGTCCAATGTATAAATCAATTAATTTAATTATTATATTTTGCTTATTTCTTTTGTAGTATTTTGGTAGTTAATTGAACAATTAGATCTGTCTATATAATTTTCTGTAAATTGTAATCTTAGTAATATGTTAAACTAATAATTACTAGTGTAGTAAGAATATCACAGCTGTTTGTTTTTTTAAGATATATTATAATATTATAATAATATAATTATTTTTTTAGTTTTTATTAGGATATTTATATATGTTTCTTAATAGGCACATATATTTTAATTTTATTATTTTTTTGGTTTAAATATTCTTATTCGACTCTTAAATATTAATTAATTATTTTATTTTTAAAAAAGTAGATGATATATCTAATTTTAATACTTTATTTTTAATATTAATTTTGTATATAAAATAATTATTTTGTTTTAGTTATTAAATAAAGAAAGTGGTGCAAAGTGGCGCCAAGAACAAGTAGAAGTATCCCACTTTTATACTAATAAAGACATACTACGATTAATAAACGAAACAGAACATACCGTTACTCATGATTTAGAATCTGGTGATCGCCAAAAAGCCATGAAACGGCTTAGAGTTCCGCCTTTAGGTGAAACACAAAGTCCTTGGACTACTTTCAAAGTAGGATTGTACTTAGGATGCCTTATCGTTTTACTTGTTTCAATTTTCATTTCTGGTAAAATTATACATCATTAATATTAACCATTATTATATTATTTTTATATGTCTATTTAATTTTTGTTTAGCTACTTTTGAAAAACATACCAACATAAAACAAGCATTCCGTTTATATCGCGGACCATTCCTTATAATTGAGTTCCTCTTTCTAATTGGCATAAATGTTTACGGCTGGCGATCCTCTGGTGTAAATCATGTGTTGATATTTGAGTTGGATCCTAGAAAACATGTCACCGAACAACATTTATTCGAGATTGCTGGTATCCTCGGTGTTGTATGTGCTCTTAGTATTTTAGGATATTTATATTCTGATGCACTTAGTATACCAGCATACATAAATCCATTGTCTCTTGTAGTGTTGTTTACATTACTTATGATTAACCCACTTAAAATATTTTATTTTGAAGCACGGTTTTGGTTGTTACATATATTGGTAAATAGATTTGTTACTTTAATTTTATTTATGATTAATAAATTGAATTATTTGATTGCAGTGGCGAATGGTGTGTGCTCCATTTTATTATGTTGGTTTTGCTGACTTTTGGCTTGCAGATCAATTGAATAGTTTAGTAACCGTTTTACTTGATGCTCATTATTTAATTTGCTTCTACATTTATAATTATAATTGGTATCAAACTTCTGGTAATATATTTTTAATAATAATTTGTAGTATGTTCATTAATATTAAATAATAACGATGCATTTTATTTATTTTAGATGTAAAATTTAACATTGAAGAATATTTAGTTTCAAAAATGATAGTCAATTGTATTCCTGCTTGGATTCGATTTGCACAATGTATTCGACGTTACAGGGATACTGGAGAAACATTTCCACATTTAGCTAATGCTGGAAAATATTCAACAACATTTTTTGTAGTATTTGCTAAAGTACTATTGAAAAATACAAAAAGTAATATGTATATAATTTAACATTATGATATGTCAATATTAAATTTTTTATTTTTCATCAGATAATTATGCAGATAGTTATGACAATCCTTTTTTTTACACTTGGGTACTATGTTCTGTGATAAGTTCAATTTATACATACACATGGGATGTAAAAATGGACTGGGGTTTATTTAATAAAAATTCTGGAGAATATACTTTCTTAAGAGAAGAAATTGTATATGATAATATGGTAAGTTATTTATTTTTATGTTTGTAATTTTTAATATATTTAAACTTTTCAATAATTTGCTTTAGATATGATTTTATATTTAATGTGTATCAAAGGAATATAAACATATCAATGTGCATATGCGAGTATATAAAATAATTGTTTAATTTTAATGTTAAAATGTTTTCATATTTTTTTATTTTAGGGTTATTATTATTTTGCAATAATTGAAGACTTAATAATTAGGTTTTTATGGGTTCCACAGTATTTACTTATAAGCAATGGTATTTTAAGTACTGAAATGGCTAATTCTTTAACATCGCCACTAGAAGTTTTTAGGTGAGATGTGAATATAATAACATTTACATAATAATATGATAACTAAATAATTTTGTTATATTATTATTTACAGACGATTTGTTTGGAATTTTTTCCGCTTAGAAAATGAACATCTTAACAATTGTGGTAAATTTAGAGCAGTAAGAGACATATCTATAGCACCAATTGATTTCTCTGATTCTGCTCAAATTGTACGCTTGATGGATGAAGAGTTAGGTGTAACGAATAGGCGAAAACGTAAAATGTTACCACTAAATAAGAAGGTTACCAAAGATGATAAATTACAATTAGTTTCTGACAGAAATTCATTTACTTTGGATTTAACTGGAAACTTAAAAAACACCAATGTAATATAATGTCTCAATTTTATTCCATTATAGGTACTTTATAATAGTAAATATATTTAATCCTCGATAATAGATTATACAAGCTCAATTATATATAGTCGAAAACTATCGAATTTAAATTATTAATTTTAGAATATCACATTTCAATTGTTGCTTAATATATTACTTAAGAAAGGGTACTAAAAATATTTTATACACTTGCAATACTTGCATATTGTGATCTCTAGTTTAGTTAAGTAGAAATTTTATATTTTCGATTAACCTAGAGGAGTTTAGTATTAGATAATATTTTATAATAAATATAAAATTCGAAGCTTCCTTTTATTGTGATGTAGAAAATTATTAGTAAAATTCAAAATAATGAAAACCTTTTACTTTTTTTTCATTGATTCCTTTCTATTACTTTTAAATGTTCCTTTTAAAACTGTTTTTTTTTTTTTTTTTTATTAAAGCAAATAACCTTTTATTAAATTATAGCATTATATAATTATTATATTCAAACATATTGTATTTTTAATAAATGTATTTGTAATATTTTTGCTATATTACTTAAATCTTTATGTATATTATTAGTTTTATATAGTTTTTTTGATTTACGTTTTTGTTACATTGTACATAATATATTACATTTATATAAAGTTTATATTTGTTAACGGTTAATACTTAATAAACTATTTAGATATTAAAGGTTTATATGTTTTGTAAACTTAATTACTTAATAAAAAAAAAAAAAATACTATAGACGTGCATAAAAATATTAAAAATACAATGAATTTTTTTGAAATGTATTGATCCTACTTAAGTATTACTTAAATATTTATGCGTGTATATGTATTAATAGAATATTATTTTAAAATAATGTTAATTCATATTACTAATTTTTAAATATATGATAATAGGTATATTGTTTAAATTGTAAGTACCTATTGCCATATTACGGCATTACTTACACTTGTATATTTAATTTTTTTTACCAATACAGGTATGTTTTCAAAGATATTTTAATTAATAAAGCTTAATATAGAATTATCTAAATTTTATATTTATTTTTTAGCAATATTATGTTTGTAAATTTGCAAATATGTATTATAATTATATTTCGGAAACAAATTAAAAAATAGACGCTCGAATAATAACTGAATTAATGATACATATGCATTTCTTAAATATTAAAAAAACATGTTATCTATCAGAGATTATATTATGGTTTCTATATTCCATAATATATTATTATATATAGTTATATACCATAGGTACAATTTATTTAAATTATATTAAATAATTCGAAAGAAATTTAGGATATATTATTCCAATTAATTGGCTATAATATGTCTTTGTACTATATGTGTTACCCTTTATAATATTTATTTGCTTTTTGCTAACGTATTTATTTCAAAAGAAATACAAATTCAACTTTCAAGTTGCTACATTTTACTAGTTTATTGAATAAAAATAATATTAAACGTGTACCTAAGCATCAGTTTTTTTAATAATTTTAAGTGATATTAAATAATTTAAATCGGTTTAAACTTTAAAGGGACAACTTACTGTATCATGGAGTATAATTTGAAGTATGGGCTTTCACTGCCTGCCATTATGCGATTAGGCAATGGCACGAGAATACAATACATTTGAAATAATGACAATATTAGTTTAAAGTTTAAACTGGAAGTTGGTAGAAATTATAACATATACAAATATGGTACACTCAAGTCTTGTCGTTGTAGGTTAAAACGACTTGAAAATTAAATTATAAGTGGACTGTAGTCTGTAGATATGACTACATTAACCTAATGTAGATTAGATAAATAGAAATTTAGATTAAACGCTTATAATTATTTGTGAATTAGAATTGTGTCTCGTTTAATGGATTATAAATTTATAAAATAAAAAAACTATAATAATTATTATTAAATCAGAGGGTTCCTCAGAAAATGTTATATTCTACTACCTACTGTCCTACTACCTAGATTTATAAATCAGAAGTGGTATTGACGTTAATAAGAATAATAATAATTATCGATAATATAAAATAGGTAAAAATTAAATTGTACCTACTCCTTTTATTTAAGCTGTAGATATTATTATTAATTGGTGATCAAATTAAATTAAACCATTCGACATTGTATTCGACTTAATTGTGTCACCTGTAACACCTGTTTATGCATAGGTATTAATATTTCCATATAGATGATGTATTATCGGTAATTTATTTGTAAAATTTTCGTTTGATATATTGAAATATTTAATGTCCATTTAAGGAAGTGATTTCCAACCATTTTGACTCTACGGACCATTCTGAGTGCTCTTAATATGTCCCGGTCCATCTGGATTTTAAAACTTTACATATATTAATATTATATACCTATATACAAATTTATATTATATTATATTTAATTAAATTAATATTAAATATAATTTTAAAAATATTATAATATAGAAGGAAAAATTTTATGTGTAGACATTTTTAAAATTATTAACTCATACCTATTACTTTAATATAAAAATTTATATTATATTATATTTATTTAAATTAATATTAATTATAATTTATAATTTTAAAAATAATTTAATGTGATTTTTGAGCTTGTATTTTCTGCGACCAACCAATTTCATTGCTTGTTTTTAATGTAGAGTAGGTAGCCATATGAGAATCCTTGCTCGCATAAATATAAGTAGTGGAAAATAAATATTGTTATGCAATTTAAAGAAGCTTAGGATAAGCAATCGCTTTTGGCTTTTTCAGTTTTTTACACCACAATAATTCTTCGTCATTAACACCAGATTCAAATACAAAATTACAGTTCCGATCGTTTGGCAGCTCATTGATTTTAATAATAAAAGGATTTTGAACCATACTTTATTACTTTGAGCACTTACCATGATATTCTGTGACTGTGAGATATCGATTAAATTCGTCTTCAATTCTGAGGTTGGGTATCTTCGTTGTTAACTAAAATTTTCAATGTTGAAATGTTGAATAGTTATTCACCCCATTTAACTGACGTAATAATCTCCGATAACGACTATCGTTTTATAGTTTTCAGTCTACCAGTCTACTACTAAATTTTCAATTTCGTATAGGTATTATGTAATTTTTTTTCACGGACCATCACAAAATATCTCGCGGACCAGAGGTTGGGAGCCACTGATTTAAACTAATACGATCATCCACTGTCAATGATTGTCCGCAAGTCTATAATAAAATATAATATTAATAATCGCCCAACTGCATCATTGTCAACCAAAATCAGTGCAATTGCAGATTGCAGTCTTGCATGTATTCTTGTACATTTCTGATGACTGCAAAGACATCATTTACCAACATCTATAGGTAGGTAATTATAATAATATAAATAATTACCTGTATATTATTATCTTGTAAACTTATAACTTGAGTACAAAACATATTATTATTATTACGTTAGGTATAACTTGTAATAATAATTATAAATAAATATTACATTATTAATCGGTGCCAAAACTTATATAGGTACTTAAACTTATAAGTCCTAAAATATAATAAATTACACTGCGAGTCCTTGACAATAGATCCTATAAGATGCGAAACTTAATGATTATTTCAGTGCATTATACGTTTAAGTATCGTATATGGAATGGATACACCTAAGTACCTACCTATATAATAATTATATAAGTAAGTATAGATGCTGACAAACTAGCCAAAATAGTACCTAAATAGGTATTAAATTATTGCAATAGTAATTTATGTTTTAAGCGTTTTAACAATTTTGAAAAAATTCCCATTCGTACGAATTTACAAATAACAAGTCACTCCAATAGTCTAATGTTAAATATAATTAAACAACTTAATTATACCCATTTAGCTATTTCAAATAGAAATATGTAAAATATAGAAAATTGAATTAGGTAGGTACATTATACTATTTTTAACTTAAATCTTTAATTTTAATGGATTTTATTCGTTGATTTATTTTAATTACCTATAGTTATAACTTTATAAGTAATTTTAAAAAAAAAAATTTATATTTTCACGTATTTAATCATTTAATTTAGGATTTTTACTCATGATAATGATCAATTAAGTGCATATAATATTACATATACACCTATCACCTATTATACTTAAAAGTTGTTCAGAAAAAAAATAGATATACGTTAATAATATAATATAATAGGTTAATAAGATCAAAGTTAAAAGTTGAAAATAGGTAGATATAGGTACCTACCTATTTAGTTTAGATTTATATTAATATAATTTATAAGTTTTTATAACCTTATTTTAATAAAGATGTCAGATAACTATTACAACTGGCGCCTGGAGGTTATAGTAAAGTTTAGCATTGGAATATTTTTGCGTAAAATTGATTTTTAGACTATTGACTATGATTAAAATTTGAAATTTAAAGATTGGAACTCAATATAAATCATTCTACACATCTACATAATATGATAGCTACAATATACTCGTATATCTATATATTATATAAATAACGTAATTTATATAATAATATAGATATAATTGCATAATAGATAATTGTATTTTGTAATTTGTAATATTATATAACATATAAGTAAGTGTAAGTTTGTTGTACCTACCTGTCAAAATTTATAAAATTTGACGGTTGACCCTGGTAATAATTTTTTATACCTATTTATTATATTAACAATATTTAACATAATATTACTTAATATAACAATAATATATGTATTTATTTATTAATAGTTTTTATTTTATATTTCACATATTATAAATGTATAACCTATATAAATATAAGCGTATAAAAAAAGAATAACAGTTGAGTATAATAGTTCAGTTGTTTAACACTGATGATGAAATACGCGTATTTGTTATAATAAAAACAAATAATTTTATATAGAAATTGGTTATTTTTCGTATAAATAATTTTACAAATATAATTTAAAACCAAAACCCATATAGGTACCTATACGTAGTTAGTTACATGTCGTCATGTCGAATAGACGAAGACAAGTTTAAATATATTTTAAAAATATTGAAAATAAAATTTTATGCATAAATGTATATCGATTTAATCGACTTCGAAGGCATTATATACAATACACAAATCGAATATTTTATAATTTTTTTTTTTATAAATAATTCAATTTCTGTATATCTGTTTGTATTTAAGTACTTATATACAAAATAATATTACAAAATGATAATATATGTATATTATAATATAAGTATGCGTATGAACTATGAATATGTTTGTACGTGCACGTTAGAAATTAATTATTATCATTTATAAATATAAAATATTACATTTACGATTATAATTTATAATAATGTAATTTTAAATCGCGTTTATTATAATATATTGTAATAACTAATAGAGGACAATAAATTTTCTTTGGTTTTTTTTTTGTTTTTTAATATATTATACTTTGATTTTGATAGGTTATACTTAACTCAGGTATCTCGTTATATTATTCGTTATTAATTCATTTTTGCTTAACCTTGCGTATATACCTATACAAATTACAATTAGGCAGGTATATATAACTTATATCCTATATTGATTTATTTCCATATAAAATTTAATTTTTACGTTTAGCGAATTATTTTTTATAACGTTAGTACCTCCTATTATAGTTTTGACCTTGATTCGTATTTAATTATATATTATAATTTATATATATAATATATTACGTGTATATTATGAAAATCTAAACAATTTTCAACTATAAATACTAAAAATCAATTTAATTAATAATTATATTTCAAACGATTTTAACTTTAATACATATATACGCGTTTGAGGAGTAGGTATAAATAAAATAAATTGCTACCATTATAAAATATAATTATTCGTATCAAGAACTTATGGTCGGACGGCACATCTTTTCACGTTTCATTGATTATAATATTTTTAATGGGTTATATTTTGTTTTGTAATTGATTATATAATATGCACGATGCGTTCATCGAGGTTATACATTAATACATTATGAGCTGCAAGAAAATTGTGATTATTCGTAATTTAATGCAATTTCACACAGCTTGAAAATTTATTTATAAAATATATAATAACATATATTAATTAATACTGTGCACAAGTTTAATGAGTATCGCATTTTACTTATACCTATTAAAATTTTAAAATAACACCTATTATATAGAGATAATTAAAACATTATACGAATAAAATTATAGAAATTTATTACTTAAACGTCAATTTGTTTTTTTCGTATACGTATTTATATTATTATAATAGGTTTGTGATATCGGATTGATTTTAAATAATATAAAAAAATAATAGCGCGAAGATCGAAATTATTATAAGTATAATATTAAACTCGTATATTAAATGATATTCATATTGCATAAATTAAAATATATAATATCAAATAGTTAGAAGACATAATACGTATAATTACAAGTATTAGTATACAATGTATATTATTATATATTGTAACTTGTAAGTAAATATATACCTATATATTATATACAACCTACTTACTTACGTAAACGCCCCAAACTGAGGATGAGTATATTATTGTGTAAAATTCGATTTCATAAAAAAAATTATATACATAAGTTAAATTTGTCATGTTGAACAATGAACATTTTAATTATTCTTCCTACGTAATAAAATTAATATATAATAGTTAATAATGAATAATAATTAATAGGTATCAGATATGTCGTTTTTATTATACCTACACGTACCTGTGTGATAAAAAGAAAAAATGTAAGTAGGTACTGAAATAATTTTGAAATCTATATAATGATTCTTTAACTTTAATGATTAAATTGTATGTTGGTATATGGTATACACATTATACACTATACAGGTATATTAACGTTAATATAATATGAACATTGAACAGTTAAGTACTGAATAGGTAAAAGTAAAATAAATAATAAAATATAATAAGTGGCGTAGCCAGGGGGCGTTTTGGTGTTTAAACCCATCCATTGCAGTTTTTCATGTGTTTAACGTAATGTATTATTATTCATATTATTGTATTTTTCGTTAATTCTACTGTAAAAATGATATTTTTGGTCATTCTATTAGAAAATAGAATAGATGATAACAGTAACAGATAAAGTAATAATCAAGAGAAAGCAGACTGGTGTGGAAGGGATACAGGTGTAAAGAGGATAGTAGGTATTGAATTTTGATTACAATTTGAATGCAATGATTTAATTCATTATTACATTCGAAAAACGATTGTGAGCGAAGTTCATCACATAATAATATATTATGTACCGATTAAATTTTTTACATTTATCAGTCTTTACGTTCAATATAAATAATTTATCATAAAACCCCATCATAAATGAGTTACCTAAATACTCAAACAGTCAAATCTGACCGTACTTTGTTCAGAATCGTTTTTCAAATATAATCATTTATTATTGTATTCAAATTGTAATCAAATTTCAACACTATCCTCTTTACACCAGTATCATCTCTTCCCTTGCTTTTAGATTCTGAGCGAAGCAAAGAATGTGTTGATTTTACAATGATGTGTGATTATTTTTTGTTTTTATTCTGTAGACACTTTTACTAGGTACCTACCCGAAATAATGCTTCGATTTTCACAAATAGCATATTACTTTTTCCAGTTGGAAAGTGGATGTAGTTGGTACTTTATTTAAGTTATTTTTCGAATTTATCAAAATTTCTCAAAATAACTAATACCTAATTTAATCCTTGCATCAAACCCCCCTTGCATAATGGCTATGCCACTGAATATGCCAGTGATAAACGTTAAAAATCTAAAATTTAGCTAGAGATTATTAGCTAGGTATTGAATGATGTGTGATTTATCGGTTCTTGTTCGTTGTTCATATATTACGTATATGGTTATTCTCATTGAATGATTATTCCGTTAATAAAAATACGTTAACGTGAACATGCGTTATTGTATTTCATAATATTTGGTCTTCAAACAGCCAATCACAAAAAAAGAAAAATATAATTATAATATAAAATAATAATCAGTTGTAATCAATTTTTAGAATTTTACAAAATATCAAACTTAAAATAACAATTTTGAGTTCTGAATTCAAATTATAAGGATAAATCGTACAAACAATACATGCATATTATTATTATACGAACAGTAAGTATAATTGTATAGTTGGCTGTAAGTAAACGCATATAATTCTAATTAATTATTTGATTAAAAAACGTCATTACGTGATAGCAATATTTTCAAATCAAAAGACAATAGTAATAGTTATAAACCGCTAAATATAAATTATAATGCACGTGCGTATGTATAATGTAAAAATGTAAGGCTTAAGTATATATTATTTTTGAAATTCCAACTATATAAGTACGTATAGATATATTTTATTCAAAATTCAATGTCTGTATAAAATTATAAATTAACTACGTATCTATTATTGTTTAAATTGTATAAATGTGAATGTTCAATCGTATCGATATTTTGATTTAAATTTTTTAAAACTCTACATTTTTAATTGATAATGAAAGATAATAATTTTAATATTGAGAATCGTATGAAACATAAAATTATAAGTTTATTATTTTTTACATTGAATCAAGGATATTAAAATATTATATAAGGCATGCTTTTCATGCTTATAAAAAATGCCTATTGTGTTACAATCAGAATTATTTTTGATCTACAGACCATTTTAATTTTAGAAATAATACGATACATATTATTTTTCGACGATAAAATTTTATTTCTTAATTAATTCTAATTAATATTCTTCTGTTTTGTTCGTTTTACTTAAAATGTGATGAGTATATTGCATTATATACCTCATATTATATTGTTAAAATATCTGTTTTTATTGTTTAATAAAGCGTACCAGGTATATATTTCAAATGAGGCGTCTATTTTCAAAACCAGCTAAAAGAACATTTTTTCAAAACTGATTTTTTTGTATTTTCTAAATGGTCACACTGTATTACAAGTCCTGTAAAAATATTGGGTATCAAATATGGCTATAACTGTTCTAAATTGACGATGGAAAATTGTAATTAGTTTCAAAATCACCCATCTGACGATGTTTATATCAAAACCAGCCATAAGCAAACATATGTTTATTTTCGCGGCAAAAAACTTAATGTTTTGTTATTATTAAATATTTCAGTGTTAGTTTCAAAATCACCCATATCACAAAGTCAATTTCAAAACCAGCCATGTATATAAAAACTGAAAAAAATGTTGGTAGCAAAAACAGCCATGTAATGAAATTTGCAACAAAACCAGCTATATCTAAACTATAAATGTCTATTATTCCTGTTATAATATTTGTATAAAATAACTATACATACACAGTATGTATATACTCCAAACCTTTCATTTAATATTTATTTCAAAATCATAAGAGTAAATTAAACACTCATTTCAGTTTTTTGTTGTTCCTGAAAAATTTTAAATTTTGGTTATAGCTGGTTTTGAAAATAGACGCCTCAAATTTAAATTTTTAGTATTAAAATTTAGGCGAGTCGTGAGTGTGGTATACGGTATAATAATATGGTCGTTATAATCCCACATCATGACGTGGACAGTAATATTATGCTAAAAAAAGCATTAAGCGTATCGATTTTGTTAATTATTTTTATACATTCGTTCTCTGTATAATTATTATACCTACATTATATTATAGGTATCATTTATTATTAATATTGTCTATAATAACATTTCGTGATTTTTGCAAGTTTTAATTGTTTTTCGTATTATGAATAATAGATGAGATTATTTTGGAATAGGTATAAATATTATATAGACGTTATTAACTTATTATAATTTCGGGTTAAAAATAGAAAATAATAATATTGATAATTTTCTTTTAAGCATGTGCATATATAAATTAATTTATTTTGTTTTTAAATAAAAATACACACACACACATACACATATTATTAACAAAATCCATTTTTGTTGTGTACTTAGATTCAGTTGTAAATATTCATGAACAAAATGTAAAAATAAACATCCATTCGTGTTTAAGTCGACGGAATTTAAAATCAATTTATAATTTTTTCATTTGAATGTTTTTATATTCGCATTTAACTTTGAGTATATTACAGCTAATATAATGCATTAAGTATACCTACAAGTGGTAGGAATAACATTTAAATATTATACCTAACATAAGTCGAAGAATTTTGAGTACCTAATTTATGTATAGGCGTCTTTTCGTGTCTTCAAGTACTTCGTACTCGTATATAATAATAGTGTCTGATGCCATCGTTTTATCGGGTACAACTTTTGACATTTTCAAATTTTACCGCGCATAATATTCTGTTATTTTTTGAAAGTTAAAAAAATATATATTTTTAAAATTTTATAATTTTTATCCAAAGAAATACGAGTTTACGAAAACTATATACTTAATATTTATTAAAATTATATGAAACGGATTTTTCTTTTAATTTTAAAAGTATATTATCGTATATTATATAAATTTTTTTTTTTTGAAAATTAATAAATAGTTTTCTTAAATCTATAAAAATGCAAAAATGCAAAAAAAAAAAAAAATTATTTAAGCGTAAATTGTTAATATTATTGTGTAATGACTATTTTTTTTTTTTTTCATATTTTTCGAGATTATACTGCGTCACGACATAACATTTTAAAGCTTATAGTGTTGTAACAACTAACAATGTAACATAATATGTATTATTAAACATTTAAACATGCATACCTTCGTTTTACTCAAATCATTCTTATAAATAATAGCTAAATTAATACAGATACATTAGTATAGTAAACTGTCTGCGGTTACCCAAAATTGACAAGAATTTCGTAAGACTCGACGTTGCATAAAAAAAAAAAAAAAAAAAATTATCGTATATACCTATACACAAATTCATATCGTTAATAAGTTGACAAGGTACATATAAATATTATAAAATTAATATTGATTTTAAAATATATTTATATTATGCAACGATAGAAATACAAATTATAAAAAATTTTAGTTAAAATTTATTAATTTTTTTTTTTTAATAATTATTAATAGAATCGTACAAAATTTAAAAGTCGAACAGAATAGAACGTACAAAAAAATAAATAAAAACAGTCGGGATTGAATAAAAAATAAAAATTACATTCAATACCCCCACATAATATTTTGTCATACGAGTATAGGTACTTATAAATTATTTTCGATACAATGCATAGTACACATAAAAGTGATATTATAAATTATAAATTATATTATAAAATTAAAATATAATAAGATCATTAAAATTGTTTTAATATTTTAAAACGAACTTACAATATTATAAATTTATAATAACAGGTTACAGATCCATATAGGTACTATATCTACTCGTATTGGTAATATTAGCCTAGAGATATTTTGTTTTTATTTTATATGTTTAGTGTTTACGGAACAATTTCGCCATGCATCGTGCGAGAAACTTAATGTGTATAATATCAAACATTGACGTGTTACCATTTTTAAAAATAATTACAAAATTATTTTAACTACACCTATACCAAGGTTGAATATTAATCCATTTTAGATATTATTCCAAGAGGAAGTTATTCATTTTATTTTTAGCAAACAAATGTTAAATATAACATCTATCACGGTGTTTTTTCATCTACAGAAATCATCATTTTTAATATAAGTGTAATATTATTATATACGTAATTTTTTAAATGGAATTGAAGGCGATCGTATATATAAAAGTTTTCCAGTTATTATTTTTTTTATAAATTTACTTAACCTCGAAAATTAAGAGAAACATATTATTATACCTATATATAATATACCTAAACCTAGGTCTAGGTGTATATATTTATGTATTCGGTAAAAAAAGTTCATTAAATGGTATTCGACGAGCGTGAGCGCCATCATCGGATATGTTTAATATAATTAATATTAATAAATTATTGATTTATCACGAATCATGATAATAAAATATCAATTATCACTCATCGTTATCTAATAAAAAATCAATTCGTTGTGTAGTATAATATATTATATACCTATATATTACTTTATTCCATCGTATATTTTATTAAATTTAATTTATACTACAGCCGTTACTTATTAATTTAAATTTTAAATATATTATAATATATAAGCATATATAGGTATATTATTTATGTATAAGAATGTTTAAAATACGCGCGATTATCGGTTTAATTTTTAAGGGTTGGGTAACGCGCGTATTTATTATAATATTATGTGCTGACTGTAAAATAATAATAGTTAAGTGTTAAGAGCAGAGCGATTTGATCAATCGAAAAAATATAATATATAACGCGTTTATTAATTTAGCAAGTCCATTATCACGTCATTGACCGTTATTATAAGTCGATCGGAATGTTAATGATAATAATTTCGAATTTTCGACTGCGTATATCATCAATCATCATCACGAGGAGGATTTTGTCCGATCGTATATTTCAGTCAATACTTAAGTGTATAAATATACGCACCTACGTCGGTACAATAGTGGCCATTCGTAATAAATTCATTATCATTGTTAAATATTGACTAAATTTTTATACGAGTTAAAAAAAAAAACAATATAATTATCACGTAAAACTATTAAAATTGATGTCTATACATGTATAAATTTTAAAATATATTTACAAGTATTAGTTTAAAGGTTATTTTTATATATAATAATCGTTTAGAATTTTAGATTCTATTCTAAAAGTATTGTTTGATATTATGATGTACAAACAATTATTAAGTAAACGTGAATTTAGTTCCTACAAATTAATATAAAGTTTGGGCCTGTAATAATTATTATATACAAGTATTATAAGAGTGATTAAAAATAAAATTATAATAATTTGTTTATAATTCGTTTAAATTAAAAATCTGTTAAATTCGTTTATTTTCGAGACTACATTTATATGTTGATGACGTAGAGGCATATTATATTGTATGTTCAATGTATAAAACTAGAAATTTATTTAAAATTTAATATTAATTATATAAAATTATAATACGCAAATTGAATAATATCCTTATGACTATATTACGTGTTTTATACAAATTATATCTCGAACGTCCTCTCGTTTTTGTTAATATTTAATACGTAATTTTATGGATATCGACATATTTTATCGACATTATTATATGTTTAATTTTTGATATTCGCTATATTTACATTTAAAGAATATAATAAAACAAATTTTAGTTGATTTTAAAATATTAAAATAGTTATTTTGATATTGAAGGAACATAAGACCTTTTTAAATATTTTAAAAATAAAACTAAACACAAGAATAAAAAAAAATTAAAGTAAATTACATTATTTCCACTGGGTAATGGGTATTAAAATTTAGTTCTTTAAAATTAGATATAATAAGTATAATTGTACTTTTCGAATATTCGTCGATGAAACTATAGCTAGTTCGCACGTTCGTTCGAATTTAGACTATATTTACTATATTATAGGACTCACACTCGTACGTAGGTATAAATATATTGGCGGAGATATACTTATAGTTTTTTTTTATTGTGTGTGTGCGTGTTATGTTAATTAAAAAATAAATAAAAATATCGTTCGCAATTATAATACGTAAACGACTACTATATTATATGCGTATTACTATCAATACTCGTATAAAAATATTTGATAAAAATTAATCAAATTATAATAATAAAAAAAATTACGATATTTTAAGTATACCTACTCTTAAGACAATTATATTATTATATATTTGTCTCGGTATAAAACGAATTACACAAAACTATACAAAACGCGTTATTTTGACGTTTTTTTTTTTTTTAACGCGTATTATTACGTATACGAATAATTATTGTGACTTTCAAATTCTTTTTGAAAAATACGTACTACGGGTAGTCCATTATAATATTGTACCACCGTGCGTATATAACATATACAATCTGTCAATCGTAAATATAACGCCAGAAGTCTTGTCTGTATATACTTAAAATATTTGGGTCAACTTGGTACACTAAGTATATCATGAGTCTTAACCTAGGTCTTGTATTAGGTATATATTGACTAACTCGTATTATGTATTTTATAAAATGCTGTCTTTATTTGGAATGTATACCTCCTATATACGAGTATATTCATATTATATTACTTGCAAAACTATATATGCAAACTATATATTGGATAAATTCATTTTCATAACCAATGCGATATTTATATTTTTAATAAAATACTACGCAGTATAACGTTCGTAATCCTTGAACATAATATTATAATATTTAACCGGAATATAGTTTACATATTATTTAATAAAAGGAAATCGATAAAAGCTATGATATACTACACTTTGATATGTTTGCATAATAAAACTATTGTTTTACATGATATATTTTTATTTTATATTTTAATTATTGAGGAATAAGTATAGGAAACGTCACATTTTTTTCGTTTTTTTATTTTTCTGATTTATTTCCTTTATATTATATGCAGTGGCGGAACTACAATCTTTGAGGCCCGCGGGTAAAATTTTTATTAGCCCTAATGAATAGTTGTATAATACTAATATTGGAAATTTTAAAAAAGGATATTAATGTATTAAGTAAACAAGAAGTCAATAAATATAATATACAAATTTATTTTACAAATTAAATAAAAATAATTGTTTCTGCTACGATCTTGTGCAAATGACTTTATCAATGCTGACACGTTCAACTTTTTGGCGCGTTCATTTTCAATTGATATCATTGCGAGACCACTCAAACGTGTTTGAGACATAGTATTTCTAAGGTAGCTTTTAATTAATTTGAGCTTTGAAAATGACCTTTCTGCACTGGCTACTGTTACTGGTATTTGGTAATGTAAGAAATGTTGTTAATAGGTCTGGAAAACTCGTAATTAGATTATAATTCTCTAACTTTATATATTAAGTTATAGGACATTAAAAAAATTGTACAGTAATTAATACGTAGGTATTATAGTAAATTTGTACTATTAACTTATGATAAGTATGATAAAATAATAAATAAATAAGAAAAATCTATAAATAGATACCTAACACGAGGTAATTGAACTATAAAAATATACAACTATATAAAACTATAAACATCCTATTTTTTTAGTTTTTAGATGATAGAAAAATATACCTATTACGTGTAATGGATTTTTAAACCAATTTCATAATCTGTTTACGAATAAATATGGAAAACAACAACAAAAACAAAACTTAATAATTTCCATAGAATGTACATAAGTTCATAGATTGTACATAAGTTCATAGATTGTACATAATTTCCATAGAATGTACATAATTTCCATAGATTGTACATAATTTCCATAGAATGTACATAATTTCCATAGAATGTACATAATTTCCATAGATTGTACATAATTTCCATAGAATGTACATAATTTCCATAGATTGTACATAATTTCCATAGAATGTACATAATTTCCATAGAATGTACATAATTTCCATAGATTGTTTATAATTTCCATAGATTGTACATAATTTCCATAGATTGTACATAATTTCCATAGAATGTACATAATTACCATAGATTGTACATAATTTCCATAGATTGTACATAATTTCCATAGAGTGTACATAATTTCCATAGAGTGTACATAATTTCCATAGATTGTACATAATTTCCATAGATTGTACATAACTTCCATAGAATGTACATAATTTCCATAGATTGCCATATAGATAATTACCATATTTATAGTAAATCGTGATAAGTGATAATTTTATGTGGCAAGATCAAACGAAGCCCACGGAGCCTAATCTAAACCACGGATATACCTATATTATACGAAGCTTACGGAGCCTAATCTAAATCACGGATATTTATTATACATATATGTATATCTATTATCTAAACAGCTGATGCTCTGAGCTGCATTTTGTTCATTATTATTTTTCTCTTGATTATCTATGATTCTTCTTTTTCTTGATGCAAAATGCGATAACGTGAACCTTTTTTTTAGACATAAATATTATAATAGTGTTATTACCTTATTAAGTATTAAGTACAATATGTATAAGAGACGAAAAGTTCTTAATACACCCAAATAATATTATTTTATTATTATACTATAAATTTTATAATTTCAATAATAACCATTCAGTGCAAAAACAATACTTTCTTTTTACAAATATACGGCGAGGCCCCTTCTACGACGAGGCCCGCGGAAAAACCCGCCTTTGTATATATGTAGTTCCGCCTCTGATTATATGCTTTATTTTATACTATTATGCAGAATTGCAGGATTGCCAGGATTCGTATAATATATAAATGAAAGTAGGTCTATATTGATTTAAGCGTACCTACTAATATATAGTTGTAAATTTCGTTTCTTTATAAAATATTTTCAAAAAATAAAATATAAACTCTAAAATCATATATTCGTACGTATATTAAGTATACGAGTAACGAGTATGCACGAGTGTGTAATATTATAAATATAATACGTTTTGCGTATTTAGAAAATTTAACATTTAAAATTAAAAAAATATAGTTGGACATAAACAAATTGTTTGGGTTGGGTAATATTATGGTTAGGTAAATACACGGTTATATAACCGCGGTCGCGGTGTCATTTATTAGCAAAATGATTTCGATTTGTTATACGTTAGTGCATATTTATTTATTTATTTTTTTTATCGTATTTCGCGTGTATTAAATTAGTGACTACATAATTTATTATACATTCAATATTCTTATAATACGTGTACGTATATCTGTAAACGATAATATGAATTTACTTTTCACAGTCATGACAATCTAACGTTAAAATTTATAGAGATGATGTTAAAAATGATAATTATTAAACATCAAGAATATGTTGGATTGTATAAATTACACGAAATGTGCATATTTTGTTAAAACTAACAAGCTGATTTAACTTATAATAATTATTGTCGTCGACTACTAATCGCGTGCTATTGTAGTAACACTTTCTTTGTATATTCGGACCAATTTTTTTTCCTTCTTTACAATGTTTAACCATAAAACGATATAATAATTTATCAGTTTTCTAATCATAAGTTGAACTTGAATCGACCGTAACCGGTTTAATAACGTTTATATTATACTGGTTATCTACCAATATTGACATATTATTGATAATATTATTAATTATATTCACGCGCAAATATACAATACGCCAATTGTAATACGCGTGTTATTTATAAATTATTATTATTATTATTATTATTATTATTAATTTATTATTATTATTATTATTATTATTATTATTATGTTTTGAAAGTGATCTATATTGATGGATCGTACAGAAGCGGTTGCTTTTGCACACAGGAATATATTATTTATTATTATAGTTTACGGTTACCGGAAGTGACAGCTGACAGTGTTTGGTATGTTGACCTACGAAGTGAAAAGTTTTTATTTTCCTTTGAATTTCCGACGATTCGAAACGAATAACGCGCGCACGTTGTGTTGCCTAACGCGCGTCCTTAAATCCCCGAATCGATCGATATAACCTAACCTCAATGTAGTATTATAATTACAATATTTTAATTATTATTTTATAATATTAATTTACGCGTGTTTTTTCGTTGACAATATGACTGAACGTAGCAGTAGCAGCTGTTTAACGATAATTTTTTTCCAACTCGGGACTTTTAAAAGTGTAAATTAAAAAAAAAAAAATATTATATCGACCGCACGTGTAAAACTGGTCAGAAAAGACGGACCGTTGCGGTTTTTGGCACGCGGGGCGTGTTCTTATATCATATTATAGTAAGTACCTACAAAACACATTCGACGTATACTCGTATACAGGCTATATATATATGTAATTAAATGCGAGTATTCGAGAAAACTGATCTGTATATAATACGCGAATTCATCGTAGCACTTTACAATATTCTCGTCGATTTCTTCGCGTAAATATAATAATATTATGTTACCCAGACAGGGAGTGTTCGCAATTTTAACAACCGCGAGTCATTAGCGATATTTAACATTTTAAAATAATAATATATTATAATATGTATTTATTTGAACTGCCGGATCGCGTGAGTATATTTTAACGTGTTATGTTTTGATATCGCAACAAAACGTTTCGGCGCGCAAACGCAAAACGGTACCGGTCGACCTACATATAACGGGGATTCGTGTTTGATATTATATCTAAGATATACTTGTACCGTGCGAGTACTATTATATTTAATATACAATACAATTATATGGAAGACGAACTTTTCTTCTTCTCTGGCAAAACGAAAAATAAAAATAGAATTAAAACGTAAGCAGATAGGTATATAATACGCGTATAGGAGCGCTTGAACAAACACTATAAATATTATTATGTGCGCATAAATTTAAAATATATATATATGTAAAATTTCTGATTGACATTGTGAAACTGTTATTGGATTTTATTTATTATTATTATTATTTATTATTATTATTACTATTTATTATTATTATTATTATTATTATTATTATTATTATTACTATTTATTATTATTATTATTATTATTATTATTGTATTATCATTATTGTAAGAGATCATTCACCTTGACCAGAAAGGCGGTGCCCAGAGTACACGTTAAACACACATAAGTATATACAAATATCTGTCATCGCGTGTTATTGCTGCTATGTATATACGGTCCGCTCACGCAAGACGACTCTGCGAAATGAAACGAAAAAAAAAAAATTCGAATTCGCACAATCACGTTAAAACGCAATTATACACTCGTATCGTATGTGTGTGCGAGTTTACATAAAATACTCGTGAGTCTCGTTTAGAATGTACCTATATGATATATTATTATAACGATATTATATTTTGATCTATGCATATACTTATGTGTATAATATTTAACCGGTATACGCTTTGGGATCGTATCAATAATAACGAGATGATAAATTGATAACATATATACGATTATTATACAATATACATGTCATTTGTTTCATGTATCGCCTTATCAATTATTATTGATTGGAAATTTAAAAACTCCACGCGACGATCCGAGAATAGGATTTTCTTATTATTTTCGCGATTAAACGATTACATATTTTTAAATTTAAAATACTTATTTATAAATTATTGTAATATTTGTAATGTAATATAGTTCCTCCGGAGAGATGGTTAATAAGTCTCGTTTTTCAACAATTATTTTCAAAAAACACGACCTACTGTACAATATTATAATTACTCGTAATATCAAATCGTAGCCGTAATAAGAAAGCTGCAGTTATTTATTCATTTTGCAATTAAAAAATTTAAATACACGGTTTAGGATTGTACGGTTGTTGTATTACACCATATTGAAGTCTGCACAGTCGAAAATATTTCTTGCCAAACGATAGCGAAGAATATTCACTTTCCGAAATAATCGTTTGACCAATTCAATTCAAATGATTCGTTTTTTATTTGAAAAACGAGAAAATTCTTCGTGATTAGGTACTGTTATAGTCGGTAACTCGATTTTCAATTTTTATTTATTATTTAACATTCAAAAATTCAAAAATTGTGCAACTGACCACCTCAAAGATTGTTTTTATACCTCTAAAAAAATTTAAGATTATTTCAGTGAATACCTCGGATATACAGACAGTACATGCAGGAGAAAAGTCTTTTTCGTTTCCATTTGAAATAATAGTTAAATATAAATATTATTTATTTCGTTTTGGAATATTCATTGATAAGGCATTTTTTAAATGAAATTTTACGAACGATATTATTATTATTATTATTATTATTATTATTATTATTATTATTATTA
>JAIUCT010000001.1:3526943-3546119 GCA_021307375.1 Tetraneura akinire | reverse complement strand
ATTATTATTATTATTATTATTATTATTATTATTATTATTATTATTATATCGGAGGTCTAAGAGTATATTGTTATAATATTGTAATATCGTGTTTTATATACGCGTTTATTATATACAGCGTGGGTGAACAATGTCGTGACATTACCGTCTCAGACTATGAGAAAATATGTGTCCTCAAGAAACTATTTAAAATTTTAATAAGCGTACACCCATATTAGTAAAAAGTCAATGCGAACGAATAAAAGATAAAATTTGAATAATCGATTCGTTTCAGCACGACATTTATATATTATACGAGTGTAAATTTAATATTATTTTAATAAATTTATAATATACGGCTTGACATATAACATAAAATATTATTTTATATATTAATTACCATAATAATATAGGCGAAACTAGGTCTGAGATAATGGTAATAAAATTTCTGTTAGATATAGGTACAAAATATATCGAAATAAGATGAAATATAACTGTATATTAAATCATATACTGTATAATTTTTATATTATTATTTAGAAAATGACTATAGATGATAATCAACAAATTTGTATGTAAATAATTCGAGTTTAATGAAATGATAATTAATACACGTCTCTATTGTAATTCTCTACGATTATTGCAGTATATATAAACACAGGGCTTAAAGTGGGAAGGAAGTGCAGAGGGACTCAAATACCATAGAAATTTTGAGCGTTCCATGTTTTTTTTTATAAAATGTAAAAACCATAAATTAACACAATTACAACACATTAAAGAATTAATATAAGTCCTACCTATAACCTAACCGGTATAGTGTGATAGAACCTTACAACAAAATATAATACGTATATTTATATATTAATGTATTTAGAAAACTTATCAAAAATCAAGATTTTTCTAAATGGGTGCATATAATTATAATAAAACAAATAATTATCACTTTATTACTTTGTTACTTAGCGCGTTCCAGCGAACTTTTTTAAGTATAGTTGATTAAAGGGGACGCTTTTTTTGTACTATCAGAAATCAGAGGTAGGAGGATTGAGTCCCCTTGCGTCCCCCCTCACTTTATAAACACCTTAAAATAAATAATTTTGGGGGACGATTTTGGTATTTGTATTCTTATGAAAAATGGGCTAGTTTCGCTTATATATTATAAATTATCACAATGATGTGACGAAATGATAACGCGTCATCGTGACTCGCGAACGATTTTATTCAATTTTTTTTTTCTGTTATTATAATAATAATATGCAATAATTATTATTCCGTGCGAAAATATTAATATTTGTATATATTAAAATAAATAATCCTTTTTAATTTTTTATATTTGTTTAAATCTGTTGTCTGCGAGCGCGCCAATAGAATATACGAGTACGTTACTCAACTGTAATTTATTATGTTATATTTGGCGAAAGCACTTCACGAGGATTTTATAATAATAATATGAAGTCGAGTGTTCAATGAATTATTTGTGCGTTGACCATAAAATTTTTTGCCAATTTGCGCGCCACTTTCGAGTGTATATTTAGTGTTATATTATAATACTTACAAGTATATGCGTATATAATTATAAAGCAGAGTACCTACACCTGTATTTAAGCAATGATTATTTTAATAAAAAATGTTTATAAGGTACTTAAAAAAAAAAAAAAAAAATTTGCTGACTGACTATAATAGTTTTTCCGTTTCAATGACGCCCTCCGGGCTACATTATTATAATATAGTGTATAAAATTAAATATTAAATCGTTTGTGTGTACACTGCATTTGACCTATACGGGTTTCGTAATTTCTGTGAAAAAATCGTATTTATCGTATAATGATAGGTAATAAAAAACCAAAAAAAAATTATAAATTTCCTTCAGTCTAAGAGTCGTGTATACAATCTTGTGGGGTAAAAGAAAAATTTAAACTGTGATTTTCAAGGTTATCTTATCGTATACCAACTACTCCAGTTACATTTTTCGACCGAATTACAGTAAAACTATTATATTATACAAACGGAAATATGGCGAATATTTGTCATTAATTCATTATCAATAATTATGACCGTCATATTACCATATACCTGTCTAGGAAACGTTTTTTCGCATGCAAATTTCATTGCAACGTATATTTTTTCTCATATTCGACCCTGCAGTGTGTTTGTGTGTATTATATATAATATAGGTGGGTATATGTACGATATAATATTATGTCGTTTCGAATGGGATCTAGTTAAAATTTAAATCCGTGAATGACCTTAGAAAATCCCAACGAGAGAATTTGACCTTGGTATTTTGTCATAACCGTTTTGCGCACGCAGAGAAAAATATACCTATATATATTTTTTCATTGGAAAAAATTTCAATATTGATGTATGCGTGTATATTATGTGCATCGTCGTCCTCGTCCACCTTATAGATAATACAATATTGTGGTTTTTAATCCAGAATTGTCATACAATATAATTATCATATAATTCCCAGTATCGACTATAGAGTTCTATTTAGCATAATATAAACATTTACTACGTTTTTGTACTCGTATAATTTTATGAATTATGCTCAGCTTATGTATATAGACTTACATAAAGTAATACCTATATTAATATATGCAATAAAGTTATGAGAATTATACAAAATTATAATCGAAATCATCATAATCATAATAATTAAAAATATTTTAATGATATAACAATTATAATTTATTAAAATATACGTTTTATTGCGTTTATAGGTAGGTATACTATACAATGAACAGCATTATTATTACATTTTTTGTATAGTTTTACTTATTGTACATTCCTATTATTACGTCAATGGTCAATCGCTGAATTATATATGAATAATATTTAAATTTTTCTAAAATGTTTGTTTGTAAGTTATAAAATTTCATAAATATTAAAATTATTAACATTTAAATAATATTGGCCTTATTAATATATTATTATTTTTAAGGAACAATAATTATACTACAATATTTTATCAATGTATTATATTATATGGCAATCCAAATATAACATTGCGGTAATGTTTTGTAACTTAAATTGCACGCAGTGAGTATATTAATAATTATATTATACGATATTATAGAATCGATTTTGAAACTTCCTTATAAATAAAAATAATGACGTTTAATTACTATTCATATTATATTATACCCGTAACCGATATCAATTCATAAAGTGTAATTATACTAGTTTAATGTTCGTTTCTATATTTTCTTCTTAATTTATATTGTTTTTAGTTTTACATACCTATAGGTAATATATACCTAAATATTAAACTATGAATATGAAACATATGATACGAATTACGAATAAAAAAATAAAAAGTATAATTGTCGCAATTAATTGTATGCAGTATTATTAGGTATATGATATTCACTCTCCGATAAATATTGTAAAATATAAAAAAACTCAGACTTAAAAAAAAATAACTATTTAATGCGATAAATCAATATATGTTTCAATAATATCTATTAAATATTTTATTGTTAAATCAAAATATTATTTGTACATAAACGCAAAACTTAAACGAGACCAAAATAAACCCGTATTGCTAAATAAATTTAAAAAACAATTTGGAATTTTTACGAAGAACTTTAAAAAAGCCTATTAATTTAACATTTCCAATGACAATTTAACGGATGCAAACTATAAATTTTAGATTATAATAATGAAATAAATTACATATATAAATAGTTGAATCGTACATAGGTTTTACGTAGCTGGTCATGTATATAATAGTCTTTAACTTCATAATCATCACATATTAAAGAATTTTCAAGGATTTATTATAAAATAAAGGGAGATTGTAAATATGGCATTTGTATATTTTTTTGTTTTATTAAAATAATTAATTGCTCAATACATTTCCTATAATATATTATTTATAATTTATAGTTATTTTATAATTATTATAATAAAAATTTATCACTAATTTAGGTTACTTTCTTAAACTTGTTTTTTTTTTTTTTTTTTTGCACTATTAACAGTTTAATTTTGTTATATTTTAATAATCAGATATATAATCACTGCAATATAATAATAATAATAATGGATTTATAAGATGTGCCTTCAAGCTGCATTGGTTTTCAATTTCGTTTAGAAAGTTTGCGAGTTTAAGTTTATCGAAGCGTTAGGCCTTTTAAGTATATAATTTGATTCGCTGTTATATATTACAAATATTGTTAATATAACATCATAATAATAAATTTTTGTACTTGAATTCAAGAAGTAGTTCATATATTGTAAATTTAAAATTTAAGTTTTATTTGATACTTCATACATGGTAAAGTTAATAAAATATAATAATATTATCAATGTGTAATAATAATAATACATTGCAGATATATAGTCATTTATATTTATAAAATATATATAGCTAGCGTTAAAGTCTTCGGTTTTCGTATAGGTATAGATAATAATATTATTATCTAAAATTGTTAAATTTAGCAATATTAATTTTTATTTTTTTATAGAAACGTTATCTATATGTTTATTTTTTTAACCATGTGCAGAAATTATTTTTCTAAGTATATACCTATACAATAATAGTAATTATAATATATTTATATCTATAAGTCATTATCATATATTTTATATTTTTAAGACGTCATCACTTCAATAGATATTAAGTGTAGGATTTTAAATCGTATATATCTATTGGTTCATATTATATCACGTATGTATATAAGTATTGTTTTTTAATACGTTGTATACATGCGATTTATATGGATAATAATATTTAAACGACCGATTTGGCACAAAAATCAAAAATTATTTTAATTTTTACACATACATACAGGTAAATATGATAAATATTTTATTATAATACGCATTATATTTATATTATACGAATATGTTACGCTCTTATAACGTCATTTTTACATTTTATTATACATGGAAATATTGTAAAGTCACCGGGGGCCCGGTTACTATAGGTATATACAATTTTTTTTTTAAATAATTTTTTTTTTTTTTTTTGCTTACCGATATAAAACCAATCGATCCTTGATTGTCGGGAAAAGAATAAAGGAAAATTCGTGAAAAAGATTTAAGCACGCATCTTTGACCTTCTCGAGTGGACGCGTCCGACAAAAAATTAATATAAACCTCAAGGTATTTTTTTTTCACACGCGTCCTTGATTTGCGTAGCAGATTACGAAAAGTACTCTCAAGACTGATGGGAAAGAAGAAGAAGTATAGATGCGATGAAAAACACGCGTCGTATATCTTATAATAATATTATTATTATTATTATTATTATTGTTATAGTATATATGATGGTGTTAAATGGTTTGTTAAGTCTGACATCTTTTGCGCTTATCATCATACATATAATATTATACGTATATGTAACATCCGGAAAACTATATGTATTTAGATAATATGTTGAATAATAATTAGCACAATTACAAATTAGAATTTGCCATTGTTTTTTTTTCGTATATACGTCGACAACCGGAACAATCTTATGCTGAGTGCACATTAAATTTATGAGTTTTATATTATGATGGAATATCTTCGAACAGTGTTACTATTATTATTATTGTTTGTAGATTTTTACGCAGTTAAGACGATGCGTGATGTAAATAATAGGCCTTTATAAAATAAAATTTCTATAATTAATTTACAATAGGCTATAAATAATTGTTTTATAATATCAAACAGATTATTTTAAGGCTATAAATAATTGTTTTATAATATATATCAAACAGATTACTTTAATAATTATAATTACCTTTAAATTATATTATATTATAATATAATTCTTTTTTACAAATAACAGGATTAATTTGAAATTTTACTATAAAAATATTAAATTTATCGTTATTTAAAATTGTGGATACGCAATTTAGAATGAAGTAATAATATACATATTATATAATACGATAGCTGTGTATACAATCCACGATGATATTATTATTATTATTATTATAACTTTATTATTATAATTATTATTATTATTATTATTATTATTATTTATAATTAAAATATTAATTTAATGTTTCAATTATAAATTAATTGTTCACAATATTTTTACAAATATTTTTCTCATTATAAATTCATACAACGTACGCGCTAATGACCATTTTCGCGATCGTTAGTGATGCGAAAATATCTCGTTATTTATATTTACAAGAAATAAAAGACTCATAAGTCTCGCCGCGAACTATTAAAAGTTATATAGATGACTGTATATACAAACAGCGCGTATGTAAATATATAACGTATTTAATTTAAACGTCTCAATATGCCGTTTTACCTATTATACGAGTATATGCATAGATTCATCATAAATCATAATTATAATAATATAGAATGGATATAATAATAATAATAATAATAATAATAATAATAATAATAAATGATGACGAATTATTCTTTTAACTGTAATTAGTAATTTGCGAACTCGCATTGAGAATAATATCCATTTTATTTACTTATGAATATTGAAAAAATACACGTCTGTGTGTTCGTTAAACGTTTTTTGTACATGTGTTACAACATATACCTATGTGTAATTAGCAAATATAGTGAATCTATTCTAAATTCATGAAAAAATTGTTCTCGGTGTCAATTATTTGCTATTGTTTCTACATGGAAACACCTTGGAAGACATAACATTTTGAAAACAATTATGATAAAATAATATACATATATAGGTACATATAAATATGAATGTTTTGTTTGCTATTCCATGAAAACAATGTTGCTGGTTATTATGTAATTATACGTGTTAATGTGTTATAGGTTATAAGTAATTCTTCGGAAAATAATCTATCAGTTATTCGTAATTATTATAATTTAGTTTACAAAAATTAATAATTATTCATTTGTACTTACCTAATATATTTATGGATATTATCTAAGATTTTTCACGTGAACGTCATCTGTATATAATACTTTTCTTTATTGGTTCTTTCAATTTCAATTTCTGCAATTACAATTTTTGATTAACGACGTTTACTAAAAATAGTAATACATAATATTTAAATACGAAATGAATAAAAAAATAGTTTTTTATTTAAAGGATAATATTTATTTATTTCATTTTCACGCGAATTATACCAACTGCATGTTATACATTATATATTTTATTCCAATATAATATAATTGATAAATTTTAAATTAAATTGTCCCGGGACAATTTTAATATTGCGTACGAGTATTATTAATTATTATACCTGTATTATACGTTCGATATTATGATAATTTTCTGACAATTAATATTTCATAATATTTTCAATAATAATAATATAATATGTGTCCAAGCATTGTTAATACGGGTACACCGTGCAAACCTTGACATAATATAGAAAACAATATTACCGGGAAATGACTAATTTTAATGGTCAAATACACAGTAATGCCTTGTTTTTTTTTTTTTTTTTTTTTTTTTATCATGAGTCGCATACTCATATATAATTAAATATAAAAACAATATTCAAAAAATTATATTGAATGGTCCTTGGTTATAATATTATATATTATTGTCTTTGGTCGCATGACAATAGTAAACATTTGGCAAAATGATAGTAGAGGTATAAACGTAGGTGTGAAACGGAGACTTAATTTAAATTTAATCATTTTTAATCATAGGGTAAGTATAAGTATAAGTCGGGAACGATATAATTAAAACCGTATGCGAAAGAAATACCAAGGATTTATGGTTTTGTCTGCAGCTACCGTATTGCTATACGTGATGTACACAATAATAAATTCTACTACATATTATACAAGACAATGGTGTATGAGACCGTGAACATTTTATTTAAATTTCTCGAATTACATATCGTATTAAATACGACATATTATAATACGTATTATGTTTGAGCTATTTTTATTTATTTAAAACGAATATTAGGTAAATACCTACGAGAAAATAGTGTTTTAAAGGAAAAATCAATTGTCTGGTCTGAGAAATCGCGATTTAAAATATTAATATTTTATTTATATAAATAATACGATTAGATTTGTACCTATAATAATATATTATATATTATCTATTATATTATGCGTGTTCCTAAGTGATAAAACAAACAATATATACCTAGGTATATTATATGCGTGTTGATGGTTATTCTTATTATATATATATAAGTTTACTACTATACGTCATGTTATTATTAGTCACAGTCGTCTAATAAAACTTTTATATTTGTAAGTGTATCCATAAAAATCATAAATCGCAATATTATACATAATATAAATGCGTACGAAAGTATACAAAATTATATCGAAAAATATTTATACGAAAGTATTTTACTAAAAATAAATAAATAATTATAATTATTGAAATAAAAGTAATTTAATGTAAATCAATCGATAATATAATAAATATTATACGTTATTGAAATGTTAAGTCACTGGATACCGGTCGATTTTTCAACCAAAACTATACCTATTTTTCTTCCATCAGTCCGATCGATGTTATGGAGCGAATGAGCGATAAGAATTTTGAAAATTGATTTGAATTCAATACGAAGTCTAGGGCCACATTTTGAAATTTCCTTCTTAATTAAAAATAAATAATGTTTTTTTCCTCCATATATTTGTATAAACGAAAAAATCTAAAGAAATCGCATGTCAAGTAAATTTGTTGCTGAAATCGAATCTGTTTTCAAAAATAAAATTGGATCATTACTATATCATCGGACTAGATGGAAGAAATAACTAGTTTTTGTTGCATAAAATTCAAGCGTTCTAAATCTAAACAGTAGCAGTCAAAATGACATGTGCATGCAGCATGCGTGTATATATACGTGAATTAACCACGCATTCTACTTTGTCATCGTATAATTACATTAAATGTGCACACGTACAGTTTCCAACAATATAAAAATATTACACTCGCACAAATAAACATTTAGGTACTTCTCACACAACAGCTCAAAAAAAGCAAAAAATTTCCTATGAAATCGCGGGTACCCAAAAGCCTTAAAACTAATAATAAACGCGTGTAATTTAATATTTTAATATTCATTTATATCATATTAATTGATATAGATGAGTAATTCACTTGAGGTTAAGACATCTCGCACGACTGACGTTATTCAACACATGTTATTATTTTAAGTGATTATTGCAAAATTCAGTTCCAAGTACGTGTTATACCTAAAATACTTCATATTATTATTCATACATTATTATTATAAGTTTGCGGTATAATGTTATAATATAAAATTACAGAATAATAATTAAAAAATAATATTCGCGTCTTTAAATTTGTTTGTATATAAGTGTAAATACACCAATAACCAATTTAATATATTATTATATCGTATAGTGTAATGCAAATAAAAAATCATAATATATCGTACTTTTCGAAAGGATTGAAGAATTTTTTTTTTATTCTTTGATTGTATAAAACAAAGATCATATCGTGTTAAGAATCGTTCTTATAGATACGAACATTAGTGTATACTCGACATGGGATTTTGTAATACTTAAACATATTATCTATTGTCGGTTATTATTTCTTTAATTTTGGTAGAATTTTCATTCTAAAACACCATCGTTGATGCGGCTAAATGTTAAAAACATTCCGTTTGAAAAAAAAGAAAAGAATGGAAGTAATTCATAGCACGTATCTGCAGATTGGCATCGCTTGTCCGATTCCTATAGGCAATAGGTACGCAATATATGACGTGTCGTTTATTATTTATGCGTTCAGCTGAAATATTAACAAGAGACGTGTCGTTAGAAAATTAAGAATATTAGTCGAACGAGAATATATCTTTATACTTACATAACGTCCAAATCGAACCGGGCACAAGACATAATTATTTCTGTGCTTCATATAATATTATGTTATTATATTCTTAAACTCCTCCGTCGCGGCGTGTGTTTATTATCTCATATGTGCGTAAACACGGTTTGTTCGGACACTGTCACAAATATTATAAAATTATAATATATAAAACATCGAACGAGATTATATTGGCCAATTCGCGCGATCGGTTTGCTCTTTTTCCAGACGTATACGAGGCAAACGTTATTGATTGGTGTGGCTGGTTTTTTTTTTAATCCGAAGACTTATATTACTATTAAATCGTACAAGTAAATACAATTTAATTTTATAATACAATATTCTAAAATCAGACATTCCCGCATAAACTTTTCATGGATACGACCTGTTTTTAAAAAATTTTACATTTCGTTCTTCGACTCTTCGTTGATCCAAAGGGTCCGTTCGTGGTTTGCGCCATTAATTTATACTTCGATACAAAAACTATACGCTCTGAACGAAAAAAAAAGGGATATTATATTTTAATATTTTTTTTTTTGCGACCAGACGAATTTTAGAGTCACCGTTCGCTGCAGTTTGAAAATCTCTGTTTTAAATTTTAATAATCAATAATGATAATATAAAAATCGAACGACTGGTACTTATATAAGTTTTCATAAAACGTATATGATAAATCGTAATCGCGATAACTCGTACGTTTGGGTCTCCAATTATAAGCGTATTTGCGTTTCTGTGTGAATAACTCGATATAATGAAAAAACTTAATAACTTTGTGGCAAACATTAACAGTTATGTTCAAGGTCTCGTATGTTCGAAAACTAGTTCCAAAGACGGTGTATAATAATAATTATATATAATTATTTATTCGTCTCTCCTTAGTCCTTATTGACGATGATAACATGTCACGTATTATAATTTTTGTAAAAATTGATTTTGAAAAATATATTTAGTTTTCAACCGCCGTTACAATGAGAGATGCAATATTGTAAGTTTAAATACTTTTTATATATATAAAAAGCAAAATTTTAATGTATAATAACAATTTGTTTGTGGCTTGGTATACTTATAATATTATACATGGGCACGATTGTTTAAAAGTGATAATCGGTTGCAGACAATCCGCATCACGTAAATCGCACGTTGTATACGAAAAAAAAAAAATTAAAGAAATATAGAACATTTCTAGCATAATTCAACGTTAACGTTTTGACTTTTTTGCTTTTAATTTTGCACGAAGTTTTAAAAATAATAATAAAAAAAATCTACTTTGGTCCTAAAATTTTATATAATAATAATAATTGTTATTTTACGGTGATAATATTATTAATTATTTTTCTAGTTTTACGAGCGACATAAACGCGACGGTTATAAACATAGAAACGCGTATAATATAATTAATATAATACACAATATTGCCTATATACGATTTGTCATACTCGCGAATCGGCTCCATAAATTTTTACAAACACTAAATTATGATATTATGTTTTATACGAAAAATAATATATTATTGTTATCGTATTGTTATCACGGTTATAAGAACTTGATAAAATTTAAAAATGCTCCTAAACTATTTGATATAAATATAAATAAGAAATTTGTACTTCAAATTATGAATGAATATTGTTTTGGGGTTTTTTCTTATCTTTAATTTTCTTATCTTTATCACGAATATTTTAATTTTACATACTTTATCCGTGGAATAGAAAAAAAACTCAAAAATTTTCGCTATTTACAAATAGTTTCTAATTATAATTATGCGGTTGATACGAAATACAGTGCGGTTTTTGTTGTACATTGTTATAGGTAATTGTTATTTTTCAAAATAAATAATACATTTCGAATTGAATCGATTCTATATATAAATTATTGCTCGAAGGGTTAATAAATGATATGCAAAATATATGAAAAAGAAAAAAAAATTCAAAATCACTGACTAGCGGCTGTGAAATCGGGAGTAACTTTCCAATTGTCTTTGCGTAATATACCAACAATCCAACATACTATCAAAAGCACCCGCCGAGAGTAATCGGTTTAGTTGGCCGAGTGAATTTTTATTATTATTCTTGCTTTTTCTATAAAAAAAAAATAACGTTTTCCCATAAAATTTTACTCTATTATCTTCATATTTTGAACAATAAAATAAATTGTTTTGCCGTTATTTAACGTAATTGATATCTGTTACGGAAAATTTTGATTATTAGTAAGAAAATAATGTGTATAAAAATGAAAAATAATGAAAATTAATAAAAATATAAAAATGATATTTTACAATTTTTTCCCCCGAGTCTGTATATTTAACAGGTGTTCATCGTCTGTAACACACCATAATAACAAAAATGACTTTAATTATAATAGAAATTACAAATTTAGTATTCTATATTAATTTAATTTATTCGTATGATTAAATGGCGTTTTAATAGATTATTATTTTATTAAAAATTATGACGTTATCGAAATTATATAATATTTCATTAAGTATTAATTTATATTATTTCGAATTTACACTCGTGCTCGATTCATTTATTTAAAATTATTTGTCACTGTAATTATCACAAAAATAATGATTTTTTTTTTATATATGATTTATTATAATTATTTTATTTAGGCATATACAAAATTGATGACAAAATATAATAAGTCGACTATTGATTTGTTACGTTTTATAATTTAAATTAACACTGATTTTTTAATCTTTGAATTCAATTTGTATACTTATATTATATATTGTAATGTAAAGAGTAAAAACTACAAATACGAGAATATTATGTTCTTTTTTTAATGACTAATTTTACGATGGTAAAATATATTTATATGATATTACAAAGATTACAATATTTTAATACGTATAATTTTCAATGAGACATAATAGGTATAAGTTTTGTGAATTCAATATGAATCATTCAAATGATAAATGTATTAATGGTAAACAATTTTTTTATTTTTTAAAAAAAAATTTTCACTATTGATATAATTATGGTATATAATAAAGTAATTTTGTTCATAAACGTTTAATCATATTATTTACAAACAAAATATTATATGCATATATTTTTTGCGTGTGCGATTATAGAACTTAAAATATTAATGTATGGATATAAGCAGGGGCGTCATTGGGGGGGGGGGTGCAGCCTGGGGCATTTGCCCCACCCTAAATTTTACATAAGCCGTAAAAAAATGTTTCATTTTTTACATTTTATACTCGTATAATTGAAATGTAATAACATTACATTGTAATTTGAATTAAAATTAGTATTTTTCAAACTGCATCTGTTATTTGCTTTATTTAATTATTAATATTTTGCATGATATTATAATGCAAGCAGTAAATTTTTATAAGATTTAATATTGGACCAATTAAATTTTGCCCTACCCTAAGATAAACTGAAATGACGCCCCTGGATATAAGTACTAACAATGTAATATATTATAGTTTAAAATTCAAAAAAATTCAATAATAATTGATTATCGGTTAATTTTGTCAATTTAATTATTGTAAAAAAATTATTGTCATCCATAAACTATCAAGGTAGGTACTATAATAATAATATATACAGTATAAATGTAATTAAAAGTCCAATAATAATAATAATTAGAAAACTGAAAATTTCTAAATATCTTTATTGTTCGTTGTTAGCTATCATAAATAATATAATTTAATGATAATATAATAATTGGTCATATATTTGTCATTATTATTGCCATGTAGTCAGACGTATATAATATTACACTATAATTTGTTATACAATAACGTTCAACGTTGACAGTTATAAAATGATAATCTCAATTTTTATTCGTGCGTATTATTTTTTTATTTTATACAATTCACATTTAAATCTCAAGCGATAATGTAAATAATTTATTTATTATTATGCAAAACAATTAATTAAATAATGTATTATGCAAATTATAAAGTTCAAAAATAATAATGATTACGGACATTTAATATTTTGATTAACAAATACGTAATATATTCCACCTACGAATTAGAGACAATATAATAATGTAGTTATTTTTTATCGAGAAAATAATAAAATTTAATAAAAACGTATCTAAAAATTAAAAAAAAAAAAAAATAAATAATTTACAGAATTTTCCATTATTATAATATCAAACATCATGTATAAAAATAACATCTCGTTGATATATATATATATTAAATAATTATGTGTCCGTGTAAAGGATTATGAATTACGTGATTTCAAAACCAGGAACTATTTAAATACAAATTAGAATATTATACCGTACAGTCACTTATAAAATATAATGCACCGTTTGTAGTGTCGTCATTTCGTATCTGCAGTATATTATTCAAACGGGTACTTACCTGTTTGTAATTGTTCGGTATATTATTCTGCAGGAAATCACGTGTGCGACCATATGAACTAGTTTTTTTTTTTTTTTTATTGTAATATTACGAGTATATTTTATCGCCTCTATGAGAAATGCGTTTGGCCGGAGAACAATACTATACATCGTAATAATATTCATTATTAAACATCTTATAATATTATATAGTCAGTGTTATGTGAAAATAGATAATATAAATGTAGAGCACGAAATAAATTAAATATAATATAAATGCGCCAACAAGAACGATTTATATTCATTGCAAATTTTCGTTTCAACGATTTTGCGTTGTATAATATTATATATAAAATAAGTATTTTTCTATTTTTATTTTTGCGGTTAAATTTAAAAAATCTCTTAGAAATTTGGTTTGTCTTCAACATTTGACTTTGACCAATACTTATACATTTATACATATGCAGATCGACGTGATTACGATAAACACTCGTATAACGTACGACTATACAAGGTGATTGAAATATTAATAATAATATATATTATGTATAGTTTCAAATGCGGTTAGATAGCTCTAAAAAAAACGTGTATGCCGACGCCACTTATATTTGTGTGGTCCTATATTATAATTCCAATCACTCTGTATAATTTAAATATAATTGATAATAATTACGAATAAAATGCAATATAATATTATGTACCTATAGGTAGATAATAGATAGTATAAAATTCGTCTTTTAGGAATCCGCAATTTTTTATTTAAATTAATAAAAATAGTAATTTTGATTTTCAGAATTTCACGAAATTGCAGAGTACAAATAATAAATCGTCAGACTATTTTGACTTTTCAATTTTCGAATTATAATAATATTATTGTGATTTAAGTATTTTTGTTTGGATTATCAACAGTTATATTAATCGTAAACGATTATTAAATAAGTGTATAGTGAATACGTTATAGGCGATGACGACGACGACGACATGCAGTAAAAGATCGTATAATCAACATCGATTATATTAACATTATAAATTAAATATCATTATTATCTACATGGTATTATATTATGGAGTGGACGAAAATAAAAATAAATAGTAAAAAAATAATTTTTGTAATACGATTATATGCGTATTTATTGATTTAACCTTTTGTGGATGTCGGTTTTCTTGTGGGTCAAATGAAATTTGTTTTCTATTATATATTTTAATATCATAATACGCAATTAAGTGATGTCAATATCGTGTAATAATATATTATAAAAATAATTATTACGATTAAATTACTAATTACGTATTACAAAATATTATAATATTTTCAGTCGTGTATATTTCGTTATTATTAATATTTAGGTATTATAAATAAAATATTAGTATTTTTTTTTTAAATATAAATTATATTAATAACGATGATGTATACCTATAGCAAATCGACCTCAATATAATATGTATAATTGTTGTGTATTTTATAATCGATATTTAAGTTACTCGTTCATATTACATATTATTATTCTAAAATTGTATATGCAATATTATGTGTTTTATATTTAAATATAGCGAAATCGTTTGAAAAAAAAACGCATCGAATATAATATACGAGTATTTATAAAAATTCGTCGCGTTAAATTTGATCAGTATATTATAACTAATTATTATAAAAAATAATATTATATTGTTGTACTTACGCGATTATGATGCGATATTTGAAACTTGAACGATCTAGATCCCGTCGTAATAATGAATATTCTACTGCAATTTTACGACATATAATGTATAGACGTATGAAACATTTCAAAGTAAGATAATATTTATTATGGTATTCGGACTTTTAAAAATAAAAAGTACAAATTATAATAATATAATATACGATTTGATTTTGGATTTTCGTATGATGCGTTTTTTTTAAATTTCGATTTGTTAATTTTTGTATTAATTATTAATATTATAATCATAAGCGAAACTAGACTATTTCATTAGGCAGGCTAAAATATACTGAAATTCCATTCCCATAAAATTTTTTTACAATATATTCTAAGATGTTTTTACAATACCCAATCATAGAAACGCGTAATTTTAATTAAATTTTTATTAAACTTGAATTATTTGACAATCATATCTAAATAATAATATGACATTATGACTTATTATACATACAATTTTATTCTATCTTATTTCAATATTTGTATATACAGAAATTCTGTCGAGTGTTGACACTAGGTCAAGCCACGGTCTGACCTATAGTTTCGCCTATGTGTATAGGTATTATAAATAATATATTGTAACATAATGCAATAAAATGAGACGCGATTTTTCATTTACATTTTTCTAACCGTCCTTGTGTTTATTTTATAATATTACGATGAGTCTATATACGTATTTTGGGATGTAGATTACATCGAGTATTTTATAGTGATATAATAATATTATATTGCATATTTCTTGAAAATTGTGTTTTTACAACTGAGTCAATATTATATCTCAGGACAACAGCAATTATTGAATACTTTTACTTACGATTGTTCAAAATTTAAAACTTAGTTTTCGATGTTAAAATACGTATTGTTATATTATTTTATAAAATAGGTAGATTTAGGTATTTTGAAATGTTCTCTAGATATAAAAGAAATTATATTTTAATCCTCCTCCTTATATACATAGGTACATATTTTACATTCAATTCGTTTAAATATCGCACTCTACAGTTATGAAAAATCCTAACAGAACTGAACATATTTCACTGTATTACGAATTTTTAATAAAACAAAAATAAATGAATTATCTGAAGTATGAAAATTAGGAAACGTAGAATAATTCTAACAACGTTGACGCTTAATAGTTTACATATTATAATGTTAGGTTTAACTTTTTCAATGCCCATTCAGTACAGTAGTAGGTACCTATATTTATTATATATTTTATCAAAATTTTATTTATTTTTTTAAAATTAATCATTAAATGATTTAAAAATTACACAGTGTAAAAACTGGCTAATTTAAATTCATTTTTCACACGAATTGTGTACTCAACCAAAACGCACGATGGACAACAACTCTGTAACACGTATACAATACGAGTAGTTTAATAAAAAAAATTACAATACGTCTTATATTATTATGTAAGAAGTAACAAGAAACGACGTATACAACATGACAAAATAGAATATTATAATAGGTAGGTATATCATCTCAGTAAGACGCGTTTTCGTTCAGTACACGTTTTTCTTTCCCATCCGACCTATATTTTAGTTCACCACTTCTTATAATGTTATGTTACGACTTACGAGTATATTGATTGATTTTTCTTATTATTTAACATTTAATTTATCTAGTCATTCAGTATAGTAGTCTACAACAAGATAATAAATTCATCAACCAATCATATTGGAAGTGGGGAACTTGAACTACGATATGGGAAAATCGAGGAATTATAGTTAAGAGAGAATAACGTGCATATCAAAATTTTGTGATGATCTTATCTGTTTTGTCATGGTGTACAAAAATGTACAATAATTAATGGGAATACAAAAAATGACTTAATTGCATAAAATATTGTGTGCGCATGTGAATAAAGACACAATATTTAGCGTTATTCACTTTCAATATAATGACGATGATCATGACCTGTAATTTATGTTATTTTTATACAGATGTCAGATATAATATAAAAACTTGAGATTTAGTTAGATTTATATACGAGAATAACTACTGATACAAATGGCGTTCGCCTTTTAAGCTTTTAACATTTTCACCAAAATATTTTAATCTAGTTTTGAGTGTATCGAATTATGAAAAGTATTGTGAGATACATAAGATTATTCAAAATTTTATTTATTAACTTATTACTATTCGGGTTAATATTGGTTAAACGTATAAATCAAAATGGTTACCTATAAAAACTATATTAACCTATATTTGGATTTCTGATTGAAGCAAAGAATGTATTGGTTTTACAATGATGTGCGTTTTTTTTTTTTTTTTTTTTTAGTTTGTATTAAAACACTTTTTTGACCAGAATTCATGATTACCACGAATAACGTCTAGTTAGTACTTTATTTAGGCCATTTCTAAATTTTTTTAAATGTATTCAAAAAAAGAAAAAATCTATAATAAATGACGAAATTTTACAATATTTATATGGAAACTATGATTTTGAGTTTTTAACAAATTAGTTTTCGAATATGTTACGGTAACTCAAGAAATATTACACTTTGAGAATTGAAAATTTTATTGAGAGCTTAAAATAATATGTATAATACATATAAGTGATAAAATTTTGGAATCGTTACGCTAATATTTCGTGAAAATAGAAAATTTTTTAAACTTCCTAATTTGGTTATTTCTTTCTGATTGGTTGATAAAATTGGGATTTTTGGGTTTTATACGTTTGAAAATTATACAGAAGTATTGAAAATTCATTAGTTTAGTTCCAAAATATTTCGAAAATCGCAAGACTCAATTTTTTTTTTATTCGTTTAAGGTTGGAATATTTATATGAAAAATTAGTAATATCTTAAGGAATACTTTAATTTCGACGAATTTTGATATCGTTTATTTTGCTTTACAAGATATGAATTATAAAATATCATATAATAAAGACTTGAAAATTGTATTGAGTCCTCTCATGGAAATTGAACATGCATTACGCTATTTTGAAACAGTTACATTATTATTATGATGCATATTATTATGTATATGCATGTTAATAAATATGTCAACATTAAAATCGCTAATTTATAATCACATACTTATTATTTGATCGAATTTAACTCGAAATGGTTATTTGGAATGTGAAAACACATCGCATTCAAATCTTAATCAAAATACAACACAAATCACAATTATCTATTCTATTTCCACGACCGTATCCGCGTTTTCTTTGTAATTTAGTAAATTTCGGGTATTCTTATAGGGACGTCGCGAATTTCGAGCGTTTCGGGTGCGTCAAGTCCCGATTTTAATCCGATCAAAGACCTTGAAGTATCCTTCAAGGGTGGTCGAATAATTTCAATAATTTCATTTTAAAACACGATCGCAGTGCCGGCGGCGCGGCCGACTATACTCGTATATACGACGGACGACGCAGACAGGTTGACGTCGGCGATTGGCGAGAAATAATAATAATAATAATAATAATAATAATAATAATAATAATAATAA
>JAIUCT010000001.1:3504043-3526933 GCA_021307375.1 Tetraneura akinire | reverse complement strand
AATAATAATAATAATAATAATAATAATAACGTCTAAGAGTGAACAATAATATTACACATACGGGACGCGATTTCAGTCGTGCAGTAACCGACGCGACGATTTACGCTCGTGCACGTCGTGTGCGTATTGCAAACGCGCGTTTCCGGGCCGCGCGCGAGTCAATTATTAATTAAATAAATAAATTTTTAAATCGAATTTTTTTTTTTATTGGATATTTTTACCCGTTATACTCACGAGTTCGCGACACCCCGTCCGAGTGTGCGAATTCCGCGTTACGCGCCGTCCGCAGCAGATCCACGCTGAATCCACACAGATGACGCCCTAACCAGGAGCCGTCGAACGAACCCGAGGTAAAAATCCGTTTTTGAAATACCTTTTTTTTTTTTTTTTTCATTCAGTTCCGAGATTTTACGATTTTACCTGGATTCGAGCGATAATTGGCGGTTTCTTTTTTTTTCTTCTTTTCTCTCGGTCATTTCGTTCATTTTTATACGCGTTATTTGAATTTTTACGCTCGTGAATCCGATTACAATTGTCATTATTTTAATTAAAATGAAAAAACACAACGCCGAGAAAACGAAACCGGATCGTTTAATAAAAATTCAAACTTTTATGCTTTTCTCTGCTGTGACACAATGACGCTAACTAATATAACAATACAACCCGTGTGTTATTATAACGTACGAGTATATAAAAAAAAAAATGAAAAAATAAAATAAAAATTAATAACGCTCGTATATTACACCAAAAGTAATTACGCCAATTTTTATGCGTTTTTTTTTTTTTTTTTTTTTTAATTAGTTTTATATTATACTTTTTATAGTCTTGTTGATCAAACAATGACGTTAATGTACAAATTTGTTTTTCTTAACTTTTCACGTAAAATAATACTTTATAATTATTATTTTAACACGGAAAACGGTTTGATTAACACATCGAGCATTATAATAATTATACACGTAAACGAATTTTAGTATAAAAATGTAAAAAAAAAAAAAATTTTTATTGGTTAGGTATTTTTTTTTTATAATATTTTTTGTCCGAAGAAACGTTAGACTCTAATTTCGTGATTATCGTATATGTACCCATAATATTATATACTACCTATATTTACATATTATAATGCAATATTCTCATATTTTAGCGTTTTACGTTAGATTAATATTATTAAATATATAGGTAGGTATATTAAAATTATGTACATATAGACTCGACTGGTCGGATTTATTCGTTGCGCAAACAAATTTAACAAACGCGGTTTGTACGAGTAAAATGTAAATCGAAAATATGTAATCGGACGCAGAATAATTTTAAATGAAATTCATTATCTTAGCGTTAAATACACACACACATTGTGATTAATAAATTTACGACGCTAAGTTTTACGTCGATATTTTCTATTATTTAAATCGTAATTATTATTATTATATTACACACGCTTCTTTGTAAAACGAACGTATTATTTGTATATTAAATTATTATTAACACTCGCGTTTGATTTGCGACGATTCATAATATTTGGAATATTTTATTTCTTCAGAATAATTATTATATAAGTATACTTTTTAAGCCATCGGAGTGATTAAAAAAATATTTCTTACGTTTCTACTGACGTGCGAATATTACAAAATATTCAAAATATTCAAAATATTATAAATATCGCCTAGTCTTTTCTGTCAAAGATTATATTCTTGTATATTATATAGGTGGACTTTCTCGTCGTCGACCTTTTTACGCGTGGTCGTAGAAGAACACCGATGGTCACGCGTCCATCAAGTTCAAGGTGTTTATAATAATAATAATAATTAATAATATATAATTATTATCGTTACGTTAAACGAATCCCGTTATAATAATGTCATTTTGAAATCGAATCCTCGCGCGGTGAATGTTTTATAGAAACGAACGATTATAATAAAAATCTATAAATTAGATATGTTATGATATTATCGAAACGGAACGACTAATATAATATGAAAAAATGTATATTATAAGTATTATAATATGTAACGATTATAAATAGTTATATAATAATTTATTATCGTTATTAAAAATTATATATTTGAAATCGACGACAGCCTTGAGGTCGGTTCAAGTTTAACGGAATCCTCCTCTCGACGTATTGATATTTTTCATTATTATTATTCGAGAAATTCGATGCAAATTATGTCTAAAATATTATTATTAAAATCTCGGCGTCAACGGTGTAAATTATTTGCGATCATTTTGTTACGAAGAATAAAGTCAACGTGTTCCTACGGAATTCCTTTTGTTTCGTTCTCGTGTCGCAAATCAGCTGCGCTGCCGTTGCCAGTTACGATATTACTATATTATATTATTATAATAATATAATATTATTTCATTTTTTTTTCTTTCTTTCTTTCATCGCCGGTACATTTATTATACTTATCTATACGCGGCCATTTTGTTTTCTTCGTGATTTAATTTTCTCCCCGATTTTATACTGGTAGTACGACTGGAACAATAAAAATTATATCCACAATATATTATTATTATTATTATTATTATAAAAAAAAAACATAATAATAGTAAATAATATATTATATAATCATATTATGTTATTATAATTTATTATGTTATATGTAATACATACGAGAGTATAAAAAGTATAAAAAAAAAAAATCCCATATGAAATATTTCAAGTAAAAAAGTGAATATTTCAAATTTTTAACCATAAAAAAATTTATCCATAATACAATTTATACGAACGAGGTATTTTTTCGATTATATAATAGTATAATAACGTAGTTTTTTACTGAATTTTTCTCTTGTAGTTTATCTTGATTTTCTTTTGTTACTTTTTCTCTGTCAAGGTTTCCTTAGTTCTTCAATTTTTCATGTTATTTTATTACTTATTTACGTATATACGCAAATGATATTAATCAAATACAAATTTGACAATTTTATTCTATTCAAACACGTCATATTACAATTAAATTACTTTTAAAATAATTTGTATAACAAAGGACGCCTTCTTAATTACAATAAAATATAATATTGTTTTTATAATCCATTTTAAGTGCCAGTGATAATATCATATTCTGATATCCATTTGAATTAATAATAAATATTGAATGAAACGTAGTATAAATTTTATTAGGTAATTAAGACGGTATTAATGTAAAATGTACACACTATCATTATTCTGAATATCTTCACGCACAACTATATAGTAATAAATATAATAACATTATTATACAAAATTTACATAATGTCGATAAATTATTATTATCACACAATTTCATTCAAATTTTCAAAGTGGAAATTTGTATGATTCATTAATAATATTTTGCCAATTTATTGTAATATAGTTGTAGGTACTATGCTATCAATTTTACATAATATATAATTTATAATATATCAAATAAATAGTTAATATATCATTTATTTATTTTTATATAAACGAAAAATGTAAGTATATAAATATGTTGACTATAACTATTTTAAAATAAAATTATGATGTGCTTATTACAATATAATATGCTGCAGTTTCTATATGTCAATTTATTATTATTTTGGTTACCTAAAAAACAAACCAAATTTCAATTCAATTTTTAAAAAATAAGTGTGAATATCAGATATAATATAAATTATAATTGTATATGTATATCGATCGTGTGATTGAATGATATAATTGCAAGAATTTTCTGTTGGTAGGTCTATATACTATACAGTCTTATCTCGTATAGAATATTATTTTTTTAATAGATATAAAACGCACATATTTATCTTATTATAATAATTTTATCTCTACGTAATATTAATAATTACGTAGAGATAAAATTACTAATTATTATTAAGTAAATTATGATTATTTTTGAAAGCAGTGTTTATAGCCGCCACTCGTAGGCTCAATAATTTATCATCCTTATTGTATAAACGTAAATTATATACCGCGTGTTTGTAAACAAATGTTTAAAAATCATAAAATTTTGATAGTTATATAAGTATAGATATAATATAAATATTTTCATTACAATAGTAAAGGCGTTATATGTTTTTAAGTTAAGGAATTTTGTTAATATACCGTAATAATCTCTCGACGTTTGATTTACGACATTATTAATTTAACTTTAATTTACGCACTTATAAACATAAGTTTACATACGAAATATTTTTTAATATTTAATAATATTTTAACAGTCGTTTATAATATTATCGCATTTCAAAACGAAGACGACGTGTAAAGTTGTATTATTAAGGGCAGAATAATAATTATTGAGTATATTTTTATTGCATTAGACTGAACGTTAAGTTATTCGATTTTTACATAATTTTATTATTATCAAAAATAAATTACTGGGTTAGATTTTTACGTATAAATACGCTAAACTTGGAGTCGCGTTGACTCAACTGCGATATTATAATAATATCGTAAAAGTAGAACGCCGACCGAGTCTTGCTATTTTTCGTCAATTATTTTTTTTCTTCTATATTATATGTATAATTATTTATTAATATTTTGATGACTCATAATTAAATATAATAATATATTATTATAAAATAATATTTTTCACCGGGGAAAAATGTATAATAATAAAAATTAAATTTGTCTAAAACGGAATAAAAATAATGACAATATATCAATAATTATAACCGCACATTTATAATATACTCGTATGTATACGTTATTATTTATTACGATATTATTCTGTATTGAAACAGCTACACACGCGTTTGTCGACAATTTGACATCGACACTATTATTTTTCGACCAAATAGTTTTGTACCTAAAAGTAATAATATGGTATAGTATAATACCGCGGTTACGTGTATGCAAACACGCCACCGTCGCCGTCGTTGCGTTTCATATTGTGTTTGTTTTCGAATAAATATAATTATTTTTATATGTACACGTATTATAATATAATGTATATATTATAAAGCGAAAAAAGTTGAAATCCGTTTTCTACTCTCGTGTCCAGTACTCAAACAACGCGAGTATAAAATGTAATATTATACGGATAAATGATGGTCGTGTTTATTTAAACATTTTTGAGGGAGTTAAGTTTCTCTCAATTATGAGTACAGTTCGTTCGAAGTATATAGTGTGAGAACTTAAGTCGCTTTAGTAAACGTGTAGAAAATCCTGGTAAAGGGCTACATCATTTTATAAAGTGAAATGGGGTTATAATTATTCGCTCTTTTAGCCTCCTGAGATTATTGCCTATAATATGATATGACGTATGGATTTTTCGAAAAATTCCTTTGCTTTGAAATAGAAATTCACTCCTAAAGGATACCACACGCTGATTGAGCATGAGCACAGATTTAATTGATTCGCCGGGACAAAAACCAACAGAAAACAATAGGATTTCGCGCATGAAATCAATACACTATAATTTCGGTTCGTTCGAAATTCGTTTCACGTTTATATACGAAATTACAATGCGTGTAATACGATTATTATCGAAATATATTCGATGGAAGAGCGCAATATCGTCAATATCCCATACGACGACGTCATATAATATGTGGAATGACCCTGCGACCGTCGGCAGACGATGGACGCTATCGCACCCCGGCGATGACGAATGATTTCGCCGAGATTTCAAAGTCAGAATATTCGGTCACCTTGACTCGAATAAAAACGCGCGTACGACTGCTTGCCGATCGTATTCGCGGTTTACGACCGAAGATCGTCTGCCAAGTATTTTTTTATTTATTTTTTATTTTATTTTTTACATCAACGGGCACGGTGCGGTCACCGGAATGTATAATATGGGAGAAAGTAAAAAAAAAAATAATAATAATAATAATAATAATAAAATAATATACGATTAGTATACGCACTAGTAAAATATATACGCATCTTGTCCAGCGCAAGTTTTTCCGCTACGTCGTTTGTTTGAAATTTCACGCACGCGCCATTGTAAAATATTCCTTGTGCGCAACGTATAAACAAGAACGATAATACACGAGTATAATATTTTGATTGTAATAACGTTATTATTATTTTCAAACTGTGAGCGAATAATCGAACGAAATGTGTGGCGAAAAAAAAAAACGAACACGATAATAATATTATAATATACGCGTGTATTATAAAATTATACTAATTCAATACCTAATAATGTGTGCAATAATACGGACGCGAGTATTAAACGTGAACGTTTTTCTCGTAAAAAATATTACTAAGTTCGATACAAACTGAACCAGCACAGCACGATTGTATAACGTAATTTACGATAATCCTAACGAATTCATTAACGTATAACTGTAATTTTTTCTCGGTATTATCGTTCTGGTATAATTATTTATTATGTCTTTATAATAATAATAATAATAATAATATAATAAAATAACGCGATATCAAATAATAAAGAAAAAAAAGAAAGAATTAATAAATCGATCGAATATTTAATATAATATACCGATTGTTTTATATATTTTTAAACTCTATATTCCTCTTGCGTCCGATTATTAAAATTACAATTTTCAGGTTAATAATCATAAATCCGCGCGCGAATTACGAACAACCAACTCTCTGGTACGTGAAGAATTTACCATTTACGATTTACGTACGAGTATTATAATATTTGTAACACATTTCATATTATATAAATGACCCGAAAACGATTGTAATATGCACTACTATAAGTTACAAGCATACTTTATTGTATATATTATGATATTATACAACGGAAAAAGCATTGCAGGCGAGATTTACAATATTTTTATTGTAACAACATGGCATATGACCGTTAAGTCGATTAGAATTATGATTTCATATATATATTAAAAGTCTGTAGTCCTGAGTTTGGGAGAGGAAGGACGAAGATGATAATATTTTATAGTGGGAACAGGGGAGGCAGACGTCTGAAATATCATCCTTCCCTCTCGGAGATATTTTTTTTTTTATTTTTGCGTTTTATACCATCTCGAGAACGCGTTATAACAGCTTGCTTTCAATATAATATATACGCACTCAACTCGTATTAATGTGTATCTGCGAGTACATTTTTCGCAAAAAACCGGTTCGCCTGCGACGATGGATGCTGCGACGAAACGACTTTTTGCCGTATCCCGTATTATATTATTATATTCTCGAAGCCAGAGAGAGAGAGAATGGTAAAAAATAAAATTAAAAATTACACATAATCGTATATTGTCCGTCGTGCGGGCGAGGTCGCAATTTTACCGCTATATAATACGTATAGTCATTCGGGTTAGCAGACAACGCGTCCCAACTATTAATAATAATAATAATAAATAATAATAAACAATATAATATTAATAGAAACGTTAACTTTTTTTCAAAAAAAAAAAGAAATAATAATTAAATTTGTTTTTCTTCGTTTTGATTGATTACAGGGTTGAAGCAGTAACAGTAGCCAGCAGCAATATCATCATCAGTGACCACGTTATATATATAACATAATATAGCGGAGTCGAAAAACGAAGACGACGACATGGTGGCGTCCGCGGACCGCCGCGAGAGTTTCGCCGCGGACAATAATATGTTCCACCAACGGAAGACTGCCAACGGCGGCGGTAAACAGGACAAGTCGTCTGACGTGGCCGTGTACACGATATCCGTGGTAAGTGGCTACGATAACCAGGGCTTCAAGCAAGACGACCAGTCCGGCGACGGAGGCCTGTCGAAACCGCCGCCAATCGGCGACTACGATGCCGCCGAAGATCACTTGCCTGGAAAAGGCAAGTATAAAATGTCACCCAAAGAGAAGTGGCGGATCCTGAAGAACGTGTCCACCATCAGCCTGGCATTTATGGTCCAATTCACCGCGTTCCAGGGCACGGCCAATCTGCAGAGCTCGATCAACGCGCGCGAGGGCCTAGGCACTGTATCCCTGTCCGCCATATACGCCGCGCTCGTGCTCAGCTGCATATTCGTGCCGACGTTCCTAATAAAGCGGCTGACCGTCAAGTGGACGCTGTGCTTGTCCATGTTGTGTTACATACCGTACATCGGAGCACAGTTTTATCCTCGGTTTTACACGCTAGTGCCGGCCGGCGTCCTTGTTGGCCTGGGCGCTGCACCCATGTGGGCCGCAAAGGCCACGTACCTTACTCAGACCGGCGCCGTGTACGCCAAACTCACCGACCAACAGGTGGACGGTATTGTCGTCAGGTTTTTCGGCTTCTTCTTTCTGGCGTGGCAGACGGCCGAACTTTGGGGAAATCTCATCTCCTCGTTAGGTAAATATAAGCTGAAATACTAACTTTACTTGTACTCGAGTGGTCAAGTATAACTAACTTATAATATAATATTATTGTGTATTATTAATATTTTGAAAACTTACAAAAATGGGCAATTTAGAATTTTAGATAGTATATAAAAGTGTAATGTATATAATATTATCACTTTATCATCAGACAGTGTTGAATTCAAAAAATAATTTTACGTTGTATTTTTTAAGGGCCTAAAGGATATTAAAGTGGTTTTCAAATCAAATTTTAGATCAAACATAGAATAACATACTTTTGTAGTGTTTTTTTTTTTTTTTTAATGCGATATTTTTTCTTCAGATTAATCGAATATGATAATATACAATTATTATATTTCGCTTTAATATTTTGAATGCAACATTGTTCAATAAATCTTCTCTATAAGACGTACCTACTAGGTCATAAATTAAATATATAGTGATGTTGACTTGTTAAGTAAAGTAATTCGACCGTCCATACGCTTAAATACGGTCATTAAATATTCCGTGGTTGTATGTACCACCGATTAATTATTACAATAGAACGATGAAATCATATTCGATTATTGCACATTAGTACATTACAGTCACCACTTGTTTGTTTACATTATAGGTGTGTTATGACCATGAATATACATAACATTTTATCTGATTGGCCTTATTAATCTATTATATTAATATACGCCAAAGTAAATAATATCGCTTATGTACGTACGCAAATAATATCATTGAAATATGAAATTCAATTTGCACTATTGGATCGTTTTCAGATGGGTATTCTTTGCCCTCCTCCCTCCGACTTAATAATATGTCGTCGCACACATCACATTTAGAAATGTCAAGGCAGCGTATTACGCATATAATATGATATAATATATCACAAGACTTGTCACAATTTCCCTTCCCATGCTTTTAGTCATTATATTATATTGTTTACATTAATCGATCTGCGGGGTCGTTTTGTAAAACGTGAGTTTTGAACCTGCACCCGAACCGATCATTAAGTCGCTTATAAATGAAAACATTACACCGACGATAACGAAAACACTAATTTATCTTTTGAATTTTTTCGACTTGGACATCCACAAAAGAATAAAATAGAATTTCAACGCGCTGATTATACGGACGCTTATTGATAAAATTATAATTTAAACACTAACTATAATTCATTATTATTATAGTGTTTAAATTTCACAATAACCCTGAACAAACTGTATAAAAATAAAGCGTAAAGTATCTAATATGTGATTTCACACGCTTTATGAATTTTACAAAAAAATAGCTCACACAATTAGCCCATATTATTAATAATGGTTATATAACGAAATAGTATAATAGTTAGGATTTTACAAACAATTTATTATCTTAAGGTCCCCGGTCGTACACTACGACGAAACACGTCCGTTTTCATTGAGACTATATGAAATTATATCATGCCAAAACCGGAGTGTACCTATATAACCGATGAAGTAAACTGACGAAGAAAAATGTCGATTTTGGGTCATACTCACTTGGGTTTTCGCACGACGTGTTTCATCGTCACAATGAAAACTGGCGTGTCCATCTTAGTATCGTATAATGTACCCATGTATGGTCTATGGTTTTTAAAGTCTGGACGAATGATCATTATTATTTAAATACGATAACATTTTTTTTACACGAATTGTGTACTAATTTAAAGTCAACTAAATGTTTTAAACGCTTATTATGATAATATGTTATTTCCACAATAAGCGTTTGTATTGGATTGATGGGTTAAAAACCTCATAGAAATTGTAAGACAGAAACCGTAATTTCCTGATTCTTACATAATATCATCACGATTTACTAATAAATAATGTTATTATATGTAAGATCGTAAACGTTATGATTCATATTGTAACATTAAATACTTACAACAGTTTTTTTTTGTACACCAAGTGTTATCTAGTGGTGCCCACGGCGGTGGAACTGGCGACAACAGCACTATGTTATCCGAAGAGGAATTACGATTGTGTGGATCAAACTTTTGCGTGATGGGAAACCATGCAATTGATAATTTGGAAAGGCCGCCGGATTCAGAAATATTCGAGATAAGCACCATATATCTTACCTGCATAGTTTTGGCTACCATCATTATAGCCTTGTTTTTGGATCCTCTTTCCAGGTAAAATATACAATATTACTTATTATACTGTGTAATTATTATTGTCGGTCGGTTAGTGAATTTCTCAACGTATAATACGTGTTATAAAAAAAAATACAAAAAAAAAAAAAAATAGATTAGGACGTATAGTCACATACGTATATTATTATTAACGTTATCATTGAAACCTACCAGATCTCGTATACAAAACGGTGATAAAAAATTATTAGAAAATAATCAAACGAATGGTTATGATAAAAAAACGGCAGTTCCAGGGGCGGTTCCAGAGACTTGGTTGGGGGAAGGGGGTGTCAAGTCAAAATTTTGGAATAACTTTATAACAAAAAAAAAAAACACAAATTTTTACTACCATATTTATAGGTACGTAAAAATGTAATTTTGTTTTTAACAGTATACAATTTTTTTAAATACGGTCCTGGGAGGGGGCCGTGGCCCCTTGGACCCCCCTGGAACCGCCTCTGGGCTGTTTAACACGAAATGATAAATTAAAATAAAAAAAAAAAAAAAACATTTATTATTTGCTTAATTGCTTTGGTCTGTTTGTTTTTTTTTTATCCAAATTCCAAATATATTGAATACGTCATAATGTTAGTTATTATATAAAATAATTTTTTATGCAAATATCAATATACCTACTAAACGAACGTTACGTTTTAGAGATACCGCGCGTTTATTTTAAAGAAATTGTTTTGATAAAAAAAAAAATAATCTTAAATGAAATATTATTCTCAGCCATACACCAGTTTGTACGTGATTTTAAGTAGTACGCGTCATGTAATAATATGCAGCAATACAGGTAGGTAGTTAGAATAACTGAAAATAATTATTATTATTTGTGGTAATATAATTACTCGTAATATTTTGAAATTCATCGGTTCGGTTGAGCAAATCGTTTTTGTTCTAATTTACATAAGAGCACTCTTGTTAATGTTCAATAATACGATATGGATCACGATGGAATATAGTTGAATAAATACATTTTGAAGCTGATAAAGCAAACCCAAATGATAAACTGATCTTACGAACAGATAGCTGTATAGTCCTCAGTACGTTATAATACTTATTATTCCCCGTGTTGTATTAAGACAATTTTGTTTTTTTTTTTTTTATCATTGAACAATTTAATTCTTTGTGCTTACCACATGTATTCCGATGTGCACTCACTGTGACTTATTTTTATGTATTTATTAATAGGTAAGTATAAAAAGTCATTTGACCTTGACGTTGGTCTACCTGATTCGCGACCAAGTCTCTCCTCAAGACTCGAGCGTATATATAATATACGTTATTGCCAATCGCGTATCTGACTGAACCGTTATCAGCAGGATAATCTAATAAATTACAAATATAATAATATAATATTATGATTATTTTAATTATTATAATACACTTATTAAATATTAACACATACGCATTATTCGATTACGAGTCGTCTCCGCGTTATTACACTACAGTTGTAATTTTATATCATATAATATATTATGTTCGTTTAAAATGCAAATCATTTTTTAATTGCATGATTTAACAACTTTTCCATTATACGCAATCATCGAATTTGTATAGAAAAAAAAAAAAAAACATAATTTATTTTGATTGAGTACGGCATTTTTAATAATTATATACAATATTATATATATATATACACACGTACTACACCATTATTCGTATATATACCTAGCTTAAGTCGGGTATATGATGCAAACGGTTACTCGATTCGAATATACACGTTATCATTTTTAACAATGTCATTAATAGTATAATATCAATACGTGCATATAATAATTAAAACTATTAATTTTCATTATCATAATATATAATATGAAAATAAACGTTTATAAATTTAATATGAGAATATGATATTCATACACTATAATAATATATTACGTTAATTATATATGTATGATGTTTGGGAATTTAATATGATTTCATGGAATATAATATTATATTATTGTATTATGTTCAACAGAAGCGATCAGTTTATACTGTTTTGGAAATGTTTAACTGTTATAGTTTTTTTTTTTTTTTTTTTTTATGTATTTTATACTTGAAATGTTCAATATCACTTCGGATTCGATATGGTATAATTATTTATATATAAGATTGTTTTTCGATTCAAACAGTTATACTTTTCATTATAAAAATATAAAAAATATCCAATCAATATACAATATTATCGATGCAATTTTACACTATTTTTAAATGTATGTATAATATTTTTTTTAAAAAAAGCACATCAGCTAAATTCTATATAATTACGCAAAATATACGAAAATAATAATCCTCGGTTGTCGAAAAATATGAGCGCATAGCATAAAGTCCAGTGGAAGTTAGGTTAGTAGTCCATACACCTCAAGTATGCTATTAGCCGATATATTTTGCATATAATATGACAAACGTTTGCGTTAGGTCTAATATTCTCTGATCGGATGGCCGCGAGTCATGTTTTCTCGAATAGACGTTTTGCCTCGAGTACCATTTATGGTTTTCGCTATATATTTTTTTACGCGTGTTTGACTTCTTTTCTCTCTCTCCCTCTCAAAATCCACACTAACTTCAAGGTGTGCGTACGAAGTAAATAAAATTCGTTACGTATATGCACTCATAATTTACGTATATGTTGTGTTTACGCGAAATCAAAGCCCTGAAGGCGATTCGGGTTCGGCGAAAAACGTGCATACGGTTTGCCAAAAACACGTCATATCTTCTATTACTTCCGTGTGTATAGATAAAAATATAATGCGACAAAATAAAACGTTGAATAGATTCCGAATTTTTTGCATTATATTTCGCGTGGAAATCGACGCGTAAGTATCGTATACGAGTTTTATATTCAATATTGGTATCCATACGTATACGTATGTGTTATAATACGCGTATCGCGGTTATTATGGTTAGGTTATCTTCGCTCGTACTTACGCGACACCACATTCGGAGAAAGTCAGTCGCACGCCACCACGCGAATAATATTATAATAATTTATAACTCGTAGCAATGTCCATTGTTTATACCACCGCGTGTTATTGTGATTGTGTGAGGGGTTCACGCTGATTCGAGAAATCGCGAGCGGAAACGAAGCGTCGTTTTTCACCCGCAGTGGAGTCCCGCCGACGATGATGAATTTATTATCACAAGGAAAAGATGACGAAGCCACAATATAATTCGATATCGAATAATAATAATAATAATAATAATAATAATAATTCCTGTTTGACGATCGAAATATTTATATGATAAACTCGTATTGTAATCATTTTTCATTTACAAAAACCGTTTCTACAACGCGTAATTATTTTTATCTTTTCCATGACATCTGGACACGCTAACAACTACTGCTTACCTTCAGGTTTACCGTAACGCGTAATCTTTCAGTTATAAGTTATGAATTTATGATTATGATTAATAATTAATAAGTAATAATACCAATAAACATATTATTGTTATGACTTATGAACGCGGATCTCTGATAAAATAATACGCGATGTATATTTAAATATGTAAATATCGTCGTCGTCGACGTTATCGTTATACGATAAACGTTGTCGGTAATATCGCGGACAAAGATCCCGGAAATAAGATTTATTTTTTCTATAATACTTACGTAAACGATGTTCGACGATGACCACAGAAGCTTTCAATAAAATGTTATTCGCGAAATAAAAAACGTGACCGAATGACATAATATAGAGTAATATTAATAATAATAATACTTTATAAAGATGAATGGAATGAATATTATTATTATTATTATTATTATTATTATTATTATGTATTTTATTGTTAAATATAATATTACATAAATTTAATATAATACATTAATACGTCTTTGGCCTAATCCTTATTGAAATAAGATTCGTCAATCGGCTCACTGCGCACAATACATATAAATATATAATAAAGGAACCATTATGGTATACAGGGAAAGGACGAATAAAAGGCTTCGACTACCATTACAGTGTACCACAGTATGCTGGTAACGTGTTAACGAACACGACGTTATTGTAAAGTTTTATTTTTCATTTCTTTCGGTATATGAAAAGAAACGAAACACGTTCATAATACTTTTTGTGGTGTTTGTAATAAAATAATAATAATAATAATAATAATAATAATAATAAATAAATTATAATAATAAAAATAATAATAATAATAATAATAATAATAAAAATAATAATAATAATAATAATAATAATAAATAAATTATAATAATAAAAATAATAAAAATAATAATAATAATATATGCATAGTAGTTTTAAGTTTTCGTTCGTGATTTCTAATAGAAGATAGCGCATTTAAATACAATACGGTATAAGCAACATTTTAGATCTATTATCTAACGTATTATAGCGCGTAAAAAATTATTTTTAATTATACATAATAAGCGTGTTTTAGATAAATAAAACAAATTACTGGCGATATATGCGCACACTCTACTTGTTTAATAAAATATTATATTCAAATAAGTTACGTCTTTGGATAAAAATTAATTAACCTTCATACGCATAAAGTTCAAACGCAATTAGGTATTATTATTATTATTTTTTTTTTTTTTCAATTCTATACAATATAGTATTGCACTTTGTAGTTGTTACACAATATTTTTAAATATTTTAATTTTATTAGACGTACAATTCAAAAAAATATGCCAAAAAATATTTTTATCGAAAAAAAATTGAATATTATAATGTATTTCATCGATTCGCCAGTTAAGTGTAGAAAAGCTTAACGATAATTTATTCTCACACCGGTAACTACTATAACTAAATTGTAAACAAGGTTAGATTAAGATTATTATATGGTAATATATTTTATACTTTGGAGTGAAAGTAATTTTTTATACTTAATATATTATATTTTGTATCGGATGTATTGTCTAATAAGGCAATACGCAATAAAATTGATCTATTGTTTATTTTTTAATATTGCTAAATTTACCGCAAACGTATTAGCAACAATTCGATAATTAAATAAATAAAATAAATTTAATATTGGTTATTATTATTATTATTTTTTTTTAGAAAATTATCTCTTTTTATTTCTACTATTTCATCAATGAGTATAGGTATAATATAAAATATCATAAATATTATAATATAATCTCATTATCTATTTACTATACATTTTAATAAAATTTTGCAATCAATAAAACAAAAAACAATTTAGATAGATATTAATAATTATTACCATATGGAACTTCTGCGATATTCATATACAAAATATTTTAACCATAATTTTATATTACGAGCATCAGAATTAATTTCTTAATCTATCCATTATTAAAGAGTTTTTTCATCTTAAATAACTCCGTTAAACTATGTATTAAGACTATGTAAACACTATAAATATACATTTTAAAAAGTAGGTTTGTATTGAATCGCTAATTTTATACTGAGGCGTATTAAAAATCATTGTTTTTTTTTTTTTTTTTAATTAGACGTGTTTGTACACATGTGTATTTTACTACAAACATACTTCTCACCAGTATAACATACAAGTGAATTTCTCATGGGCATTATATTATTTGCACATCGTTTCATTTGTTTTAAATTATGAAATCAATTTTATATATTTTAATTAGTTACTTCGACCATAATAATTAAGAAATATTATACGATTATTCGACTGTAAAATAACATAGAAAAAAAAATTACGCCTATATAATTAAACTATTATACTCGTAATTAAAAACGGAATTAATTTCGACCGTAAATTCGGTGATGGCGTGTTAGTTAAATTCAACAAATTGTTTTTTTTTTTTCACTATTACACGATATATAAATACACATGAAACATAAATTAATTTTCGCCGGTAAGAACACACGAGTGTAAATTAAATAAAACATAATAAAATATTGAACATTTTTTTTTTTTTTTTTTTGTAATATTTATTTTAAATTAATAAGTGTTCAATTATGTATGCGAATTTAAACGTAACCTAAAATAAATTGTCCATACGTTTTAATTTCATTTCCATATTTATGTCCATGTAATTATAATAATTAAATCGTGTAAAATGTGAGGTTTATTTTACTTCAATGACATAATTATTATTATTTTACCGGTTTGGTTTGTCATGAGTATTTTTATCATTGTATTATGTGTGCATTATTGTGTCCAAAAGGTTTATATAAAAACGATTTTATTTGTATTAAGGCCACAAAAATACTATTATGTTAGTTGATCTGATATTATAATAATATTACGCGTACCTATATTGTATTTTTTTTTTTAGCGTAAAATGTGCAATGTCAACAAAATAATATTCCGAAATTGGTTGAATAGAATATGTAAAATAATAATTATTATTCGGATATTTTATTATTTATATTTTTTCATCAAACGTCATATTCACAGTTTTATTTTACAAATATTCTGTGTCTTCATGTAATATATCTATATATATACTATACGCGTATTAAATAACAGTAACAGTCATCAAAAATTCATTTCCCAATAATTTTAAAAACAAAAACGAATTAAATCTTCACGATTGATCCTTCATCGTATAGTGATCAAAATACGTTTTAAATATTTCATATCGATTCGTCAATTATTCATTATTTATTATTCTTATACAATCTGTAAATAATAATTATATAAAAAAAAAAAATTTGTCGTGGTATTTTTTTCACGGTGTCGTCTAAAGAATGCTTTTTTTTTTTTTTTTTTTATACAATCGTGTACGTTATAATAATTATTTAGTCTTTGAAAAATCATTCATGCGTATTCTTAAATATTTCATAGTGTATACATAACTATATATTGTAATGACACTGATATACATACTTGCGTATGAAGTTACGACCGAGTATTGAGTAACTGCTACATGATGTGCAAAATTACATCGTAACTATTATATCTATGATTGGTCATTGTCGTTTATTTAATAATTTGTACTCATATCTCGTTCACGTTAAACACACACAAATTATAATATACGAAATCGATATTTCGAAATTTCTCCGATATAAACAAATAAATAACACATTGACGACATAAATATCGAGTGTATAATATACATAATATATTATGGTTTCATCTGAAAACATTTAATTTTTCGTTCGTAATAAAAAAATATATTATTTGAAGACTTTAAACGTATATTATTGATTATACTAACAGTAAGAAGTAATAGGTAACACATAATAATATATGGTCAATAAGGATATGTTTGATATTTTGATAGAAATTATAATTAACAATATACTCGTATTGTTTATGGTAATAACGTATTAGTGTATCGAAAGTTAAAATATAAAAACTATGAATAGATTATGCTGGGAAACAGATCGATTCAAATAATAATTTTCAATTTCAGCGGACAAAATACGTAAACGTTTCTATATATAATAAATATAATGAGACATACATTTTAAAACTCGTCCGCAAAGTTTATATTCTGTAGCCTTCGTCTGGTCTCGGAGGTCATCGCGCGTTGTACCTCAATATTCGAATTCTTGTCCGAGACATAATATTTTGTATAACTATTTCAAGATAACATTAATCGAATAGTTATTTAATACGATCATATTGTAAACATTAATCATAAATTATTATTATTATTATTATTATTATGTATTCACAGATATGGTGAGAAACAAAGGCGAGCCGATAGCCAAGAATTGTCTGGTATTCAACTGTTGTCTGCCACGGCTTATCAACTAAAAAAACCGTACCAACAACTTCTAATACCGATCACCGTTTGGATTGGAATGGAACAAGCGTTCATCGGAGCCGATTTCACGCAGGTCAGCAATCGCATACGAAATTCAATAATATTATAATATATTATACTATTATTGTCATTGCGCATATTGTATGGTCAATAATATAAAACGCGCGTACATTTGTACATATTTAATATTTGTACATCGATCGAGTAAACGTGTATATTATATTATTATATACCTTACAATCTACAAAGATATTTTATATCGTAAATATTATAACCGATATTAAACATTATACCGATACCGGGGTAGTGATCGACGCGCAATGAAGTTTTATAATTGTTTTAAGCGCACGCTATATACGAGTAGATATACGCATAGATCGTGCATTATCATTTTACATCTATATCATAATATAATTTTATATACTACGTATATAACGTTGGCTGCTTTCTCGCGAGTGTACAAATAAATTTTAAAATCGCGATATTTTATATTATATATTCTTATTATTGTTAGCGCATCAGTCGGGAATATAATAGGTAATATTATCGCGTTGAAGGAGCGAGAAAATAAATGAATAAAATGATAACAAAACCGGGGTATGGGGTAGATTATGTCTTTTATTTTCACCCTCGTAGATTGTATGCAAAAGTGTATAGTTTCACATAACGAGTGAAATAAAAAAATATAAAATTTGTACATAGTTCCGCCGCCCACGTGCGGGTATATAATAATATTATGTAGTTTCATACGCGTCTGAACAGGTAGGTCATAATGTCATGCATATATAAATATAATACTTATATATTCATGCAAGTTATACGACAATAATTGTCGTTAAATTAAAAAATAAAATAATAATACGTGCGCGATATAAAAATAATAATCGTAAGGTAAATAATTTAATAATAGCGTGCGGTATATATAGTTTGGTTTGAGCGAAGTAAAAGCATATAAAACGAGAACTTTCATGCTTGAATAATTACGATTCAAGGCGACACTGCCCCAGCGATTCGTATTTTTTTTTTTTTTTTTTTTTTTTTTTTTTTGTAAAACGGCGAAGAACGACGCGATAATGCCGCGCAGACTTAGATATGAAATACCAATAATATATAACGTATAAAATATCGTATTTATATATAATATATATTATATACGTCGTAGACTGTATAATATTTCGCAATAATTATATTATTATATTTTACTCGGCCATTCGTGCGTATGCTAATAGAACCTGATTTTCGACCGTTCTATTATAGGTTAGGTTAGTGTTATTCGTAAGTCTCGGGATCTGTCTTAAAACGGGCGAAATGTATAATATTATTTATATGTTATAAAAATTTATGTGGAATTTCACAATAAAAAATTTAACGTCTACGACGATTTTTTTTTTAAATATATTACATTAATAAGAACGACATTTAAAAATATTATATTATATTATATATTGTATTTTTAGGCTTACGTATCGTGTGCACTGGGCATTCCTTCAGTCGGATACGTAATGATCTGTTTCGGCGTCGTCAACGCAATATGCTCACTCTTGTTCGGCACCATAATGAAATACATAGGACGATTTCCGCTGATGGCACTTGGCTTCGTCGTCCATTTGATACTCATTTGGATCCTTGTCGTGTGGCGACCTCATCCCAACAATCCCAAGTTGTTCTTCACCATATCGGGACTTTGGGGCGTCGGCGACGCTGTTTGGCAGACGCAAATGAGCGGTAAGTCTATCCAGAAGTCATTTTTCCGCATGGCCGTGGCGTAATATGAATATAATATGATATAAATCTTACAAATAATGCAATATAACAATAATAAAGAAGTGTATGTAATTGGATACGTTTAATATTCTGTTGACTGGGAGTGAGAAGGACAAAAGTCGAAATATATACGTAAACTTTTTGGAGAAAATTGAAAAATAAAATTGACCAATTCTATAAAAACGTTTTATAAAAATGTTGGATTTTTTTTTTTTTTTTAATTTAATCAGACTTAATCTGATATTATTTTAACACGCGGAATACATTATTGATAAGTAAAGTGGTTTGACTAGTATAAATGGTCAAATATGCTCCATTTCGATGAAATTTGGCATTGGCACTCTATTTGCACTAAGTCACTGCAGATATCTCGTAATAAGTGGCAATAGATATATGAGGTATAACTATATTATTTATTCGTGAGTATGAATCGGTAAATATTAAATGACATTGTAAACGAGGAAATTTACTATTGAAGTTGTAAAAAGTTAATAAGATATTATATTATTAGTAATCGGTTTCAAAATGAAAATCATCGTATTTAGTTATTTTTTAGTTTTTAAAAATATAAAATATAAATTTTGGCTTCTTACATAGACAAAACAACAGTATCTATTTATAAGAACAATAATAATAATAATAATAATAATAATAATATTGCACTAAATTAATTAGGGACCTATTATATAATTCCAGTTTAGTCTCCAACTATATACTACTATATACTCGTATAATATATAAACAAACTTCACGTTTGTGTAATGATGGCAATAATATTGCCAAACGAAATCAGTACCTATATAATATTATATGACTCGTATATTATTATAACGTCGAGTATCCGAGTACATGGAAATAATTTAAAATTTGACCTTCGTCCAAACAATATAGGTATTATATTTATTATACTTATACCCGTGCACGTTGTAACAAAATATATTATTTATAATTGCTCAAGAACGAGAACGATAATGATTTCCCCTTTTTTTTTTTATAAAATATAAGTACATCCATTGTAATATAATATTCGGTTTTCAAATTCGAAGGGGACCTAACAATTATAAGATAATGGATAGTTTGGCATAAGTGCTGATATATATGCCATCATCGCGAAAGTGCTGTACAGTGTACGGTTAACACTACATGACGCGTGCGATGGCGTTCCAACCTTTTCGAAGACGATATAAGACTCTTTATCAAAATAATAATATCCACATAAATTAATAATATTTTACCTACATTCCGTTGGTAATTATTGGTCTGTGCCCACGATAAATAATAATAATAAATGTGTGAATATATAGAATGAAATCCAATATATAATATTTTAAGTGACACTTCGCAATTGGCAGTTTAAGTTTGCTTAAAAAAGCAATTTAAGGGGGGGGGGCAAAAATGTTAAAATATTCTAATTTCTTACTCTAAAAAAAAAAAAAAAAAAATTTAGGAGATTTTATATCGACTTCCAAGTGCCTCCTTCGTGATAAATATCAGTTCATTTTATCATTAATCTCATCGTATTCGATATTGTTACAAATTTACAATACCTAATATTATTATATAGCGAATCATTGTCGGACTTTCGGTATATGGCTGCAAAAACATAAAATATTATACGTGTAATAATAATCAAAATATTTTCGTCATTTTATTGTAAATTATCCACGCAAAAACGTTAAAAACTGTACGCCTATATATAATATTTAAATATCCGCAAATATGGCGCGGCCGATGTCCAATTATTGCAGTTATTATTGTTATTTTATTATATCATTAACATTATAATATTATTATGTGTGTGTGCCTGTCTGCCGTGCGTTTGGCGACACTGTCCTTGGGGTAAAAAAATAAAAATCACGATAACTGTGGTTTATTATTATTATTATTATTATTATTATTATTATTATTATTATTTTTGCATTGTTGTACTGTTTTTAAGTCGTTCATTGTGCCGTGATGTACCTCTATTTATAATATTATATCTACAAATACGAAATGAATAAAATAATATAATAAATGACAGGTGGACAGTTTAATTTATCCTTTGACCTCTGGAAACGTATAGGTATATACCATATAGCTTATATATAATATATAATACTTTGTCGTCATAATATACCTAGGTTGTTATTGTGCAAAAAATGACGTACACGCACACATTTGATATGAATTAATCAATATATGAGGAATAGTTTCCTCTAAAAACCCATATATGTTACATAAGTACTCGTCAACTCCCATTTTCATTTTGCCGGAAAAACGATATTTCATGCGGTATATCATTCTTTGTAATTTTTTAAAAATACTGGCTAAATTTAATATAAATTATATATAAGAACGCAGTACATATAATTATTACGTTATGTTATATATTATATAAATATTACTCGCATAGTCGTAAATATATTCAATATTGTCATATTGATATTGTAAGTCCGTTGTCCAACTATAACGATTTAAAGAAAAAAATTCGTCATTCGATAAATCTATCTGAGACACTCTTCATAATTCATATAATATATTTTGTATTTACATCAATACCGAAAATAAACAATTTTATATATTATAATTATTTTTTTTTGGTACTACACTGTATAATAACTATATAATAATAATCTAATTTAAAGAGAAAGACGGGACAAATAACAAAAAAAAAAAAACTATCAAAAACTATCGTCCCCTGCTGACATCTCGCAAACCGATATTGTTTTGGAATATTTTAATTTTTGTCAAGGACTAATCCGGCGTGTGTATACAATAGAGATCGTGTACCACAACAACAATATAATAATATTAATATTAATAATAATGAGATGCGTGAGATAATAATAAAAAAGGAATAAAATTATTGAATTTAAATGAAAATCGACAGTATATAATAATATATAAATATATGTATTTTATTATATTACGAGTATTATAGATACGATAGGTACTATATATAAATCAAAATTTGTGTTTATAATATTTCCTATATGTGATTTTTTGAACTTTCTCCGCGAATTGACATGTTATTATTATTATATTATTATTATTATTATTATTATTATTATTATTATTATTATTATTATTATTTAATTATTATTAAAATTATTATTATTATTATTATTATTATTATT
>JAIUCT010000001.1:3479564-3503943 GCA_021307375.1 Tetraneura akinire | reverse complement strand
TTATTATTATTATTATTATTATTATTATTATTATTATCATTGTTGACATTGTCGTCGCGCGAGAGTACATTTTTTTTATATGTGTACTTAGATATTTTATTTCGTACGTATTTATTATACGATTGGGTGTTTGCCATATTCGGTTTATACGCACGCTGTATATAAAATACATAAACGACGGTCGAAATAAAAATTAAAAAAAAAAAAAAAACTAAATCGGGGACAGTCAGATAGAGAAAACCTCGCGATGACTTCAACGCGCGGTCAAAACGTACACGGCTTATTAAAAATAATATTGTTATATTAGAATAAGACAGGCTTGCGAGTTATATAGTTGTAAAAACGGTGCGTTTATTTAGAAATTATCGTTGGTTCATTAAACGCAAACATTAAATACAATAACGTGTTCAAAAACGTACGAAACAACGTGATTGATTTTTCTATAAATATTTGCATATAACATATAAGTAATATACAAATTTTAACTTTCGCGAATTAATTAGGTAATTTTTCATTCGGATATATAAAATCCGAAAAGGACGAAAAAATTGTTTTCTACAATATAATATATAATAATAGTTTCTTTGATGATGCGTGTAAAATATATAATGTGTTTGAAGATTTTTTTTTCATCAAATTTAATCGTAAATTTTTATCAGCGTATTATATATTATATAGTTAACATAAACATGACGTATCGAACTATCGACGTATCGAAAATAGTAAAAAAATATCATCACCGTTCGCATTCGCAATCACTTCGAACGATCATAAATATATACGTACGGATACTAAAAACGACCAAAAAAAAAAAAAAAAAAAACTATAAAGAAATACACGAAGTTATTAATAATACACACAAATTATGTGATTAGTTGTTATAATTATTTCCTCGTTTCAAAACTCGTATTTTATGTTTTTCTCGGTTTAATATCGAAATTTAGACGTTCCAATAATTAGGTCATTTTATTAATAATAAGCACGTAATATATAGAATACATAATATTAAATATATAATATCTAGGTTTATCATTTTCAAGTTTAACAATTATTATGCTTAATTTGATTTTTAACTTTTTTCTTTTATATAATGCAGGTATAAACACGTATATACTAAAACAAGAAATAAATTTAGGTTAATTATTCGATATTATATTATCTAATGAGAAACGGCAACATTACGCACCGTCAAAATTATAGACAATTAATAAATTTTTATATTTTTTTAGCAATTTTTTTTTTTTATAGAAACATATTTTTTCGTTTTGCGTATTAAAGGTAATGCTAAAAACATAAGCGTTGTTTTGTGATGTTTAATATAATATACGTGTATGGTAAAATTCAATTTATTTTAAAATATGACGTGTAACTTTATATAGAATACATACCTTAACTTAGACATATATACATGAATATTGTATATTACGATTGCCGATGTAATTTTGAAACAACTGATATCGGTTTTAACTCTGTATATTAAATTAATTCACATAATCACATATAACACATAGACATTTGCTTGCCATATTTTCCCGAAATTATAAGTGAGATGAATGTATTCGTTTCGTCTTAATAAATATTTATGCCTACGCTAAGATAATTTATAAGTTTATAACATTAATTTTATTATTTTATAATACTGAAGACAGTCCGTGGAAGTCTCACATTGAAACGTTTATTTAATAATGTAAATATTATTTTACGAATAAATAGGTATAATATATTATATTATATATTATAATAAAACGGAGTAAAACGTACCGGTATGATTTTCTCAAGAAGTAATTTTCACATTTCTTTGGAATAAGACGAAAATCGTACGATTCCGTTCGTTTTAGAGTGTATTACTCGTGATGTAAATGACTAATGCGTATAATATTTAAGTTAAAATTAATTTTTTTTTCTTCTTACAATAATAATTCGTTGTGATGATATTATTTTCAATTATTATTTACCTACGATTTATCCACATTGGGTGCTATAACCTATAAGTATTTAATACCGCATATTTGTTAGAAATAAATCGTAACATTTAATAGGTAGGTATCACGTTTTCCTTGTTATAGGTCGTCGACAGTATTTTATTATTATTATATCATAATATTATAATCATATCTAGTCGTTAACATTGAAATTTAATCGACGACGGCCGTTCCAATAAAATTCTGCTGCCATCACCACGACATATTACGAGTATTATCATCAGCTTCTCGCTTCCTTTTACTACAACCTAGGTATAAAACATAATATCGTATAAATCAGCTAGTGATATCGAAACGAGTCACGAGCACGTCACTGATATACGAACGATAAACGAATAATATACGCGAGAATATTAATTATAATAATATTATATTATTGTATTTTAAAATGTTATAATAATAATATAAAATACGTGACGTGTATATTTTATTCTGATATTCTACATTAAACCGTTATTATATTGTTTATCCCGATTCCGAAATTCTCTCTCACCATGGAAATAACATTATAATAATATTATTATCATTCACGATAATATCGTCAGGCGATAACAAATAATATGCTGTTTTTAATTTCCACTCTTTTACGGCAAGTTTTACATTTTACAATATTATTTTTTCTATAATTATTATATAGGGCTATCAAAAGTTCGCGTTACGAAAATATTAAACGTGTAACATTGAAAAAGTATACGTATAAATCTCGTTATAGTTTTATGATAACACCCCCCGTGTACTATAGGCGTATATTTATTATTTATGCATATTATTATGAATGGGAAAATAAAACGGAAAAATCGCCGTTCGTTTAATGAATGAATAATTATTTTTTATTTAATATTTGATGTAAGTACACGAACATTGTACGATAATAATATGTTTATATTTATAGTATGCCGTATACCTACGTATAATTGTAATTTTTCATCAACAGGTGTGCGCTTCCCGTTCTTTAAATAGGTAATATATATGGGTATAAATATAGGTACGCGTGTTATAACTTATAATAAACGACGTTTCGCAAGAGCAGAAAAATGATTTTTTTTTTTGCGTGAGCAATCACGTCTTTTCGAGTATATTTTATTTCGTTTTCGCCACGACCTTGAAACTCTATAATTCTATTAATATTGTATGATATTATAAAGTACCTACATTATAATATATTATCCTATATACACGACATTTATCAGAACAGTACCAGATATTTTGAAATTCTATATATTATTATAATATTACTCACGAAATGCGAGTAGGTACCTACGTAATATATTTCGTATTTAGTATATTGTTGTACTCGTATTTAGTACAGACGGACAAAACACGTCTTACGTAATAAATCATACTATTATTACTCGTATGTCGGCTTGTTTATAATTGTTATTATGTTTTTTTTTTAAATTATTCTTCTGTGTAGATTCTTGCGATTGTATTTTTATAGTGTTTCCGGGTGTTATGTTTTGTGTTTACTACCGTTTATTTCGCACAATAATTGAATATTTAACATTCGCTACAGGTCACTGCGACCTGAGTGGCCGAGTACGAATGTTTTTTTTAAAAAAAAAAAAATCAAAACGAAGACTATATTGCACCGTATAATGGACACACACGATAGGATGACACGTTCAATAAACTTTTCAACGATCTTTATTTTTATCTTCGGAAAATTCGAAATTTTAGAGATTTTTTTTTTTTGGAATATTTTATACGATATAGTTGTGTACAACTGTAGTGGATCATAAGATTTCTATATAACCTTCCCCTGATGATTTTTGGTACCTAGTACGAGTACATTAACGACGAAACGAGTCGCGTTATTAACCTTCAAAATTCGAATTCGTCTTATTCATTTGCTCGCCATTATAGGTTAGGTCCCAGTGTAGGTATATCTATAGCGTGGCGAGAATAAAAAAAAAAAAATAATAAAAAAATAAAATAAAATCGTTGTTTAGATGGTCCGTACGCGATAATACAATAATTCTACACGATTTTTGGTCAATGAACTTTACCAACTCAGCAATAATAATAATATAAAATAATATATTATAATATACTCACGTGTCGAAGATTATTATTATTAATAATGACGCGTATATATTAAAATATACGAATAAGTATAGGAAGGTCTCGTACACTCGGAACGATTGTATGCTAAACTTTTGTCTCTGATGACGGGACGATTAAAAATGCAATTAAATTATGTCGATTTTATCATGATGAAAATTTTTTTTTTCGATCGATTTGTTTTTGTCACGGCGGGCAATACAATGGATTCCGCGCGCACATAGATATATTCAGTATAATATACCATATCATATTATCATATTATCACGATCGAATTGATCGCAACATATACCGCGGTATGAATCGTAACCATCATTAATCGTGATTTACGCGCGTTTATTATTATACTTTATTTGAATTTTATTTATACGATTAAACGCGAGACGGACGCGCGCTAAATCTATATGTTGTATGATAAGAATTTTCAATATTTTTTTTATTCAAGTATACATTACACACCTATTAAAATAAGTTATTATAATGTGCTTTATACACCAATACGAGTAAATTTTTACGGCGTTCACCGATCTTTAAAAAAAACAAACAAAAAACAAATTCATTAGGTACTCATATTGATAATTCGCTTTGATAAAACTATAATAATTTTATTATTATTAATATTATTTTCGAAATTGTATGATATGATATAATATTATTGTTGGTATTTACCGCGGTAATAGTATAAAGTATGTGCACACGCCAACAAGGTCATTAGATTGATAATACACGATAATACAATAATGTTCTAGTCGAAATATAATATTATTTTATAATAATAATTAATAATTGCCGAGGATCGTTTTATAATTTTTTTTTTTTTTTCTAAATGTATTGGTGATGTACAATGGACCATTAGGTCTGATGACTTGCGATTTGGCAAGTTTTCCGCGCGCGAACCCGTTCGTGGCGAACTCGTAGGTATTATACGCACATTATAATAATAAATTTTTATATTGGAACCATTGTGACCGACCAAAGTATTCCGCGCGTCCCACAGTGTTAATCTTTAACCTCTCTGCTTCACGTCGTCTCTTGTAAAATAATAATAATATAACGATGATAATGTATATGTATACGATCAACAACCTCTTTGGCCACACACAGTATAATATTATATAGTAAGTATTTTCAGCACACAGACACTATACTTATTATATATTATTATAATATCGTGGTTATTATAATAATATTATCGTATATTTATTATTTTTTTTTCTGTTACCATGGTATACTATACTACATAATATTATATTGCACTAGGTAGAAAAAATAATAACAACGACGATTATATTTTAGTGTTCCAGTGTTTTTATTATTTTTTTTTTTTTTTATTCCGTCTTACATGTTACATAATAATATTATTATTGTATACCCGCGTTTACTTTATTTTTTTTATTATTATTTATTAATATAATAATACGTTATATTATTAATATTATGCAGATTGGTTTTGGGTATAAGCGAAACGATTATAATCTTATTTTGCTAACCTCTCTCTCGGTCGCAAACACTATACGAGTATATTCGCAGAATCTTAAAATATTCTCGCAGCACCCGTCAATGTCATCACGCGATTTCGCCGACGTGCGTGATATTATAATATTATTTTTATTTACAATATAATATAGTATAGCGATTTCGTGGCCGAAATTTACTCAGAACGTACGTACCTTAGTTCGATTCGTATAGACATAATCGGTTAATAATTATTATTATTCCGAGTACGGTACGGTATAATATTACGACCGTTACTCGTGTAATGTAATAATCGCAATATTATTCGTATTTGATTTTACCGCAATACGGTTTGACAGTTTGTATATTATCGTTTCTACGATATTTCATAGATGTTTACCCGAATAAAATATTTTGAGCACTCGTTTGTTTTTGGATTCGATGCTTTTAAATAAAAATAATAACTGTTCCGGTTTTTGCGTTCGAGTTATAGAATCAGCGAAAAATCACACGTGAAATACGAATACGAACATTGTTTAGACGTTTATAGTTATAATATTATGAACGATATGATATCGTCCGCGGCGGTTTTACTGTTTTCCATCGAGTTAATACACACATAAAACACACACACGTTCCATCGTTGTTTTTCGAATAAAATCTGATCATAATAGCATAATATCGAATTACAACTTAACGTGCGCACATCTTTTATTTTCGATGTGCATAAAAATTGACGGTTATGTAACTACCACGGTATATCTAAAAAATTAGCCATTAAACAATGTATTATAAATCATATGTGTATATAATTATATTGGTATATTGGTATACGTGTGAACTGACGAAGTGTATTTGTAATTTATTGTACTCATAATAATAATAATAATAAAAAGTCTACTGACTTTTAAATAATTTATATAATATTATTATAATGTATTCGTATTAAAATTGCACGTGTATAATACAGAAAACATAATAGGTAAATCTGTTTTTGTATTGTAGGTAAAATGTGCAAATTAAAATACTTATATAAAAATATTTCGTTTGGTTCGTCAATAATTATTTTCATTATCGATTTTCGAACGCGACCGCAGTAACAGTAGTGACCATTAACCGTTTTACAGGTTTGTACGAAATTTAATTCGTGTGAATCCGATATAATCCGACAATAATTTCACAAAAACCCATACTCCGTTTGCAAAGAATTTAATTTTTATTGATCTACGATAGTAGGTACCTATATATTATAATCGAGTTGTACTTGTCTGTGAACTGTGGTGCATGTCGATATGGAATTTAAATTAAATTTTCAAGATTTTTAGATTTCATAACGATCAAATCGTATTTATTTTTCTCGTGTAAATATTTGAAAAAGAAATATTATAGATAATCCAATAAAAGTAATAATTAATGATTATAAAATTATTGTCGCACGATTACAATAAAAATAAATAGATAGAAAATTTTGAATTTTAAATTTTAAATTTTCTATTCCTCGCGGGTTTTAAGTTTGGAATTTAGTTAGATCGATATTATATTATATACATATATATATATATCAATAAACAAAAACGGTCGTCCGACTCACAGATTGGATAATAAAATGTCAATAACTGATAATAATTAGAATATTAAACTGCCATTACAGGAAATTTCGATTTCTCATATTATAACTAGAAATTTGACATACAAGTATCTATACCTATAGTTATATTACCTACTTAAATATATCGTAAACGTTTTTCTATGTCAAAATCCATATAGGAATTTTTTTTATTTATTTCTATAATCTTCTGCAAAACCTCAAACTACTGTAAAAAACACGATATAATATTCAATCAATACACGCGAGCTTAAGTAAAATATTATTATGATGTATACGTATAGTTTTTTAATTATTATTACATCGTCGTCGCACGGCGGCTTAATTCTTCGTCGGCGACGAAGACACACCCGTCCGCCACCATCATGTTCTCGCATTCCAAATTTCTTTTCATTATAAGTATACTACCATAGTACCTGTATAATAATATAGTCTTAAGTCGTAAATATATAGTAAACACGTGTATATATCGTTACAATGCATCTATTATTATAATATTTATGTATATATATATAAATTAAATATTTAAAAAAATCATGACTCCCCGCATAGAAGAGCAGAAGTCGAGTGGCGTTTTGGCCCAAATTTTATAAATATTCTTATCGAGTGTCGACCAAAACATAATAGTTATATCTATACTCTGTGTTCCGTATCGATAAAACATTTCTATGGCGAATACAACACAACAACAACAATAATAATAATAATAATAATAATAATAATAATAATAATAATAATAATCGCCCAATAACAATGCGCATAATAGTATAATATAATATAATATGTATAATTCTATAATTCTATCCAATTCTTGCACGCACGGTAGATAAAATATATAATATAGTATTATTATATATATTATATGTATAAAAATAACGGAAAGGAGAGGCTATAAAATATAATATAGAAATTATAATTTTATTATTATTTGTTTTGTGTTGGTGAATAACAACAACATTATATTATTATTTACCAATTATTACAATCGTAACGTGAGTCGGACAAGGGAGGACACGAGTTTTGTGATGAGAAAAGTGTTAGCTTTTTTTAATGAATAATTATCGTGCTGAAAATATGTGAATTTTATAATATTGTCCATATACGTACCAACGTATATTTAACGTTAAACGTTATTGTAACACAATAAAAAAAAAAAAAAAATTGTTATTAAGATTTATTAGCGCAAAATATACTTATCTTCAAAAAATTCAAAAAATTTTTAAAAATCAAACGATTGATCTCTGCTGATGTATTGCAATTTGTCGTCGACCGAAGACGTTTTGATAGGTTAAGTTAGGCGTTCGAATCAAAAAATTTCATAAAATGTTCGGATAACAATATTTAAACAGCCCAAAGGTTAAAAGGTCCAAAGGACGGACGATAATGTAATCCAAATATTTTGTTGCTTCGATAGCCTCAATATTATACTCGTAATATATTATTATAGTCTTCGTCAAATACGTTCCGTCGATCACGTATATACTTACATACGTGTATATTCTGTTCTGCGGTCTTTCAAAATGCGAGCTACTTTCGCATATGCGATGAACATTATCTGAAATTCATAACCCACAAATTACACAATATAATACCGAATTTTCATCCCCCGATGATAGTTTTTTCTACGTATAATAAGTAATATAGGTACCTACTACCTACCTCTACATTTATTATGGCCGGCTTTCGTCTTAAGCTTAACACAATTTTTCGCATTTTTTACACTACATTTCGAACAATATTATAACGTCGACAATTATACGCGGACTGTATTTTTACGTAAACGGCATATATATGTATTTAAATTCGATTTTAAATTTATAATATTCGTCATGACATTATAATGTTGGAAAATGTCACACACATATAATATTGTTTTCAATTTTTCGTTCTTATTATTATTTATTGTACAGCCACATTATAGGTCAATAAAATAATATTATAATATATGAAAATATAATATAATAAACGACGCAACAAATAAAATATTATGACTCGTTATGGTGTGGAATAACGTCGACACGACATTACGCGGTGTAAGTAGGTACGTACGTATACCTACTGTAAAAATATTGTTTAAATATAAATCGTCCTCCACACAACGCGTTTTGTTAACGGTGTCGAATAATAAATATTTTATTATGTTGCGAAACGTACCGCTGAGATATTCATGTAAAATATTGTAAAAATAATATCAGCAAAATCAAATATTTATACAGTATTTTACGCGCACGTTCGTATATCGTATTACAATCGAGTATAATAATAATAAAACACTATTTTATTTAAACAAGCCGCGCGGGGGGTTTTTTTTCTGTGTGCGCGTTCAATAGATTAATAATAAAAAATAAATAAATAAATAAATAAATATTAAAATTTTTTTTTGTACGCGTACATTTAAGATAAAGTTTTATGCGATTCGTCACTATATATAACCTTTATCGCGGTTTTTTGACTTTTAAACGAATATAATTTAACTATACAATTCAATCGTATATTATACGCGTAGATATTATGTGTAAACAATAAAATCAACACTCGATGAGCATATTTTTTTATAGGTGATAAACTGATAATAAAATATAATATAAATATAATAAATAAATAAGAAACAAAAACAAATAAATAAAATATAATATTATATCTAATATTATACATAGAATGGCAAAATGTGTGATTTTAATACATAATATATTGCGCATTTGCATATACGCACGTGTACATAATACGAATATATTAAAATATATTGCGCGTATTTTGACCTCGACCGCGGAAATTTAAATGACGCTTCCGTGGCCGCCGTACCGCATAATGTTATTATATACATCACATAACATAATAATAATAATAATAATATGTATTAATAATTGTAACCGCGCGGGCGCCGCAAAACCTGACCCGGCCTAACCTCGACCTGACCTAACCCGATCGCGTTCGTTTCAGGTATCTACGGCACGCTGTTCAGACGCAACAAGGAGGCGGCTTTTAGCAATTACCGGTTGTGGGAGTCGGCCGGCTTCGTCGTCGCGTACGCGTACAGTACGCATCTGTGCGCTCGGAAGAAGCTGTACGTCATGGGCGTGGTCCTGGTGGTCGGCTTCGTCGGTTACATAATCGTCGAGATCCGGCACGGCGTCAAAGCGCGGCGGCTGAAGCGGTTGGCCGAAGACCCGAAATCCGAGCCGCCGATGGGCGACGAGACCACAAACGAGACGGACGACGAGAAGGACGACATCGACGACGAAATCATCGTGACGCATTTATGAACGAAACCCGACCGTTTGTCGTCCCGACAAATCGTACAACATTATTATATACGCGTGCAGTATATAAAATAATATACATAATATTATTATAATATGGTAGGTACGTACGTATTATTATTATTTCATTTTTACTTATTAGATTAATTATTACATTATATCGTATGGTTTACCTATAATATACTATATTCGGCGGCCAACAGACTAATGAGTTGTGAGGAGAGAGAGAGTTTGTCATCCCTGAACATATTTTTGGTTAACCCTATATAACACCCGTTCTTCAATTATTATTATCTCATAATAATGAGTAAGTTTAAATTAACATCGATATTTTATTAAATATGTTAATTCGTAGTTGTCTACGTCAAAAACACTGAGAACCAACTACTTTAAATTTTTTGTATAATTAAAATATTTTTAGAACGTACAATGTATAAATTATATATATGGGTGTAAATACAAACAAAATGTTAATCTCTTAAAATATCAATTATATTTTGATACAGATTTTTATACACTTGCAATGCCATAAATTCATTCGGTCAAAGTATAGATGTAAAAATAATAAAACAATTTTTACTATGGAAAAAATCAATGCCTCTATGTTTTTATATTTGTAAGGTCGAAAATATATTACTCTTTTTTTTTTATTATTTTATTAATTTCAAGGATTTATACCAGAGAAACTTAAAGTATATATTGGTAGATGGAAAAAAATATTATTTTTTTGTACCACCAGGAATTCAGACAAATAATTTACGCCTATATACTATTTTTATAATTATAATATCTATAATTCCATGCAAAATAAACGGGAGAAAAAACACATTTACATAAATGTTAAAAACACGTTAAAATAAAAAAATAAAAAAAAAAAAACACTAATAAATCGAAATGTTTTATATATTTAATTATAATATATTGAGTTCGTTAAAAAAAAAAATCCTACTAAACTATGCCAAACGCAATAAAATAGCTTTTTAATAAACTATAAAATTATAATAATATTATGAGAGTTAAAACAAATTTTAATTTATTGATGATAACAGCGAAAAGTCAAAAGTGTATAGACGAATGTACGAAAACGAACGTTGTAGAGTATTATAAGTAAGTTTATACAGTATGTATGTAAACCAGAAACCTATAATTATACGTGTTAAATTATAATATATTATATTCGTATTTTCTACGTACTGCACGGGTAATAAAATTTAAAAACCGTTAAAAAAAAACTGCTATTAAATTCGTGTAATAACGGAATTCTAATAGATAAATAAAAATAATGCTGTTTGTTATTAAAGTAGGTACCATATACACAGAGTTATCAAAACTTAGATAATATTTGAAATAATTTTAAAATACGAAAAGTATTTTACTCGCCGAAAAAAAAACACCCGATTTCAAAATGAACCTGTATGAAAGAAAATTGTATTTTTATCGTTTAAAAGTATATATATAATATATATATATAAATTCAAAAAAAAAAAATTGAAAATACTACGAATAATATATATAGTGTTTTAAATACCGTCTCGTACAATATTATATTATCGTTATATAGATATTCGAAATATTATTACTTTCGGCGAGCGTGTTAAAATATTCGTTTCGAATTCGTTAAAAAAATAAAAATAGTTTCCCTCTCGTCTGCGGTATATACTTTGAACGTGTTCGAAAAGACTATATTATTATAATATTATACCTATATATTATGTACAACGTAATAAGATAAAGTTAGAGTCAATGTATTATATTATGATGGTCAATATAGAAACCGGTCGAATAAAATTTTACTCTCTGTACCTATATAATCGCTATTATTATTATTATTATTATAAAAAAAAGAAAAAAAAAATTGTATATAATTTTTATCCGTATGCTATTTTACAGATTTCAACAGTATATGTACAATGTCCTGCACAGGGATAAACCGAGAGACGCTCTGCACACGTTGTATTACGATATATTAATATTCATATATTATCACGCGTCACTATATAGAACTTATTATATGTAAATTGGCCGACTCGAAAAAATATTAATTTCCCCTCACCCCCCATGAAATCGTATAATAAATATATCGTGTTATGTTTATATATATATATAATATATATAGGTACTTACAATATTGTATTTTACGGTTTTCACGTGGAAATCGGTGTAAATAAAAAATGCACTTCATAATAATGGTTAAGTATTCTACCAATATTCTTTAAATTATTTATGCATTTTGTACATAATATATATAATATATACTGCATCGTTATATTATTTTCATTGTTTCCACGAAAAACAATAACTATATAAAACAAACAAACAAACAAACAAAAAAAAAAAAAAACATAACTTTTTATTATTAGCTAGTACGTAATATAATAGTATATATATATGTATATGCATTTTCTATTTACGTTTTATTACGTACTTTACTTATAAAGTTTTACTTTTTTTTTTTTTTTTTTTTCGTATAGTGAAAGTGATCTAGTTTTATCACGTTTCAATATATACTATAAAACTATCCGCGTATCATAGATAGTTTACCTTAATTATATATATATATATATATGTGTAATTCGTGTTAATTATTATTTTATTTATATAATATAAATTAGTCTTTAAACGTACGTAGTTATTATAGGTCATGTTGGGCCTATACGGTCAGTTAAATGTATATGTTATTTTCCTCTTAGATCATTTATATATAAAAACAAGACACGTCCAGAAGTATTATATTTATTATATATACCTACTATTACTATGTTGTATACATATAGTTTTTGATAGTGTTATTATTGTATAATTTAATTATAAAATCGAACATTGTTGTTAATTATTATTTTATTTTTTTTTTTTTTTTTTTTTTTGTGCGCGTGTGTGTATTTGTATTTGATTTATATTATTTTAGATTTAATTTTTTTTTTTGTTTTACAAAACTTAGTATTATATCGTATATACGCGTATATATTATATACCTACATACAAATTTATATAAGATTATTATAATATAATATATAATATCCTCATCAGCAGCAACTGTGATGTGACGATTATCTCGTAGAAATGTGTATAAAAACTAGATTGTATAATAAAAATTAATCATAATATATTTTACGAAATCAATACAATATATAATAATATTTTGTTATTTTTTTTTCTTTTTTTTTTTTATCTCTTGTATACAATCTCGATGACACGCGAGTGTATCTACGTATCTCGACGTACACGAACGAAGAAGAAACTAAAACGCCGTCGATATTATTAAAATATTAATATATATACTCGTACGTTTTATGAATAAATATTAAAAAAAAAAAAGAATTAATCTTTTTTAATAAGATATCATTATTAGTTGAAGATTTATCGAAAATAATTTCCTCGCTATTTTATTACCTATAACCTATATATATATAATTATTACAATTTTCAGTCTTCCTAATTCAATTATTCTAATATTATTATTATACAACATTATAATCATAAAAATCTATATAGAATTATATAACAAATTAATTTTTTCTGAAAATTTAGTCTCCAGTTAACACTAAACATACGTTTAGGCAAGTATAAATAATAATACTATAAAAAAAAAAAAAAATATTAAAATAAGACTATATACACTACTTATAATAACATTGTAATCCTCTTGCCAGTAAAAAAACAATGTAATATTTTGGAACTGCGTGACAACGGAAGAAAATAAAAACGATTTATATACACAAATCTACATTATTATGTCGGCCCAGTTCGCAATCGTGGCGTGAATCGAAACTATCTAAAGTAAGTATAACATTAAATAAATATTTCAAACCCGTACATTATTCACCTATATATACGCATACAAATATATTATTATTATTATTATATTTGTGTATTGCGTTGTAAAATAATAATAAAAAAAAAAAGAAGATAAACATACGAGTTCCGTGACACGGTCGTTTTTTCTACAATCGATATTGCACGTTAAAAAAAATTATTAATAATAATACCTACAGTAATAACTAATAATGCGATATTATAAAATCGTTTTCTAAGACGAAAAATTGATACGCAATAAGTAATATTATTAGAATTTTCAAACAGAATATTAATTTATATTTTTTTAAATTGTAATAATATATCGTGTATAGTTATAATGTATTGATATACTCATACATGAATATCCTTAATATAATTTTATTTTGATATGATTTCCGAATGTAAGCACGATGCACTTGTGTCGGGTCGTAACGGCACTGGAACGACGCTAAGCGTAATCCAGGGTCATCATTGGACCATCAGCACTGGCACTGGGGTGACCTTAATCTTAGTTTTTACCCGTACCATAGGAACGGGACCAAGTACCATTCCGCCACACCATAGTGAGGTTGCGATCTACTTCCCCCTCATCACGTGATACCGCGGTCTCTCCATCTATCCAAAGATAGATACATCACCGGTAGGATGTTTTGACAAGACGCCGTCCTTCTTGACTTAATGTCCGGCCTCCCAGGATTTGGTTGGCGGACCAGGTTCTTGATGGGTCCTCGCAGTGGCGCCGAGTTTAATACATTTTTGTGGAGCCAAATTAAATTATTTTTGACCCACCCACCTACCCCAATAATTTAAATTTTATACCTACTCTAAAAGTTTGAACTATCAACTATGGCTATAGTAATAAAAATAATTATCATTTTAACTTATTCCTTGAAAATATACAAACTTATTACTACTAAATACTAATATTAAAACTATTAATTATATAAATACAGAATATTACCTATATAATATAGGAGAATACTTTATAAATAATTACTAGTTACAATGAAAAAAACAATAGAAAGTAAAAATAAATTTAATAATTACATTAAAATTAATAAATAATTATTAGGTATAATATAATTTTATAAGTAATTTTGTAAGTACAGAACTATTAGATGCATACTTATTAGTAATTGTTTCAAAAATCCATGGACACATTTAACTCACAAGCTCTTATCATCAAAGCTTCAAGTCTTTCTTCGTTCATAGTCGATCGTTATGTTTTAATCAGTTTAAGCTTTGAAAAAGCGCGTTCTGGAGAGGCGCTGGATACCGGTAAGGTCACAGCTATACTTAAAGCAGTATACAAATAAGGAAAAATTTCTTTCAACCCAAATGAACGACATAATATATTAAAAATATCTTCTATTGACCCACAATTTTCTTTTTTTTTATTTTCATGGAGGACACTATGCTCTTCATCACTTTCTTCGATTTCTTCTTCAGACTCCCTTAACAATGTATCATTATCATGTAGTTTTTGTGGGATAATTTTTATTTTATCAAATTGAGAATAATAACTAGAAAATTGAATATATTTTTTTCTTAATGAATTCAACTCAACAAATTGACCATAAACATCACAAAATCCATTGAATGCATCGTCTGAGATACAAGATGTTTTGGCTACCTCTTTAAGTCTCTAATGAAAAAAACAGTGCCAAATCCTTAAATAATGGTAGAGAATGATCATTAAACCGTTCTGATATTTACGTTAATACAATATCAATAATTGTAAAATAAGTGTTAATTTTGAAATTTTGAATATTGTCAATTGTTGGCTCATCAGATGATAATACTCCAGTTCTCATCGATTACATCGGTACAATCGATAATCTATTTTCTATAATAATATACTCGTATGTATGGAATCTTATTATTTTTATTTATTTCAATAATACCATTATATTCCATGTCACCAGATCAATCAGCTGTTTAGCTACGTTATAGTATTTTACATCTATTATACTCTATGTCGATGGAACATTATACAATTGTTATAATATTTTTTAAAAATTTTCAAGGCTTACATTTTATTTCAATATTTTTTTTTTATATATATACGAGTATACTCGTGTAAACATTTTAGTTTTATTTTAACGTAGTTGCAAGTTTATAAATATTTGAAAATGAGCCAAAATGTAATTAATTTATTACAATACTCGTCAATTGAACAATCGTCAACTGCTGAGGAAATGAAAATTCCGTGATGGACATCCCAATAAAGGTAAGGGAAGAAATTATACAAAGACAGTATTAATAATAATATTTTTAATAAGACGGATATATTTTAAATAAAAGATAATAATTTCGCTGTACACTAGTAGGTAGGTATATATTTATTATATTTATATAATTGTTAAATATAATAATTGGAAAGAAAATGCGAATAAAATAATATGTGCAAATATAAAACTAAATATAATATTTAATTTGTAAATTGATTTATTTAATTTTTGTAGTTTATAATTTTAAATTTTACATGGTTGGGTAATATTAATTTTTAATTCTTACATTATGTAATAAAATAATGTGTTCGTTTAGACTTTCTGAATTCATTATACGTAATATAATCATTTTAAATGTACGGACTTCATATGATATGGTAGACTTATTAATGCTTTTAGACAAGTAAAATTGTTTATAATGCACTTAAAGTGTGTTCAATCATTACAGTTATGTATTATACAATTATTATCTTTACCCTTAATTTATTGTTTTATTTTTCTATTATATTGCATTGGATAACGCATTTCACAGTTATTTAGAAAAATTGATAGAACAATTTTACTTCAAACATTTCCCAAATTTTTTGGCTTTTCTATTAATTTTTATGGTAAAAGTATTGAGAAATAATAAGAATAATACTCATAAAGATTCTAAGGTTTTCGTTTAAACTAAAAATATCAACTTTAAACAGCTATAAAAAAAATTGAGACTAGGGATTTTTCTAATATTTTGATATGATGTTAAGTAATATGTAAATATACTTAATATTAATATACAATATATTTTACAATGTAAAATGTAATCGAAAACCTATATTTTGTATGGCTTCTTTTAATTTCTCAATATTTTTACCATATGTTTAATAAAATTGGCAATTTTGGGTTTTAATGTCTGAAAATTTTATTGAAGCATAATAACATATTGCTTATTAACGTGATTTAAAAAAGTTACAAAAGTCTCCAGTCTCAATTTTTTTTATCGATATTTAAAATTGATAATGTATGTTCTATGGATTATTATCATTATTTATTTCAATAAAACAATAATTATTATTATTCCATGACATCAAACACATCAACCGGTTAGCTACATTATAGTATTTTACATTTATACTCTATGGCGATGGACATCATATAATTATTATAATATTTCTTAAAAATTATCGACGCTTATATTTTATTTTATCATTATATTATTTTTATATATACTCGTGTAAATATTTTTTTTGTTATACTTATTTTATTTAACATTTTATTTATTTTAACGTAGTTGCAAGTTTATAAATAAATGAATAGTCGAAAATGAGTCAAAATATAATTATTCAATCACGTATTATGAAAGTACACGTCAATTCAACAATCGTCAACTGCTAAGGAAATGCAAATTCCGTGCTGGACATTATAATAAAGGTAAGTGAAGAAATTATACAAAGATAGTATTAATAATATTTTAAATAAAAGATAATAATTTCCCTGTGTATTACTATATTTATCACATTTGTTAAATATAATAATTTTAAAGAAAATATGAATGAAATATAAAACTAAATATAATATTCAATCTGTAAATTTATTTATTTAATTTTTATAGTTTTTAATAAAATTTTAAATTTTACATAGGTAATAGGTACCTATTAATTTTTAATTATTATATTATGCAATTAATATTGTGTTCGTTTAGAGTTTACAAACTTTCTGAATTTATTATAACATAATTTCTATATTTTACGATAATTTAATGATCGGGCAATATTGAAAGTAGAGACGTGAAAATTTTAATGGGTAGTTATTGGTGTCTAATTGTTACATGAACTTTTCGTGAAAATATAGAACTCTTGTAATTTTTTAACATTTTTAATTTTATCTAGATATTTAAGATTATTCTTAAAAATTTTAACATTATGTTTAATATTAAATTGTTAATTTTGTAGTTGGAATTCTAAAAATTATAGTGAAGTATCCTCACTTATCGATTAAACTTATTTCCAAAAAGTTGCAAAAATATACAGTATCAATTTTTCTTTATAGCTGTATTTATTTCAACGGTGCAATAAATCTATGTCCTAAAACCAAACAGCTGTTATGAAACTATACATTATACGCTTATATATATTATATCTATATTCTATGGCGATGGAGCATTATATAGCTATTGTAATATTTTTACAAATTTCAAACGTTTTTATTTTATTATTTTTGTTTTTATATTAGGTATATGTGTTTATACACACGTTTTATTGTTATAATATTTTAACATTTTATTTATTTTTACATTGTTATACAAGGTAGTTAATTAAACGAATACCTAGTCGAAAATGAGCCAAAGTAGAATAAAGTCGTATTACAATACTGGTGAATTCAATAACCGTCAACTGCTAAGGAAATGGATTTTCCGTGCTGGATATCACAATGAAGGTAAGCGAAATATTATGAAAAAATAGTAAATAATATTTTAAATAATTAATATAAAAGAAAATATAATTTCGTTGTGTATTAAAAAATTAAAATATATTTTATTATAATTGATAAATAAAATAATTTTAAAGACAATATGAATAAAATTCGTAATATACACATATTTAAAATTATAAATAATTTTCAATAATCCTGTAAAATTATTAGGTAGGTATTTATTTTATTTTAATATTAGTTTTTAATATAATATTAAATAGTAAATATTGGTTGTTAAATTATGAAACCATGGTATATTGATTGACATTTTTCCAAAAAATTACAAAAATCTCCATTCTCGATATTTATTATATAATTTTTTAAATTTGATATATTAGTAAAATTAATAATCTATAATATTTGTATATTTCCTAATTATTTCTAAATATTCGTTTCAATAATATAATAATTCTATATCACGAAACCAATTACTAATTAGCCATTAATCTACATTATATATCAATATTATATTGAGATGAAACATCATATAGTTATTATATTTTAAAAAAATGTATAACCTTTTTATTTAATTTCTTATCTTTATAAACGTTTTATTGTTATACATTTTTACCGTTTTATTTCTTATTACGTAGTTACAAGTATACAATCAAGTGAATAGTCAAAAATGAGTCAAAGTAGAACCACGTAATACTCGTCAATTGATAAGAAAATGCAAATTCTGTGCTGGACATTATAATAAGGTTAGTCAAATGTTATAAAAATATAGTAAACCCTACAATAAATAATATTTTTAAACATATATATTTGAAATAAAAGATAAAAATTTGTGTTGTGTTGTATTGTGTTATTTTATTTTATTATTATTAAATAATGCCATTTTAATGCCTGCAGTATGATTCAATTAATATGTATTTAATATATTCTTATTTAAAATTTAAAATAATATTCAAACTGTAAATTTATTTATTATGTATTTTTTATTTTTTTTATTATTTTATATTTTAAATTTTAAACAATTAATATTAATTTTTATATTGTGCAGTAATATTGTGTTTGTATGGTAATTTTGAATTCATAAATTCATAATATAATGAATTAAAAAACTATTGGAAATATATAATATGGTAATTAATACTTTTACACGGGTACAATTGTTTATATTGAACTTTAAGTGGAATTAAATAATTATAATTACTGTGCAATTATCATCTTTTTCTTTAATTTATTGCTTTGTTTTTCTATTAAATTTCATAGGATGACATATATTATATATTATACATTTATTGACATACTGTAGGCATTTAGAAAAATTGTTAAACTGTGGTTTTGATTATTGAAGTTAGTTTTTAATTTCACTTACCTATTATTTATAATTTTACACTATACCAATATCGATTCAAGATTATTCTAGGAATATATTATATTTATTATTACTTATTACTTATTAGTACCTACGTAATAATCTACAAAATAACCTAGGGTGACCAGACGTCCAGTTTAAATCTGGATTATTCCTTTTTTGAACATCACGTCTCGTGGTCCCGACAAACTTCGAATGGGACGCTTTTTATTCCGTTTTTAGAATATTGTCCCGTTTTATCTCGTTATTTCAATTTATTATATAATATAATCGTATTAATGTTTGTAAATAAAGTATCTATATATGAAACAAATATAAAACGCAAATGAAATACAACATTGTGTGTCGTTTGATGAATAATTAAGAGAAAATATTTTATTATTTAGGTTATTCTACTAAAAAGGGTAAAGTAATAACAAGATAATTGCTTATGATATGACAGAGATTTGGACTTTTACTCTCGAATTTTGTGTGCATATGTGTGAATAGTGAATGTATATGAATGAAGGTTTATTTTGTGGGGGGAAGCAACAACTGTCCCGTTTTTTTATTTTCATAATATGGTCACCCTAAAATAACCATAATTCAGAGTTTTGCTTTTGATACCTATACGTTATTATTTAAATTTAGTATCAAATTAAGATTACATAAAAAATATTATTAACTTGGTACCTAAGGATATTATTAAATCTAATACAGTACCCTACGTAATAGGTATACAATTTAATGTTTTATAAATTCTATTTTAAAAATATGTATAATTTACACATTACATTAAATATTTAGTTAAGTATCTAATAAATTTTTTTTATTAAAGAACTCAAAGTAATATAATTTTTGTAAAAATAATAATTAAATATTAAATTATGTTGTTTATATCTTTCTTACAACCAATACTTTTAAATATTGAAAAATAAAACTTTATAAAATATACCTTAGGTACCAAATTTATTTATATAGGTACAGGTAAGTCTATATATTAGATTTGTATCGTGGCTAGTGTCCACTATGCAGGTTCCAGCATCCAGGATCCAATAATGTATAATGTTCAAAGTGCAAGAGTGAGGACTCCAGGAGGGCTGTATCAGTTTGTCTAACATGGTACCTATGTACCAGGTACCTTATTTTATTATATTATTTTTATATTTGTATCGTTATTAACGTAGCAGTTATGTTGATCAACCGGGATAAAAGTATTATTTTTGATATAGGTAATCATAATTATTACGAATCGTCAAAATAAATGTTTTGTGAATGTTAGAAATTAATTACTGCTCTTGATATATATTTCTTTAATAATTATAATAGGATTTTGTTTTTCAATTATATTTTCGGAATTTTATATAAATAAAAAATTTACTTAATTTTATCTTATTTACAATACCAACAATTTATATAAGAATTTCATGAATAATCTTAAACATTTTTGATTTTCACATCATAACATTATATTAATTGATGAAATGATTCATTTATAATTTTATACTAATGTTGAGCATATAACGTATTGTTAAAAGATAATTGTAACCAACTTTTTATACTACTCTTAATATCATGGACAAACTATATAGGGTGTGGGGATGTGGATATGGGGGTGTTGGAATAGGGTATGGGATTAAGTGTGTGATTGTAGAGTGATAGTAAGGTGTAGGTGTGAAGGTAAGGTGTAATGGAGGTGGGATGGTGTTAGTATGTGGAGTAAGGTGTGGTTGTGGGGGTGTTAGGTTAGGGTGTGATTAAAGTGTGAGGGTGGTTGTGTGGTGGTAAGGTAGGGTGGGGGGTAAATTCTGTGGGTGTGGGAGGTTACGTGTAGGGGTGGTGGTAAGGTATACGGGTGGTGGTGGTGTTTTTGGGGATGTTTGGGGGGGGGGGGTTGTATACTTATGATTACGCTAGGATATGATGATTCTTACTGCATATATGTACAACGCATTGTTGAGGTCATAACAACACATGAGTGTGTTATGATTGGCTCATGCGTTATGTCATAATCAACACATGAGTTCGATATGACTATGATCTCTTGCGTTATGCTATAGTAACGCACGGGATATGACAAAATCGGTGTTTGCAGTTAGGGAAGTAATTACTTATATGGTATATATTTGCATGTATGAGGTCATATCATACACGTGCAAAACAACCGTATGGTATGACCTCGAACCATTGTACTGTCATATTATGAAGTTTTATCCCCCCCCCCCAAAAAAAAATTATAGGTGGACACCAATATAATAGAATCAAAGGACCGGTACATACTGGGTGTTTTAAAAAACCAAGAGTTAACTCTTATTGGTTCTTTAAAACGCCTAGTGTGTACTGGTCCTTTGATTCTATTATATTGGTGTCCTTAGGCATTGTGTCTAAGGCGTGCGCCTGTATAATTTTATTCATCTTCAAAAAATATACCACGTAATAATGTGTAGGGGAATGTGTAGCAAAACGGACACCTTATGATAAACATATTCACTTATATTACAAAAAGATAGCTGAATAATAATAAAAAGTAAAGTAATTTTATTAAAATTAATATCCTTATATTTAATTTTATAATAAAATTGTTTTTGTCGTCTTCATCCCTCAAGTAATTATTTGAAATTTTGATAACACAAATATTTACAATTTTGGAGGTAAAATAATATAACTGATATTAACTCAAAAGATAACATTTTAAATGGGACATAACGTTTTTTTCCAAAGAGAATATATATTATATAAATAAATATATTAATTGAAGTTTAAGACATTGATAATTATTTAATACTATTTAAAACATATTTTTCACTTTGCCACACATTCCACTACCTTATATTATTATTACTATTCTATTATCGTAATTTAGAAATTTTTCTATACATACACAACATACCTGTTTAGGTAACATTATGTTATAATTAGGGCTGGGAATTTAAATTTAAATTAAATTATACCCGTATTATACGATTATATCTAATTCAAAATTTGCTAAATTCAATATTTATATAAAAATCAGAATAAAATTAAATTAAAATTAAAAAATGCTATAAAAATGTAAAAATGACTCAAAATCGAAAATTTATCAAAAAAGGCAAAATAAACTTTCTTATTCTCATTCAAATGTATATGAATCGAATTTATGACAAAACGAGCATCACGCAGAAAACTTTGGAAAACAATGCAAAGTGCATCGAAATCCCAGCCTTAGTTATAATACACAGGAATATAATATATTTCCGAAACAGAATAATATTTATATATTATTTCTTATTATTACTTTAATTATTTATAATTTAATAAATACATTATACACAAATCGTGGTGGAAACTGTATATTTGTACATAATAAATTTCTTATAATTAAGAGAAAGATGTTAAAAAAACAATTAAAAAATAAGGGGATAAATTACAAGTTCCCATATAACAAAACACAAAATTGTTATTTATCGAGTTATATGGTCCTGTTGTGTCTACTGGTATAGTGTGATACATTAAATAAAATTATTGAAACTTTCATATTAAAATTTAAAATACACATATTCGGATTGTTATTATATATAAAAGTTCACATAACAAATACATAGTACGCGCCATATATTATTTATGACAAAAAATATGAAATATTATGAACCTACTTGGTGACTTTAATGATATCTGTTACTTTTTCTGTATATGATAATTTTTGTACTTTTTGTGCATCGCCTTTAAATATAAGTTTTTTAGTAAAAGCATCAGATTCAGATTTCAGAACTTATTTATGAAACAATATATAAATAATCAAAATAAAAATTCACAACAAAAAAAAAATATATAAATAATGTAAATTATAGTATAGTTCTCCAGGAATATGAAACACAAACGCAATATTTTTAATAATAGGTACCTAATAAATAAAAATATTATGGTTGACGTAGAATAATAGTACTTCATGTTGGTATTTATTTTTTTTTTTATATAGATAATACATTATTCAATGATATTTTTGTGCATTAAATAATAAAATGTATATAAGATGTATCATGTTATACGGTCAATATTGTGTAGGTAGAGGGTTAGCCATCGCCTATAAATGAAGACATCATATGTTTTAAGTTATTATGTTTTCCTTTATTCTTATAGTATTTAATAAAATATACATGTGGCCAATGACGTGTGATTGGTGAAGTGTGAGAAAGTGACCAGATGAGAGAGGGCACCGGTAGACTTATGCAATTAGCCGTTAGAACGGCTGACCCGCTTAA
>JAIUCT010000001.1:3425817-3464564 GCA_021307375.1 Tetraneura akinire | reverse complement strand
AAATTATGTACAATCTATGGAAATTATGTATATTCTATGGAAATTATGTACAATCTATGGAAATTATGTACAATCTATGGAAATTATTAAGTTTTGTTTTTGTTGTTTTCCATATTTATTCGTAAACAGATTATGAAATTGGTTTAAAAATCCGTTATATGTAATAGGTATATTTTTCTATCATCTAAAAACTAAAAAAATAGGATGTTTATAGTTGTATACTTTTATAGTTCAATTACCTCGTGTTAGGTATCTATTTATAGATTTTTCTTATTTATTTATTATTTTATCATACTTATCATAAGTTAATAGTACAAATATACTATAATACGTATTAATTACTGTACAATTTAAAGTCCAATAACTTTAGTTTTAATTAAATTTGGCAGGTTTACCCTGGCTACCTATTGGACGTCTGGAATTGAATTTTCGAAATTTTCGAAGAACATATTAATGAATAGATTATCGATACCTACCTGACACCTGACCATGACATCATGCGAATGCTTTTATTTATCCTAATTTATTACAATATTTTTATTTGTTTTTATCTATTTTTAGAATTTTAGTATTGCACTTACGAAGCTATACGACTTGCCTAAAATCTATTTTACAATAAATTAATTTATTAGTTTTAATATAAGTTATTTAATATTATTATTTCAACAAAATTATGACTTCTCTTCACACCACACATATTAGGTATTACTGTATTACTATTTTAATACGTACGACGTACCACGTATCTACCCAGTGCCGTAGCCAGAATTTTATTTCGGGGGGGGGGGGGGCTTAATTTTTGATGGACAATTACCTACACATAAAAAATATTTTTCAAAAAAAATTTTAATAGTATTTTATGTAATATAATATAAAATTAATTATTTCAAAAATTACTTTGGATAATTCTGGTACTTTACTAAGACATGATGGTTGAACAATAGCTGGATCATCAATATCTTCAGTGATATCTGTTGTATCTTCTTGGGTCTGAACATTTTTATGTTTATTCGTAAGCCAAGATGTAAGTGTGTTTGGCATAAGAACCAGGCTTTATTGTAAGAATATTTTCCAACTGCATAAATTTTCTTAATATTACAATTATTTGTAAAAATTCTAAAATCTAAATCTTATCTATTGTATATTCTATAAAATATTTGTTCTTGGAACTTCAACTAAAATTTAAAAATATTAACATTAGTGAATACCTAAATGTGTGTATTACTTATATTAAAATATTTTGTAACGATTATTGGCCTACAAGTCATACAACATTATGTTACAGTTTGAATTATTTATTCTATATTTAATATAACTATAATTTTTTAATATATTTTTCAAATGCACATATTTGTTATTTCTACTGCACATTTTATATTTCCTACTGCACAATTAGTGTCCAACTGCACCTTAGAATAAAGCGTGTGTGAAGGTTCTGTTGTACGGTTCGTGTAAAATTAAAAAATTAGAACTATCTCGTTAGTTTTAGCACGATACAAGTCTAAAACTATAACTTGTCTAAAAATCTATAACTATATATACATTTAAAATTTATTTCACTGCGTATCAAACACATTTTTTAACGATATAAAATAACATTTACATGATACATAAATACGCGTGTATTTAACCGATATAATAATATGTAATATTGCGGAGAGGTTATATATATTAGAAATTTATAATATATTACGCCACGACCAAGGTCCGACAACGGTTAGGTCGTGCGTATAAATCGTTAATATATTCATCAAATTACTATAGATGAGATGTCTACTGCTATAATATAATAATATTATATGTTATAACAGCACGCGTATTAAAATATTATATACGTATAGTTATGGTAAATATTGGGAAAAAATAACAGTTAACGACCTTGCCATTGCTCTGGGGACACGATATATTTTCATTATTATTTTAACGCGGGTAATACATAAATAAATTTTACGTGTAAATAAATATTACGATCGCAAAAGTTACACAAAACGATAAGACTTCTGCAGTGATTTAAAGTCGTTTCGAGTTCGTATTACCATAGGCGTAGCGTGATGAATATTTGTGGAGGGGCTATAGCCCCAACCATAAATTGAATATATATTTTAAAATGTTTTTAATTTATTATATTACAATAAATAATATTATGTATTGTACACCGGTGCGGATTCAGGGGGAGCTATGGATGCTCAAGCACCTGTCGATTGATCACCAATAAAATTTATTTATTTATTGTAAAATAATTTTAAATTCTTAGCGAATAGTGTGTGTCTTTTTTTTTTAAGTATGAAGACACATTTACTACCTGAAATAATACTCCGATTTGCACGAATAGCATAAGTTTCTGATTTGAAAATGGATGTAGTTGGTACTTTATTTAGATAATTTTTCGAATTTCTCAAAATTGATCATAAGCGGTAGAAAAAACGACGAAAAAATGACAAAAAACGGCATTATTCACGAAAATTGAAATTTCGACGAATTTGATTTCAATATTTCACAATAACTCAGACAATTTAAAAAAGTTAGAGATTTGAAAATTTTATTGGATATTCACATAGGCAGTATATAATGTTTGATAAAATTGACAATTTTGGCCATTAAGGTCTGAAAATTTTACAGAGGTATACTTACATATTACTTAACATCATATCAAAATATTAGAAAAATCCCAAGTCTCATTTTTTTTTTTTTAATAGCTGTTTAAAGTTGATATTTTTAGTTTAAACGAAAATCTTAGAATCCATATGAATATTCTTCTATAGTTATTTCTCAATAGTTTAAAACCTAAAAAATTTGGATAATTTTTGAAAATTTGATTGATGTATACTGACATACTTAACGAATTTCTAAAATATTAGGAAAATCTCAAGAATCAATTTTTTTATAAGTGTTTAAAGTTGAAATTTTAGTAAAATTATTTATAAATTATAATTATTGTAGACTGATAAATGTAAAAAATATAATCGGTAATTTTGTAACATAACACATAACTGAAAATGAAAATGAAACACGACAACATTGAATCAGTAAATATATTAATTATAACAATGGACCTACTCTGCGGGTAGCGAATAGCTATAATATTAAATTATAAATAATTTGACTAATAATTTAAATTTATTTTGCTGGAAATGAAGTTATAAATACTATTACAGATAAAACTAATAAAATAATATATATATATTATTATAATGTTATAAAATTCTTATTTAGTTTTTCAGTAAAATAGAAAAGCTGGAACGACATCCTTGGGTAATTTTCTATATTTTGTTCAAAATAAAATCTATTTTAAATACCTACCTATTATATTATTAAGTACTATATTTATTTATCACTGAAATAATCTGATTTGATGTAATATCAATTTCTTATAATTTCAGTTTCAGCAAGAAAAAAATGGAAGTGCCTATTTTATACATTTTAAATGAGGGGGCTTGTAGCTATTCTAAGGGGGCTTAGCCCCCTTAGCCCCCACCACGCTACGCCTATGCGTATTACAATCACTCCGTATAATAATAGAATAATATTAATAATAACCGAAATAATATTTAAACGATGTTTTTTTTTTTCGTACATATAAGAGTATTATATTATAGTGTTTTATTGTAATAATACGTAATATATTTTAATACTCGCATAATAATAATAATATTATATACCCGACGGACCGAATACCAAAGATTCTGCGCGAAATACCTACATAAATTATGGATAAATTAGAATTTAAATATTTTTTTTTTCTTTTACTTTTCTTATACCATCGGATAACACACGTTATAATATTATTCTCGCGTGGGTATTATTATAATACGTTCGTGTTCTCGTCGTCCGTTATGTTTATACGTATAATATTTTTTTTTTTTTTATTCCCATTCGACTTTTTACAATAATATATCCACTCGAGAGACACGCCCCGAGCGACCGTGAACCTCCTCGACTGCAGATATTATTATTATTATTTTTGTGCGAACCGACCGTATAATATTATAATATGTTCGCGTGTAAAATAAATAATATAATATATTATATATTAGTCTGCACGCCACAACCTTTCCCCATACATAAATACATGCGTTGTTTTATTTTTACTCTTGTATTCGCATATATATTGCACATATTTTCAATAACGTCATTGTATCGACCCGAATTTTAATCCTGCTTTAATAATATATTAATCATAATATTATATTATTATAATCGCGGTTTTCGTGGTCATATTATAATACATTATAATGGTATAACGTGACAAAAATTTCTGAATATTCCGCGGTCAATTTTACATATATTAGCTATTTATAAATAGTTGTGTAATATTTCACGACGGGGTGAAAAATAATTTATACCTTTTAACCATATACAATACGATATAAAAATTGAATTTATTGATTTCAATTTGTTAAAATTCATTTCATTTTTCCACGCCAACCCGTTAGATGGGTGCCCAATGCCCATGCGAATTCATATCACTCGTATTTTGTTCTTCGCCCGAGCGATGGATCATGTCACGATGTCCGCCATGGTCGACGTCGAACCATATGCATTTCATTACGAATGTTTAGTTAAAAAACGGAATAATAATAAATTATAATGTATAATAAACGAATTAAAGTAATAATATACGCGCACAAAAACAAACGGTGAGTTCGTATTTTTTTTTAAAAAAAAAGATAAAACGTTAAAATTGTAATATAATATTATTTTTATTTTTTAACGCTCTTTACACTATATAAACGCGTATATATTATATGTCCGTATTCACTTTATGTGATTTACGAAATTATCCGAGCAAAACAAACAACGAAAAACGTGTTATGGTCTTATCAAACACATTTTTTGCGATGATCGATCGAATTATGTATTATACTCGTACGATAATAAAATAATATCACCATTAACATAATAATATGATAGGTACGTCAGTTCAAGAATAATATTATATTAAAGATAATATATGATATATAAAACCCACAAAGTATTTGTCTAAAAGTTTTGATTTTTTTTGTAATTTATTAATGTAATATTATATTTTATAGACAATAAAACAATTTTCAATGAAACCGAATTTACATTTCTGCGTGTATATGTTAACTGATACATATTTATGAAATGTCTTTTAAAAATGTATTATGAGTATATAATTATAATATTTCCCGTTTAATATTTTAAATCTTCAGTCTTCACGGATATATAATATTATTTTATTTAACCTACTATTTATTTCTGTTTCTTCATTCATAATTATTATGGACGTTTATATTACGAGTATTTTATTTGAATTATTTTCTGATACAATAATATATAATATATCTTGTAATGTACTAATGTATTCGTATATTTCGTTAATATATTACGAACGATATTATTGTATTGTGCAAAAATTATGAATTTTGCGCTCGTTATGATAATATTTATCACAATTCCGAATACGTATAGCGAACGTCTTCTGTCGCGGTTGTCTCCTCTTCATTATACACTACCATTGTCGGACGTATAATATAAAAATATATTCATCATTATAATACCGTATTGTTGTTTTACATTTTCCAAACGTTTTATTGTAATTTTGTAATTAGTGCGAAAAAAATGTTAAAGTCTTTACTCGTTTATACGTTTATATAATAATATATAATACGTTAGGTATATTAACTAAGGACGTATTATATTATTATTATATTATTGTATAAAAAAAAAAAATAGGGACGACGAATCATCTCATTATTGTTTTCGCAACATTTGACTTTCAAATTGTTCTCCTAAAAATCCGTTTGTGTTTCTCGTTTACTCTAAAAGCAATATAGTGTCTCGTTAATAATATTAAATTATACGATTTAGAGTCGTGTTAATTAACGCGTGTATTATTGGCGAAGACTCGACATAATAATAACACTTAAACGTTAATTAAATATAATATTTACTATTTATAGTGCGTATTTATAATATTATTATGTACCCAAGCACCCCAAAAATAAAAAAATTAAAAAAACACGTATAAATTATATAATAATATATTACGTATGATAATATTATAATACTCTCAGCAGCTGTAGCGGAAAATAACGAAACCTTATTTTTTTATACTTGCACCGATTCGAATTCGCCGTCGGCGTATATAACGCACAAGTGAAAACATATCCGTTTTGGACCGAGTACAATAAAAAAAAAAAAATAATAATCATAATCACATTATACGGAGCACATAAGTCTCGCCGTCTATTGTTTTCAGTTTTTAGACAATATATATATTTATAATATATACATTATATGCAAAGACAATACATATTATATATTTATATTATGTTCAAACTTTTTGCCGCGGTGTGACAATACAAAATTTGATAGGCACACGCGTAAGTATATAATATATAGACTCGTACATTATAAGTATTATAATTATATTACATTATTATATGTATAAGCACAGACAAAAGAAAAATAACTCATTACCGCGGTAACGGTCGTCGAACAAGAGCTTATAATAATATTATTAATTATTTATTGTACGCGTGAAAAAAAAATATTCATTTAAAATCGATAATAATAATAATAATACCTTACATCAAGCGTATACGGATCACGAGATATTTTGAATTTATTAAATCAAAATAGAAGAATTATTAATTTTCCGACATTTTTTAATTTTCTTTTTTAGATTCTGAGCGAAGCGAAGAATGTATTGGTTTTACAATGATGGGTGTCTTTTTTTTCTTTTTTTTTTTTTTAAGTAAGAAGACACTTTTACTACCCAAAATAATGGTCCTATTTTCACGAATAGCATATGTTTCCGGTAGGAAAGTGGATGTTCTTGGTACTTCATATAGATTATTTTTCGAATTCTTCAAAATTGACCCTATGCGTTAGAATAAACGACGAAAAACGGTAATATATTAATCAATACCTACATTATCTGACTGAACTTCGATCAGAATCGTTTTTTCGAATTCAATGGTTTATCATTTCATTCAAATTCTAATTAAAATTAAATACTATGATTTGCACACCTAAATCCATGCGGCAGGAGTATCAGCTCTTCTTTTTTTTCTTTCTTATTATCATTTCGGAATAATGCGGTCTCTCGAATTTATCTTGTACGTTTAAATTGTGTAAACGGTAAACCTATGTATGTATTACATAGATTTTATGTGCGTGTATGGGGTGTTTCTTTTTTAACGGTCTTATTTTATAGCGAATATAAAATCGAAAACCAGCTATTTTTGTGTTTTTTATTTCAGAATTTTTAATGGTACCTACTCGTACATATTATTAACTGCGGTTTCATTTAATATATTAATAAATTAATGGAAAATGACCGAATCAAAAAAATGTACGAATTCGCCTACTTATAGTTTATCTTTTTTTTTTTTTTTTGTCTATATAGGTACTATTAATTTTTAGTAATAACATTAGATTTTCTTTATAAATTATAGTTTATGACTTTGTTCGTTAATAAAAAATAAAATAAACGCGTATTATATTATAATAATATAATATTTTATACGTAAAACCACTTTGTAATTCAACCTGAAATAATGAAATATACATTTATAGTCCTGTCTATGCAATTTATTATTTATGTGTGTTCATTACATATTATTATTATATTACTGAATATAGGTGTTATGCCCGCGAATAATAATTGTTATTATTACTGTAACACAATATTATACGAACTATTCGTATAGGAGGTATATATCGTAATAATAACTCGTGTAATATTATTAGTCTCGCGGATAGAATGATGGAAAGACTCGCAAGTGATTATAAGTATAACAGTTTAATAATATAATAATAATATTAATTTATTCACATGCGAAAACATTCGAAGGAAGTAAAAATACGAATATATCTCTATTGTAATAATACATATTATAATATAATAACGTAACGGCCATATCGTTTATAAAACGTATGTTCATAATAATAATAATAATAATAATAATAATAATAATAATAATAATAATAATAATAATAATAATAATAATAATAATAATAATAATAATAATAATAATAATAATAATAATAATAATAATAATAAAAATAATAATAATAATAATAATAATAATAATAATAATAAATTAATAATAATAATATTATAGTTGCAAAATATTGTCGGATAATTTTAACTATTATAGATACTTCAAGACGGTATAATTATTATAATCATCTGTATAGAGAATGTAATGCATACAAATATTGTAAAAATACGGACGTTATACGAAGAAAACAAATAATCGTATGTAATCGCGATAAATAATAATGAAATAATACAATATAATGGTTATTATAATCATAATTTTATAATATCTCGAGTATATCGACGCGTAAATCGATACGTGTTGATTGTATGAAATACGCGAATAATAAATAAAGTTAAAAAAAATAATAATAATAAATATACGTTTTCACGCAAACGAGAAAACCTTTAAAATAATACGAAAAAAAAAATTCCACGTCGAAGGGCACAAGGCGTGTCAGAAATATGAGAGATAGATTTTTTTTTTCTATGAATATTGCTAGCGTTTTGTAAATTTTTCTAATAACAGACCATTACACAAATACATAAAATTATACACAACGTGCGACGTCCATTTTGTGTGTATCGTCATTGAAATAATATCAAACTTGTGAAATTATAATATTGCATTCTGATCGATCGGGGAAACAATACCATGTATATAAAAACAATATTTACCTACGTATTAAATATTAATATTAAAATCGATTATTATTATTGGACCAGTACGAATCGACGAATATGATATTATAAAATACGCGTCTTATACTCTTGAGATATACCAATGAAGAATAACGTTTCGCTTTATTTTATAATATTATGCCGATCATTATAAATATTATATTATATAAGATAAATTGGCGTGAACGATTCGCACAGTTAGATAGTAAACAAATATACACGTTTATTTTCGCAAGGTGAATTACATATTTTATTTTAGAATATAATATTATTTATTTTATATTATTATAATACGTATATGAAACACTCAGTATTGAAGGGTAGAGTCGAAGTCATAAATCGCCTCGAGTTAAAAAAAAATATAAATAAATAAATATAAATAATAAATATATATATAAATTTAAATTGAATAATATGTATTAAAAAATGTTTGTTCGATCACGCAGTCGTCATAATAAGCGTTATATTATTCAATAAACATGATATTATAATATATACGTACTTAGGTACTTATCTATTATATCATTATTCTATATAAGGTTGTCAATTATCATGGACAAATTTACATAAGAATAATAATTATAGAAGTCTCGACATATTTATTGATCATACGTTTTAAATTAATTAAGTACCTATCTATTAATTATTTTAACTTTAGATTAATCAAAAATATTTAATTTTTCCATCTTTCGTCTAACTTTCAATTTAACTTTGTGTATACGTATAAAGGCAAGTCCATCATAATTCCATTTATATAAATATACATATAAGATGATCAGAATTATTCTGACAGAATATATTTCATATTTCATGTTATTTTCATGAAAACGAAAATAGTGGGAATTACCTATATACTTTTTAAATCTCATCATATTTTTATTAATTTCGTAATTTGTAATACTGTTCATCCAACATAGATATATATTAAATATTTATAAGTCGGGGTAAGATTGGGTTATAGAGGTCCTTAAGGACATCACCCATTGGACAATAACGGATATAAATTAAATTATCAAGGTGCAAGTAATTTTTATAGGCTTACTGTTTCTGAAATATGAAAATCAAAACTGGATCATTTTTCGAACTTTTCAAAATTGACTATATGCGATAGGAAAAACGACCAAAAAATGATGACAAAATGGCATTTTTCACGAAAATTCAGGCAATATTGAAATTAGAGACTTGAAAATTTTATTGGGTATTTAAATAGGTATTATATATTATATAAGTGATATATTTATGATAGTAGATATGATAGTTTTTTTTTGTAGCTGTTTTTAGTATAAAAAGCAATGTGTGAAAGGGATACAGATGTAAAGAGGATAGTGTTGAATTTTGATTAAAATTTGAATGGAATTATAAATGAATACATTCGGAAAACGATTCTTAGCGTAGTACTGTCAGATTTGGGTACATAGATGACTAATTTAGAGATTTTATGGGTATATAGGTATATTGAATGTAGAAACTGATAAATGTAAAAATTGTAATCAATACATATTTTATCCGATGAACTTCGGCACTTCGCTCAAAATCGTATTTCCGAATGTAGTGATTTATCATTGCATTCAAATTTTAATCATAATTTAACACTATCCTCTTTTCATATGTATCCCTTCCTTTATTTTTTATAATAATAATGTAAATTAGACAAAAAATGGAATTGTATGTAATTTATGATAATTTAATTTAATTGACAATGGATGACAATGTTAAATATCGTAATTGCTTATAGTTTCGTTAGAATTAAAATTATTCCTTTTCCATTGATTTAACGTGAAAAAAAATTAAGGTTAAATTTGGTAAATAGTATGACTTTAACATTTAATATACACTAATTTATTTGGAATATGCTTTTATTCGACATTCGACTCGTACTTCATCATTATCGTTTCGTATATATCATTAAAAAAAACTCGATAGATTATATTTATATACTGAATAATATACCATATATAGTACATATATACGTATTAAATGTTACCTTTAATTATTCACAAAAAAATATTTGAACATAATTTCTTGCATATTTTAGTTCTTCATTGTTGCAAAGATTAAAAGCAAATATAAATACATTTCACATTTTTAAAATTTAAAAAATTATCAATTCTCCAAACAAGATTTTACAAATAACAGTAATTTTTTTCCCATATATTTTTTGAATACTATAATTACTAATTAATATTTATTATGTACATCAAATTAATGCTAAATTATATTTGGTATGATTATAAATTATAATCATTTTATTAATGGAAATTACAATTATGACAAGTATACTTACGTTTATGAAATATCAAATATGTATAATGTATATTATAAACAAATTGTAAAATAATATTAATTTATACCAAGTATAAAAAAGTGCAAAATTAATATCACGATCGTAATGATTAATAAAAATAACACATTACACAAATTTATTAATGTCAATTTCATTAAACGAGTTTTTCATCATAACATACTTATGTATTGTAATTAAATTATGCGCGTATTTAATTTTTACTCAATTGTAGTAATAATAAAAATGATCATTATAGACATACATTATACACATATTACATTTATAACATATTTATAAAAGTTTATATTCGCATATAACTAAATGTATATAGGTACTTACTTATAATGTATACTAAAATGTATGGAAGAAGATATTGCAATATTAAGGAAATATTTTTACACCGTATTTTAAGTATTTCAATTTCAACATACAATAAATATCATATTCATATCATGGTAATTTAATATATATATATATATATATATATATATATATATTATTTTAATTTATGATACTATATATATATATATAATTTTTGTAGTAATACTACATGAATTAAATTAAATAAAATTTATATATTGGTAAATCTTAATTTAAGAAAAACCATATTCCTTATAGATTTTAGATTTTTTTTACAAATTACTTATCAAACAAATGCACAATTATTGTATATATTTAATTCAAATAATATTTAAAATATAAGTAACGATATTGAATAAAATATAATTAACATTATTGTATAATATATTTACATATGTTATTAGTTTATTACAGTAGGTAATCGAAGGTTATCAGATTTTTTTCATTACGAATTTTTTATTTTAATACATTCTACATTATAAAAGAGAATAGAACTCAGTGTATAAAAATAAAATTTTTCTTTTTAATTAAAATAAATAATAATTTCTTGCTATTTACATAATATGCTTTGGCTGATTCTATTACATTTGATATATTTATTATTTACGTCTCGTGTAACCGTGTAAGTAATTATAAAATGTTATAAAAAGTTTAAAATTGTGAATAAAACAAATTTAGTTATTATTTGTAGGTACATATAATATTATAATTTATCATTATTATTATTATTATTAGAGTATATTTAAAATAAATTCCAATTTTTATATTATATAATACAGATTTTGCGATCATTAGAAAATCAGATGTATCGATACACTACAGTAATAAAAATATACTAAAATCAATTTTTTAAATAGCCAAATAGGCACTATAAAAAGATCTAAAATATATAACCTATATAGAGTAGAAAAAAGTATATAATATTTAAATCGACGTTGTTAAAAAACAATAAAATATTTTAGCGTCGGATCTATATTATATTATTATTTGAATCTCATTAAAATAATAACTTTACATGAAATTCTCACGATGAAATGATAGATTATAAAATAAATTCTAAGTGTACCTTCAACTTGTCAAATATATACTTTTTATAGTTTATATTCATTTATAGTGCAGTGAACACTGTATGTAAGTAACTATTATTAACGGTTTTGTAATGTAATTTTATCTAAAATTATAATATTATATTTCGCCTATCATACTCACCTGTTGTTATACGATATATATTTTATTTTTGAACGTCTAAAAATCATATTATAAGGTCCAAATATATTGCAACGAATGACAATTATTATCGTCATCAGCTAATATAGTTTCGTCACGTTTTATTATAATTTATTATAATATATTAATATCGAAACTTTAACCTAATACATTTTATTATTTTTTATTCACAATAGTTTATCCGTAATTTACATTAGAAATGCTTGGCTAAATAAATGACTACAATATATATGTTAATATTAATAATATTATTAGGTATAGGAAAACTTACAATTTCAACGTGGTCGCGGTCGTCCCGGTCGACTTAAACCCGAAGCGTTTAACTATACATTGTAATGTAACACGTTCTTGCTCGTGTATAACGCTCGGCGTGTATCCGATAACGAATTTATATTGTATTTTTCGTCAATTTTAATATCGTATTCGTATACGATTCGTACAAAATTAAAATATATTATATTACACGGTATTTAAATTCTAAACGAGATCGAGAGAATTTATCTCTAAAACGGAATAATTACAAATGATTTAAAATGAAATAGTCAATAGAATATATTATAATAAGTACTTGCTTTTGCATGAATTTTCACTATTTTTTTTTTCAATTTGCAATTGTATACACATCATTATACTTTGTCATTTCTCATTTCGTAAAATAATAAACAAAATAAATACTACAGGTATTAAGTATATTAATAATCTTCAGATATACCTATGTAATATGTTAAAAAGTATTTTTTTAAAACATGAAACTATTATATACTGTGACTAGTGAGATATATAATATAATATTATTATTTATTATGTATAGTATTATCGTCAACTTCGTTATAATTTTATAAGTAAAAACGTGTATTTCGATGGAATATGGTACTGGTAAAAATAGTAATAATATTATAATCAAAGATGCGAACTTGCAGCTAAAAAACTTTAAAATATATAAGCAAAAATGTTATGTTATTAATATAAATATGTGGTAAAATTGTTAAAATAATAGTTTTATATAAATAAGTATATACCAACTATATAATAAAGTACAATATACAAAGTGAAATAAATAAATTGGTTCAAAAGAATTTTAAACTTTTTATTTATTAACATAAACTTTGATACATAAAGACGTAATTCTACATCTTCGTATATTAACAATTATAATATTTAATCATTTCAATATTTTTCAGACAGAAAAAAAATATTATAAATTCATTTCATTTAATTATTTAAAAAAATAGTACTCGTTACTATAATATAAAAATATTTATTAATTTTTTATTATATACTCGTAGGTACCGTATATATTATTATAAAAATCACAATAATTATCGTAAGCTTATGTTTAGTTTTTTATATTTTCAACATAAATGTATTTTATTATTATTATTTATAGTTATCTATATCTACCTTTAATTCAAAATTTTGACGCTTTTTAAATAAATCTTGTAACAATACGTTTAATCAACATTCCACTTGACTATACAGAGTGTCCCAGATATATTTACTCATTCGTCTCATTGTAATATCTCCGAGAAAATTTAAGATTTTTGAATGGTGATTTTTTTAAATTATTAGTTACCTAACCTAACGGACTATAATAATAATATTATCTATATTACCTTTTTAAATTAAACATCTCGTAAAAAAATAAAAATAAATGACTTATTATTTTTTAAATTTAAGTAAATTTTAAAATACCCAGTTTATATAGTATGATTTTATGAAAATTTTGATTGGTCAACCTATTAATATAATGAAAGATGCTGAGTTTTAAGTATTTATTTAAGTTATTTCTTCATGTTATGACAATAAAGTAGGTAGGTAATGAATTATTACAAATTATGACGTTACTGCATAAGAAAAGAAAAAAATTCTTAAGTCGACATCTTTATTAAATTAAATTAAAAGGTCGACCCATCAAAATAATTATTATACAATTTTACTCTATAAACTGGCTATTTTCAAATTTCACTCAACTTAAAAAAATAAAAAGTTATTGTTTTTAAGTTTTTAGGAAATAATTATGTTTCAAAAAGTAATAATATTATAGTCAATTACGCCTAACCATAATAATTATTAAAAAAATAAAAAACAGTATTCAAAAATCATAATTTTTCGTGGAAATATTACAATGAGTAAATATAGATTTGGGACACTCTGTATAGTTTAATTATTATTTTTATTTTATAAGAAAATCTGGAGTGAAAAATTTACATATTTTTAAATTTAAATTTACACGTTATGCAATGCAATACATGAAAATACTACACTCGTTTATTAAAATACGTCATTCGTTTATTTGTTGTTTTTTTCAATGATAATATTATATATGCAATAAAATAATTTTCATTCATCGCATGTTTGTATATGCGTTTACAATAAAGTATAATTATTTACCATAATATTTAAAATTGTAAAGATTTCATGTTTTTTTCTCCTATACTATATCTGTATTCTGCAGTATACCACGAGAAGATACTTTGTTAATTACGTACTCGTTTACGGGGCCTCGGGTGGTTTTCGCTGTTGAAATTAGTAATTAGTAATTACTAATAAATTTGAAATCATAAAGATATATAATTTGCGTTTTATGACCTACGCTATTATACATGTAATGCAGCGTTTGGTAATTTATTTTTTAAACCAGTTTTTACTTAGAAAACTTGGCGATTAATAATAATACATTTATACATTATTAAATTACCGACACTATTATTTTTGGGAAGTTAATGGGATAAAATAACCTAACCTATTGCTAATTATAATGGTTTACCCCTTCCCATCATCAAATATGTTACGTAAGAAAAATAATATTCGTTTAAAATTTAAATTATTATCTTATTCGCATTCAAATTATGTATATATAGGTAAATCTTCGAAATGTATAATAATATTTGCGTCTGCGGTAGATCCGTGATTGCTTTCGTATTAAATTTCAGTTAATAATACACGAAAATTATTTTTTGCACGATATATTTTATGATATAATAATAATACCTATGTATAATAACAATTTAATATTATTATCTATAATTATATCGTTCATACTTTTCAAAGTAATACACGACATAATAATACATTAATACTAAACCGAGATCGCCTAATATAGATGAATTAATAAATTAATTTTACCACTAAAATACTAAACTTTCGAACTATATTATAGTAACAAAATATTTTCTTGTTTCGAAATTTTATACCAAAATTTAAATTTAGAAAAAAAAAATCAAAAATCAAGATTAATTATCAAGATGATAAATATTTTTAAAATGAAGTTGTAAATATATTTTTTACTGTTTACTGTATACTCGCGTCGCATTTATACAATGTATAAGATTATTTCTTAATAATAATAGTACACAATATAATATATTATATTTGGTATACGTATAATTTATTATCGTATAATATATTGTGTTTAATTATAAAAAATTTAGGTTAATAATTGTTACGTTTACAACTGGGTAAAATAAAATACTTGCATATGTGTACAAGTATATTATCTTGTATAGATATAAAACAAAAAAAAAGACGATCTGATACTCCTGCCGCAGGGATATAGGTGTGTAAATCATAGTATTTAATTTTAATTAGAATTTGAAGTTCAGTCAGATAATGTAGGTATTGATTAATATATTGCCGTTTTTTCGTCGTTTTTCTAACGCATAAGATCAATTTTGAAAAATTCGAAAAATGACCTAAATAAAGTACCAAGAACATCCACTTTACATATATTATTATAACACGCGGTTGATTGTTGGAATAATTTCTAAATTTCTTCATATTGTATATTATAAAATATAATGCGTATATTGTATTTACATACGTATGCGAGTTATGAATCGAGTTATAACTATCGTAACTCATTATAGTCATTTCAGACACGCAAATCATCGGAAGTATTATTTTGACGTAACCCATTCGTTTGGTATAGAGCACGCGATACCGCTTGTGGTTGTCGCGTGTATAACAAAAAATGACCACTGTCGTGGAACAATTTTTTTTTCAAATTTTGAACTAAACATATAATAATACATTCGTACTTATATGACTACCCAATCGTGTGTACAATATTATTACCGACCTGTGTATACGTATCATAAACAATATTGACAGTGTGTATTTACGATTTACCATTATATTATGAATACGCGAACAGAATGTTATATTTAAAATATTGTGAAATTTTTCTCGTAAATATAGTTGACATTTTCACCGATGATACCGATATTGGCCATTTTCATTTATATTAATTCAAATTTTTTTTTTCTACATAAATTTAAAGGTTAGGTGTAACCCGATTGCGGACGTTTCATATCGCAGCTACTTTTTTTTCCAACACGATTGCGAAAATGCGAACGATATAAAAATGCAATAAGTGAACATCGTTGCCACATTGTAAGCAGATCCCAGGCGATATTCTGTTTTATGCAGTTGTAAATGCAATTAACGATTTGTGACTTTGTGAGCACTGGCGGGAAACTTCAAGACTACAGTTTAATATTTCCGAAAAAACAAAATAATTTCATACGAAGGTAATCAAACCACGCGTCAAACGCGAACGAACTGATTTCGTTTACTGCGCTGCGTTTATCGCGTACGATGATCAATCGCAATTATTTCTTCGCTCATGAAGGGAAATCCATGACAAATGAGACTGTGAGAGATGGAATTCCATATACGTAATTATGTGTCACATCATCACATAAGTCGTTACGTGATAACCTAATCCCCTAACCTAGCCTAACTCGGGGTATCAAAAGAAAGACATCAGATCGTCGAATAAAATATTACCCACAAAATGTTGGGTATATAAACTTGACAACGTCGCATGAAAAATCGTCCGCAATCGTATCATTTTTAGGTATTAAAATATTTTCTATATTGTATAAACTGTATCGTCCGCAATCGTGTTACGAAAAAAGATTAACGTCCGCAATCGGATTTCACCCGTTTTCATGCTATTATAAATTTATATCATTTTAAAAACGCATGCACATAATCAAAAAAAAAAAAAAAAAAAAAGTCTTGAATGTTAAAAGTTAAATAATGTAATATAAATGAAACAACAAATAATTATTATTGTTAAGACCCGCAAGTATTGTTATTACGTGGAAATAATATATTCGTGTATAATAATATTTTAGTCGTTATAAACCAATATTTGTATACTTAGTTAAGATGTACCTAGCACAAATTTTATTTAAAACAATGGTGAAATGTATATGGCTAATACTTATATAACAGTATTAACAATGGCGCAACTATACAGGCATCAAAAAAGGGAGTGCTTGAGCTACAAAAAAAGTTAATTAAAATAATGTTCAGGTTTTTAAGGGATATTTTCCTTTGCATATGGGTGCTTATTTTAACATATAGGGGGCCAATGACCCAAATAACCTTCCTTAATTGCGCCAATGAGTATCAATAATATTTATTATTATTATTATTATTATTATTATTATTATTATTATTATTATAATTATTATTATTATAATTGCGTTATTTTTGTGTACTTCAATTATATTACGAACACGCCGTATATGTACTGTCAGGTTATTAATTATTATTATTATAGGATTCATATTTAATTACTAAATTACCTATGGAATTCGAACGTTTGACATCCGAAAAATAAACCGATTATACCTACGTGTGTGTTTGCGGATATCCGGATAGTTTTTGACATTGCTATAAACAAAAAAAAAAAAAAAACTCCAATAATAATTATGTCTACGTCATTCGAATATAAATAAATTATTGCATAGACGCACTTGGGGAACTCGGCCGGAGATATTTTTTTAATATTTCACGAAGTAAACTGTTAGAAAAATAATTCTATGGCTTGATACAACAACAAAGGCCAATGTCACATATTGATGAACTTGAGCTCGTTTGATTAATGTCATTTTATTTCGTTAATTTTTAATTCGTGTTAAAATGTCCAATTGTCTCAAACTCTCAACACAGATCACCAATTTCTTCAATTTTTACGTTGGTTTTGTTTTTGTACGATCAACACACACAATTATATTTATATTGTATATATAGAAAAAAGAAAAAAATGCTACACATAATACGTTTATCGACTTTTCGGTATATAATATTATATAATATATTATACAGAGTGAACAAACTTATACAATATGATTGAATTTTGAATGTTTCCGATGTGTCGCTTTTTTTGGTCATAAAATTAAATCGCTGTGATAACAATTTTCCGATTACATTTCATGCGTTCAAATATTTATAAACACCACCGACGGATATTAATAATTATCCGAAAAGCATCACATATAATAATACACAGTACGCCTTATTATATTAGACTTAAAACATAACGAAATATTATATTGTCTACGATGAAATATCATCGTTCATTAGGAAACGTAATTTGTTTCCTGGTTAAAAGAAATTGCGCGCGCCATCATGATTAAAATGACCTTTTCTGTCAAGCGAAAATATCGCATCGTATACTCTTATGAATACCTACTAATCTTTTGTGCGCGCGCAGAGTAAAAAACGATATATACTTGTATTGCACAGGTGTATATACAAGACGGTTTTATTGTATTGTACGAAATATTCGATAATTACTGCACCTTATAGCCCCTAGGTATATAATTTAAAAAAATAAATATGTAAAAAAAAAAAAAAAAATGATATTTACAGCAAGGTTTTTCGTCTAAATATATATTATAATATTTAAAAATATATCCGTTTGCTTTTTAAATAATTCATTCCGTATAATATCATGACATAAAAAATGAAACATCACAAAATATATAATCACGTGTAATTCTATATGCATTACACAATTATTATTATGGCGATTATTACGTACTGAGATCAAAATTTGTCTATAAGATCAAATTTCGAGTTATAGTGACGAGAAGAAAAATAATAATATACAAGTATTCTCCGAAAGATTTAAAAATGTATTCTTATAAAAGTAAGTATATAAGTAGGTAACTGTTATACCCGTATTGCATTATTTAACTTATTCAAACAAATAGAATTTTCAAAAAAATACTTATGCGAGTTTAGTTCCGTTAATAGAATATTATTATAAAATGTTTACAACGATGTTTAATCCAAAATTATCGTTCCGCGACGGGAGACGAGTGATCGAGTGAATAATATGTAACGTTTTTAATCATCACGTGTTTTCTTACTTTTTTATAATATTATGTATACTCGTATACGCCATACGATATTATTCATATTATTTATACGATACTAATATAAGAATGATAACACGATCAAATCAGTTCACCGGCACAAACACTATTAAATTAAACACGAGTAAAGCTCATTATAAAAGATTTTATGGTTCACTGTTGTGAGTTGTGACTAATTAATATCTCTCTATTGCATAATAAAATATAATTTATTGCTCATTCTTATATAATTTATAAAACTGCATTTAAAATTATTATTACACTTAAAATATTACTAGTCACACTTGTTCATTTTTATGGAATTATCAAAAGGATATAATAGATCAGTATCATAACAATATATAATAAAATATTAATAATAATAATAATAATAATAATAATAATAATATAATATGAGACCTTGTTAATGTGTATAAGAACTTTGAGGCAACGACCTGTGAAAAAAGTTTAACCTATACGTCAATTAAAAAAAAAAAAAAAAAAAAAAACGTATAGAGGAGTTGTAGGTACAATAATTTATTATCATCGGAATAGTAATAATAAATTGTCTAATCGTGTAAATTATAACCATAAACCACAATTTAAAGTAATACGCTCATAACTCATCATTGTAAGTAAATATCATATTTAAGTATTTTATACATTATAAATAATGTTATAATTCGTACCTATACGAAGGTTTACAGACAATATTATTGATAATAATTTATGTACGCGAAATAAAGGAAAGTGTTAGATTTGTGTTTGATGAGTGTCTTTTTTTTCTACTTTATTTAGGTCATTTCTTGAATTTCCCAAAATTGACCCTATGCGATAGGAATAACGACGAAAAACGGCATTTTTCACAAAATTGAAATTTTGACAATTCGATTTCAATATTTCACGATAAGGCAATTTTAAACTTAGAGACTTGAAAATTTTATTGAGTGCGCACATAGGTAGGTACTATATATATGATAAAATTTTGGGACCGTTTTTTTCTAAAAAATATAGAACTTTGAATATTTCCTAAAATTTTCGTTTTATTTATGTAAATGTTTGATAAAATTGGCAATTTTAGCTTTCAAGATTTGAAAATTTTACTGAAGTATACTTACATATTACTTAACTTACTTAACACGATACAAAAATAATAGAAGAATCCGAAATCTTAATTTTTTTTCATAGTTGTTTAAAATTGAAATTTTTAAAGTAATCGAAAATCTAAGTATTCTTTTTCTTATTTCTCAATACTTTAAGAACAATGATTAATATAAAAAAAAACAAAAATCTTTTGAAAATTTTATAGAAATGTGCTTACATATTGAAACATAGTTCCAAAAAATTAAAAAAATTTTAAGAATCAATTTTTTTTAGGTGTTTAAAGTATAATCTGTATTTATTTTGGATTCTTCTTATTTTATTTCAATATTTTACAATAATGTTTAATAAAATTAACAAAAAATTTTGAAAATTTAATAATATTTATTTTTATTAATTAACGTAAAATAATATATTATTATCTGTTTATATTTTAAAACTCCAATATTTTCTATTTTTCGACAAACGTATTTTATTTATTAAGTTATCGTTTACAACAATAGGTAAAATAATTTAAGTAAAAATTAAACGAAAAAAATGAACGTTTATATGACGTATATATAATAAAATATAACACAGTGAAACCATTGATTATAGAATAACCTAACCAACACCTAACCTGACCTAACCTAATCTTACGTAGGCTACACTAATATTATATTATTATAAATTATTTTACAAACAATGCTGGAACTCGTTGGCAAACGTTTTTCACTCGAATGCATGACGATACCAAATCTACGCTTGTGCAACTCACACGAATAGAATAACCTCCCACAATCCATTTCATACCGAATATCGTGAACAGCCTTTGGTTAGGTTAGGTCTTTGCGCCGTGTGCTTGTACGTAAAACTATTAAAATAATTAATGGAAACGAATAATTAATAGCATACAATGCCCGGGTGGGTATAATTAAAAAATTAATTCAAACGAAATATTAAAAAAAATCAAAAGACGCAGAAAATAAGAAATCAATAGTGCAGGACTGCAGGTAGTAGAAATATAAGTATATAACTTATTAGAGTAATAAGAAATAAGAATATTATATTTTTTATCTGTATTCAATGTTAAAAAATAAAAAAAATTTGTTTTTTTCTAATCGACTTAATCGGTTTTGTTTTTGCAATAACAATGCGAAATTACGTTTTGAACCGAACGTATGTTTACTGTTTGGAACTGGTTCGGACGAATTGGACATAATATTATAGAAAATAAAAATGATCAACGATTTTATCATTTCCGTAACTCTGCGCTCCAACTCCAATTACGGAAACGTCAATTACGTAAATTTATTATTATTATTATTATTATTATTATTATTATTATTATTATTTTAACTATTAGGTAAATAATATTATAATGTATATTATTATTATCTATTTTATAGAGTTAACTATGTATTATTATTTTATGACGATAATTTGAACGGTATTGAACTAAACATTGGAATCATGAAAACGCCGCCATGTGTGCCATTTGTAATAATAATAAATAATAATATAGAACGGTATAATATTATATGTATATGTACGCGCAAAACATAATAAAATATTCGCTGTTTTGTGTTTTTTACATTTTTTTTTTTTGTATTTTTTTTTTATTTTTTACCTATTATTATTATTAGTATTTTTGACACACAACGACGTCCTTGTCGCATTCCTATACACATCGTTAAACCAGAATTTTTTTTTTTTTCGTATACATTTTTCATTTAAGTTTATATAATAATATTATTAACTTTATAACTTATTATATAATGTTATCAATTTCAAACTATTTATTTATTATAATTCTTATTTATTATCATCGTAGTTTTTGTCACAACAATATTATGACGTTAATAATAAAACACAAGTGTTTATAATATTTAGTTAATTTATTTACGTTATAGATAATTATATACGAGGTTAGGTTAGGTTAGACACAATACACATATAAAATATAAATTAGCTTTTAATATTACCGTTTGAAACTTTTAATAATATAATATCGCAAAAATGCAAGTTTTATAAAAATAACATATTCATATTGAAGATGGTATGTACTGAAAAATAACAAAACAAAAAAAAAAAAATTTCCTACGAACGTGACGCATCCAAATTGTCTCTATATCTCTGTTTAATATTATAATAATGTTTATTATTATTATTATTATTATTATTATTATTATTATTATTATTATTTATTATTGTGTTTTGACTAGTCGGAAAATAATAAAATACTATAATCGAAAACTTATTATACTGATAAAATATTATTTTAAAGAAGAATTTCTTTAATTAGTACATTACATTTTATGAATAAGACAATTGTAATAATTCGTAGCATTGTTCGTCGGACGACAATAATAATAAATCCCTTTATGTTCAGTAACGTATAAGTAGGTACAGTTAACAGATACAATCTGATATAATGCATTATGCATGATATAAGTAGAAAGTTAAATGTGCCGCACATAAAATATATTTAAGAATAAAGATTTGATAATTTATAAATACCATCGCGGGCAATATTATTATTTTATTTAACTTAAACATCTTGAAAACTTATCAATGGTCGTTACTCGTTATTCATATTAAGAAATATTGATAATAATACATTATAATAATTATCATCATATGCGTAAGAAATGTCTCCAGAGTTCAAAAATTAAAAATGGATAATAAATATTATAAACAATAATAAACTAATAACAAATAATAATTTATTCTTCAATAACATACCTATTATATAATATTGGTAACCGCTAACCACATATACAAAGTAATATTAATATACAAATATTGTTTTGAGTATAAAACCTACATTTACTGTGTTTAAATAATACACTTAACATAACTTATTTTTGAAAATATGTTTACTCTATCTAGACAGAATTTATTTTAATTTTTATTTCGTTTAACAACTATAGTTTTAAATTTAAATATCTTTTTCTACAACTAAAATAGACCCGTTTGAATATTATCACAACTTAGATAGTAGAAAATATTTTGAATACGATATTTCTAAATTTCTATAATTGTTGATAATATCACAATCTAACAAATAATTGTATTTCTATTGCTATATTAAGAATACAAAATACAATTTATTTTGAATATAAATTTATTGAAAATAATTTTATTATAAATTTGTGGATTTATATTATAATTATAATGTAATAAATCTTTTGTATATCATTTTTGTTAAGAAATAAATGAACATGATTATAAAAACACTTTAATTCCATTATGTAATCAATGATTTAAATTATAAATATTATTAAATTGATCGTACTTATTATATAACATTCATAATATTTTAAGAAAATACCGATTACCATGATAATTATAATTGAAACCATAATTATTTTATTGTACCATAAACCTGAAGTCACAGATGAAAATTATTATCATCGTTATTATATTAAATTTTAGAGGGATTCTTCTTTTCTTAATAAATTTAACACTGTAGATAGTATAAATAGGTAACTAAAATACTAAATACATAAAACTAACTGAAATTTTAATTATATAAAAAAATTACAGATTACAATATGTGTGTTAACTTATTTAAAAATAATTCTCATTATCTAGATCTAGATGTAATTTACATTTTTGTAGATTTAATAAATATTCAATGAAAAAATGTAATTTAAAAATAAATAAATGCAATTTAATTAGTTAATAAAAATAGTATTTACAAATATTATAATATAATTACTTTACGTAATTTGAAAATTTAATGTATTTATGTTTATATATTCAATATATAATATTATAAGACTTAGCGCCTCATATTTATGAATTATGCAACTAAAGCTCCTTTTTAGTGTATATTGTACGAAACTTTAGATTATCATATTATTATATATTATATATATTATGTTAATAAACGTTATATTCTTAATCACATTCTAAAAAAACTATTTTCAGCGAAATCATTATTATTATTATTATTATTATTATAATTCAATGGGATTCAATTATTTGAATAATTAAACATTTCCATAATAAATTCATTATTATAATAATCGACTTATTTCTATTTTTATCACATTAAATCTACAATTGTATGATTAATTAGTATAGAAGTTGGGTTATAATAATTATAGCAAGCACTTTATTAAACTATTCATTAAAACACTGACATATAGAAAATTGAGAAATCATTAGAATTATTAACTAATAGTTAGTAAGTATAAGGATTGAATTTCAAAAAATGTCGATATGATTACACAATAATCAATGTTTTAATATGTAAATAAGTTCTAATGAATATACTTGTGAAACTTAATGTGTTGAATACATTTTTAATCTAAAATTTTAGAATCAAATGCTCAAAACATGCTGATGACGCATTACAGTATAATAATACAATATCTCTTAACGTCTCGTATCAATTTAAAACCGTATCACAGCAATTAATTATAAATATACAAGATAATATATCATATCATTATAACCAATGTTGAGTGTACAGTTAAAAAAAATAAAATGATAAAAATTGTCAATTTAACACGTAATGTTTCAATTTAAATACGCATTAGGTCCTATAGATAAACATTTCCTTTGAGCCTCAATCTGAACGGGTATGCGAATAAACGTACAACCGTGTAGGTAAAATAAAATGAAATCGATTTCCCGTCGGAATACCAAGTAATAATACAAACTCCATCCGAATCTGAAAATCTAACTATTATTATTATTTGAATAATCTTAAATCAGATGGATCTCGACATTTGTATAAAAATTTATTTTACGCTGTGTGCGATGAATACACACGTTTCAAAATCAGTTTAGAATAATTATTATTTTTATTTAATATGACGTATTATCAATATCTTATGAAATCGTTATTATATATCGTTTTAGATAAGGTTTATGTTTAGAATATTATTATGAGGACTATTCTATTGGTTACTCCTTACTCAAAAGTAAGTTATGAGTACTACAAAATTCGCGATGTATTCATAAATTAATATACGTTACGTACGTTGTCAATGGCAAACTCGTATATAAAGTGAGGAAATATTAATTCCTTATCGATAACACCACAAAACTTGTAAAATAATAATGTGATATTCACATTAGACGCGTTGCTCATTCGATGTTTACCGCTGCTGCAGTAGTATTGCATACGTTATGACGTTCCGTTTTATTATGAATATTATTAACCACTTAATATATTTTATATTTACGTTATGCTAGGTTATATTACATCTATAATATACATTATTGTTGTTCGTATACCTACTTATAGCACTGTAAGGGATGTATTGGAGATATTGGAGGATAACCTAACTTAACCTAACCTTATAGTTATAGCGTTATAGGTTATAGGAAAAAATAATTATTAAATGGTTTCCAAAATACAAAATACTTATTTTACAATATAATTATTGACATCCTCGAACGACACATTATTATATACTAGCCACTAGGTAAATTATATTGTGTATACATTCCTTTTAGAATCTCACTAAAATATGTAATAATATTTACTAATGATTTTTGTAAACCGTTAAAATATTTGATAGGTACGTTTTTTTAAAAATAATAACTGGTTTTGTGATGAGTGTACAAGCAATAAACACTCTAAGATTTTTCCAGTTTTGAATATTTTAAACACATACGTGACAGTGTGACACCCACACTATTGTTAACACTTAAACATTTGAAATATAATAATAAAATGCATAAAAAATTGTATATCTTTAACGCTCACAAGAAAATATAATGTTATCAATTATCAATTATCATTGTCGTGTTCACGGGGGAGGGGAGCAGGGTATGCATTTGCACTCCTTGCAAGATCTGTCGCTGTTTTGAGTTCTACAGAAGCTATTAAGACAAAATTAATATTAATTTTGTCATGGTAATAATAAATTTAATTATTCCTATGCTCTATGATAATATTATTACTACCTAAATATCACGGACTAATATTATAATATTAGGTATTATTTTTGAAAACATTAGTTTTACCTGAAATTGCACCCCCTGCGAAAAAGGTCTGGACACGCCAATGTCAATTATCCATATAATTATTACTTTTCATAAACTATATAACATAATAAGTATAATTGTATTATTATTTTACTATATTTACCAGATTTTTTATCGGGTCGGATTATCATCGGCCGTTTTGATTGTTTTGACATTTCAGTCGGTAGAACAGTCACAGTCGTATATAGTTCTAACACGAATATATTTAAAAAAAATTCTAAAATAATTAAACCTAAAAATTAGTCACAATTTCAAAAAACATTGTTAGTAAAAATTCACATAACATATTCTATATTTTATGGACGTTTATAACGAACGACATATACGACTTACGAGTATTAACCGTTGAAACAGGGTACTGATAATTTCCATGGAGTTTCTATACTACCTATATAATGTATGAACACATCAATAATTATAAATTCACCGATACCGTGGTAGTGCGATCGACTCATATAAAAATAACTATCGCGCTAAACGTATTTTACAATTCACAACATATTATTATTAATTTATTATCATTTATCACCTTATCATCGATCATCATATAAGAAAACGTAATTGCTAATTAGTAATATTCATTCAATTCCTTCCCCTTCATATATCACAAAACATTATCAACTACAAAAATGTTTCTTAATTAAACAAAAAAAGATTTAAATCCAATAATAAATCATTTCAAAAAACGAGTCTGAATGAATTTCACTCAGATATAGGCACCGATTATAAATTATAGTAATTATAATTTTAACAAAAAATTCATACTTACTATAATTTAAATAAAATATTTTTCACTAAAAATTTCAACTTTAATGAAAAAAATTAGACTTGAGATTTTTTAAATATTTTACAAGTGGTAAATTATAATAGGTAGTAATGTGTAGTTAAGCTTCTATGTTCTATTAAACATTTAAAATTTTAAACATGAAACCCAAATTTGTCAATTTTATTAAATAATATAGAGAAAATTAAGGATTTTCGGAAATTTTCAATGTTCTATAATTTTATGAAAAATTAATGTAACAATTCCAACATTTTATTACATATGTTACATACCTAATACCCAATAAAGTTTTCAAGTCACTAAGTTCAATGTTTGCTGAGTTATCGCGAAATACTTGAATTAGAATTCATTAAAATTAAGTTTGCGTGATGAATATTGTCGAATTTAAATTTTTTATAATTCTTTAGTAGTTTTTCCTCTCTCATAAACTCATTTTTGAAAAATTTGAAAAATGACATAACTAAAGTACTAACTAGGTACCTACTTCTATTCTTTTACGTTTACTAGAATCATATGCTTTGTCATTTATGATAATCGGATCACTATTTCTGGTAAAAAAAGTGCCTTGAAACATAAAAAAAACCGACACACATCATTGTAAAACCAATACAATCTTTGTTAGAATCTAAAAAAAAACTTTTACTACTAACTATACTGAAACATATCATTAAATTTAAAAGAATATATTCGTTATTCGCCTAAGTAATTTTCTACATTTACTTAGTTCCCATTTGATTTAGTAATTTTTAAGTTCCTACGTAAAGTAAATTGGAATTTTTCAATCAGTCACTACCACAATATTCAGAAATATGTTTTTCCTAAGCCTATAAAATATTATAATAATATAAAATAAAATTGAGTGAATATTTTATAATTTTTTTATTAAAAATTATTATAATAATATCTATAATACATTTTTATTGAAAATCTGAGAAAGTGATGGAATATTATATGAATTTATAAGGATTATAAAAAGGAAATAGTGTAATATCATAGTTAAATTTTATTAAATATATAATTTAGGTAAGTACATAAAACACATTTACGGTTTGTAGGTATAGGACAATGTTTATTTATTAAAACATTTAAAACCAGAAAAAATTACCTACACACTTATGACATCACAATGTGTATACTATACAACACATTTATATATTATATAAATATAATATAAACAAAAAAATTTCTCAGTCTTTCTTAATTCAAAACCCTCAAAAGTTTAATGAAATATGTTAATTTAACACAAAAATTTATTTTGACTACTAAATATTTTAGAGTCAATGAATTAATTAATAAAGACATAATCGAAGATAAAATTATCAATAATTTATAATTAAATTATAAAATACAGACTCGTTATTATAATATCTTTGATCTTCGATTACACTAGAGCATACAGCATTAAAATTGACATTTCTAGAAAAATTATAAATTCCCACTTTTCGTCTTCTTTTATGAATAATTTTAAATTTTAAATTTTACAATATTAGAGTTTCGTTCGAATTGCATACTGTACAGTGTATAAATGTATAATATATATACACACACACATTGTATGTCCATATTATAATCTACATAATATTGTAATTTGTAAGAGTGTATTCTGCAATGTATCACATAATATAACAATCATGACTTACATCGTTTAAGTAGATCAAAGTTATCGATCAATTTATAATTAGGTATTAAAATTGGTACAAAAAAAAAAAAAAAAAAAAAAAAAATATTTATAAAAAAAAAAAATAATTATTAAATTTAAAATAAATAATAAAAATTGGAAAAAAAAAAAAAAAAAAAAAAAAAAAAATATTATTATAATAATACATAATAATTGATTATTTTACAATTAATAACATATTGTTTAAACAAATAGTTACCCTAATTTTGGTTTTGGGTAAATAAAAAAAAAAAAAATCCGGTATATGAGCATCAGCAATTATTACACAGATAGGTAAAAATGTGTAATTACTAGATAGTAAATAATATTCTACAAAGACAAATTAAAACAAAATAATATGAAATCACTATCACAAATATAAATAAAATAAAAATTAATAATATATAAGCATTAAATAATATTAAATACGTACAATTACATAATTAAATTACTTAAAAATAACGCACTAGCATTACAGTATAAAATAAATAAATATTACAAATAACGGTTTTTTTCTTTTTTATAATTTATAATTAATAATTTTATAGATATGAACAATGAACGACTAGTATGTATTCTAATGGGAACGCAGGATACCAGTGTTCAGTACTATACTTGTGGTAATAATAATAATATACAATGTAGAAATAGACTTACGTCTTTAAAAAAAAAAAAAAAAAAAATGTTTGTCAATGATATTAATATTAATATTCCAGAAATGTATGAGATAATCAATAATAATTATATAAATAAAATAATAATAATACCCTAAAAACGATATCTAAACACCCTACACCTGCGTTCTTAAAGAGGTATAATCAAAATAAATAATAATAATAATGTATTGAGAATATCATTGGTATTTAAAATAAATAAATAATAATAAAACCATTATATATCAATATCACAATAATATTACCACTAAAGAGTATCCTATAAGGTAAAATTATTAATATTAATAATAAATTACTATCAAAATATTCAAAATTCAAATTCAGTATACTTAAAATACAAATATTTCCAAAATATGTAGGTATGATCAGAATTTCATGTTACATGGTGAGAATTACATTATATATTATTAACACTATTTCCATCATAATATATTTAACATGAAATTCTGATCATTCTGTGTATAAATATTATAATTAGGTAAATATAACATTTAAAATGAAATAGTATTCCAAAAGAAATGATTTTCTTTACAAATTATGAATAATATTTAATTACATAATTGAAGAATACAAACTTAATTTTTTTAAATTTAAAACAAATTCGGTATTTTGCATAGTATAGTAGATATTATTATCTATATTCATTCCAGGAGACTAAGGAATCATAATGTAAATTGAGTCTTTTCAACTTAGGTATATTAACAAAATAATTAATATTATAAAATATTCGGTATTTAGTTTAGTATTTAAATTACAGGCAACTGGCGTACCGGAATTTAAATTGTGTCTTCTCGACTTAAATTAATAAAAAATAACTCTAAAAATTCGGTATTTTATTTAGTAGGCAGTTAATTAAATTAAATTGCAAAAGACTGATGTATAAATGAGATAAATTAAGTAAAAACCATTTATACTTATAGGGATGTGTAATTATTCATCATCGACTGAAATGACCAGATGCGGAGATCACAGAATAATGCGCCATTAATAAAATAAAAATAATTTACAAATTAAATAATTAAAAATTCAACTTCATGATGTTTCATTAATTTTTGTTTTTTCGAATCATTTAAAACTATATAATGGTAATTTTAAATGCGTATTACTAAATCGGCGAAGAATTAATTCGAGACAATGAACTTCGTTCGATGCGGCTGAGGACTGTATTGATGACTTTTAACCGAACTTCTATACTTGTGTTTGCTAAAAGGTCCACCTGTAAAAATATTTGAATGTTAGTGAAAAATATTCTACTTAACATTAATTTTATAATAAATTTATTTGCAATTTATATTTAAATAATGTGCAAATATATAAAATATATTGTGCGCAATATTGTGTTTAAAATAAATTGTATTTAAACAAACTAATCATAAATTATAATATAATAATTTAAATAAAATATCTAGCAAATATTTTTTTTTTATTATTGAACCAAGATAATATAGGATTGACAAAGCCATATAATTTTAATTTATGCATTAACAGATTGTGATTGACTTTATCAAATGTTTTTTTTTCAAAATCAGTGAAAATTACGTCAGTTTGAACTCTAACACTATAAGAGTGCATAATTATATACAATATTATGTCTTTAAAGATTACTAAATTAGTTAAAGTTAAACGTTCTGAACTGAAACCATGTTGTTCATCACACAATAATTTATTATTTATTTTATTGATTATTTTCGAGAATAATTTCGGAATAATAAAAATGTTAGAGATTAGTCTATCATATTCTATATTGTTTTTATAACCTTTTTTAAAAAATGAATGAGTAAATGTGTTTTTCTATTCATCAGGAGTATGTTATGACCAATAACTTTTAAAAATACCTAGTCAAATCGCTAAGATCGTATTCTAAAATATAAATGTGTTATAATAATAATTAATATACCTAGTATAATAACTTATTAGTTAATAAACTATTTGTAATCAGAGGACATTATAAGGCAATACCGAAAAATTATCTATACATTATTATGTCATAAATAAATGCGTGTAGGATGTAGATATTACATTATTATGTCATAAATAGCATTGTAGAGTTTAGCCGTTTAGGTAACAATAAAACCGTGCTTATTAAAAACTATTCAAAACAACAACCAGCACAATATAAGATCTCCACCAATATTTCAATATATTATGATTACAAAATTCAAATAATTATTATATCGAGTCATAAACATAAATTATAAATATAAATATGAATGTAATAATAACAATAAAAATATACTTCTTTCCATTAATATCACACTGATTATGAAATTGTCTACAGATATAAATGAGGAATCTTAAAGTCAAAATTCCATTGCGAAAATTTTTTGGTTTTAAGATGGCATTATAATATTAATATTATACGAGTATAACAGTATTGTTGGACGAATGGACGATTCATATAAAAACATAAAACACTAAGTCTCCAACCAATAATCATTACAGTGTATAAGATAAAGATATAGTTGTAGTTAGGTATTTTACAATATTTGTAATTGTCACTGAATAAAATGAATTGGTTTTTGGTTAGTAAACACATACTATATCTAAAAATATTATAATATTATATTATATAAAGTTAAAATTAAAGTATAAAGTAATACACCAATTATAAATAATTTATACAATAATTATTAATTATTAACTACAGATATATCTTATTTCTATGTTTATTTAACATAATTTTACATAAAAATAGAAATAAAATAAAATTGAAGGTTCCTTTAAATTCATATTTATGATTTTATTTATAAATAGTTTAATTATTTAATTTTTTTATTTAAATTTCATCAAAAAAAAAAAAAAAAAATTAATTTATAATTAAAAAATAAATATGTACGAGTATAATATAAGATATAACTATAATAATTAATATTATTTCTAAGATGTAACACTATTTTAACAAAAATTCAAATAAATATAATTTATTTCCTTTATGGTATATAATACTATATAATAGATAATATAATATTAAAATACCATTTTATAATAATTTATAAATTATTCAGAATTTTTACATATTAAAATCTTTTTAAAAAATACAAGTTATAAAATATTTATTATTTATTTATTAAATAATAATATCTCACGTAGACGTTGGAACTTAAACTCAGATAATGTCTAAAGTGGAAAGAAATAATAACAAAACATCATGTCTGACCACTTCGCACCAAAGTCTGTAACAACAACTACTGTGACCACTGTCAGCATGTAGAAAAATTATTTTTCACGTCATGTTGCGTCAAGCAAATATTCTTGCATCATTTTCAGGCCTTAAACTACTAGGGTCTCAGGATTGTTCATTAGAGTAACTATGGTCACTTATGTCCATTGAAAGTAACACAGGCCAGATGACAAGCAATAGTACCAGGAGCACATGGTGTCATATTATTTATTATAATTTAGGAATAACGAATAAAGTATGGGTAAAATTGTTTGAAATTATTTGATAAATAAATACAGTATAAGCTGTATAACCATTGATTATAGAATATTCTATAATATTCAATTCTATAATCAATGGTATAAGGTATAACTATATATTAATATTAAATATATATATATATATATATATTTGAAAAATTTTATATTTTGTCGACTTTTCCAATATATTTTTGTATAAGTACATAAAAGTGTTATGATTATTTTATATTCATATAAATTTAAAAAAAAATTCTAATAGAAATACAATTAAATACTAATACAACACATAACTAATTTTGAAATTTTATTTTACTAAACACGTAAATCTATACAATGTTATAATCGTCCAAACTTGGTCAACCTTATCTAAACTAACAATTTTTTTTTTTAATTATTAATTTAAATTTAAAAATTTTACCAAACTATTCTAAATATAACTATTCTAATTAAATTAAAACTGACAAAATATATTACTTATAAATTTGGTAAGTAATATTTTCAATTACACATGATATACTGATATAGATATGAATTAAATATTTATTTTATATTTTTATTATCATTAAAATTTTTATTTTAGAAAAATTTATTTTAATATTAATTATAATTTATCACTAGTATAGTAGTATGGTATATTACGTATATATATATACGAATATATACCATTAAAATATTAAATTGAACATTATATATAGGTACCTATTTTAAAAACTCACAATATACAATAAGTCAATAACATTTTTTCAATATTAATGGTTTAAACTTTAAATAATTGTGAATACTATTTTTAGTATTTTTTTATATGAATTTAAATGATACATATATGTTTTTTTCAATTTACTATCCAAATCCAATTTAAAAAAAATGAATATTTAGAAAATAGTTAGTAACTTTGCCAACAATATTTTAGCTATGTATGTTCAATAGTAGAATTTTAATTATAACTCACGATATAACACTGTTATTTAAACTTTATAAATAAAATTATAAAACAAAATTACATTAAAAATTTAAGTATTTCCGAAATTATTAAAAAATTAACGCTTTTCTTTCAAATTATGATTTTTAACAGTAACGAGCATATTTATTATTCATTATTCTATATTAATACTATTTATTTAGTGATTATTTCATAAATTAAATTATTATTAAAGAAATGAAAATACTATTAAAATTATGTTTTATCAATTTATCATGAGACCGTAAGGGCGTAAGTACATAGTTAATTAAGAAAATATTTTATTTTATTTTGGTTAATATGTCAATTTGTCTATGTTAACTAATTATTTTTATTTTAATTAACTCCCTTTTTCACAGTTAACTATTCATATGGTATTATGTATATAAAAATATAAGTCTACAGTATATTTATTGGGATATTTATACAAACTGAAACGTATAATTGTGTAAAATTACCTATTTATAAACAGTATTATAAAACTCGAATTATACAATATTAGGAGTAATTATTACATTATTTTAGTAATAACATCGGACAGATAACAAATTAGTATAATATTAACAATTACAGAGCCAAGGTGGGACAATTATCCCCCCTTCAGTTACCAAAAAAATTTGAATTTTATATACTCGTATATTATTTTATAAGAATGTTTTATTCTAGTACTCTTAAAAATATAATACGGTATACATTTTTCAATGTCAATAGGTATAAGGTATTATTTGTTATTAATTATAAAATTATTATTTTCTGTATAATAAAATATCAATATTGATACCTATGCAGTTATATCTAAATCTAACATATTATGTTTTATTTTAAAATCTTTCCCGTTCCCAAATAAAGAGAAAGTTATAAAAACCCCATCATTATTTTGGGATGTATTCACCATGAATATTACAAATATTATAAATTAAAAAATATCCTTATTAATCATATTTTGGCATATATTTGTAAGTTAAAACAGGTTCTTTCAAGTTTTAATGCATGATTTTTCAAAATTATATTTTGAAAACAAAATAAAGTTTATGCAACGTCATGAATACTATAAAGATAAGATTTTTTTGCCGTCTATAAAAACAATTTTACACCTAAAAACATTTCTAATGAATACCAAAAAATTTTCAAATACAAAATACCCATCACGTTTATTCATCAATTAGAAATTTAATAATATACCAATTTATTTTAATTACGTTAAATTAAAAAATAAATGTTTAACCATATTTGATACAAACTGATAATAGTATTATTCAGAAACAAAAAAGGAAAATAGCCTCAAAAATACGATAACATTATTAATTAAATATTCATTAGATCAGTGATTTTTTTTTTTTTTTGTTTTTATAATCTACGTCATCTATTATCAGTAAAATTTGAAAGAAAATTATTAATTTTGTATAGTATATCTTACATTTAAAAAAAAAAAAACATAAAAGTACGAGTATATGCTACATGATAATATAAATTTACCTACTTTAAATAGGAATTTTTATCTTTAAATTACTTTTATTATTACTTTTGGAGATTATTCTTAATAATATAATAACAACTAATAATACTTGTATAATAAAAACAAATTATTTACTTAATAAATATGATAAATATAAGGATGTTAATCGCTAAAAATACTCATAGTACCTATTATTTATACCTTTGTATTCCCCTATATTATAATATTTGAAAATTATTTCTAAAGATGTTTTAAATCTAATTTAACTAAAAAAACATTTAAATTATTAATATTATAATTATAGCTTAAATTTAAGCCATGTAAATTAAGGTTAAATTTTTATTATATGAAAAATCCGTTTTACATAATAACTACGTATAATAGAGTAATGCTTAGGTATATTATACAAATCCCCACTTATTAAAATCTGAATAAAAATATTATGCCAACAACAATTTAATCTATCTAAATTTAATATTACATTATGACTGTTAAATTATAAAACTAAGTATCTACTTCAAAATTAAATTATGCTCTACAACAACATAATATATATTATTTATAACGTATATAATATGGAATATTGATACCAGTTTGAAAATGTATTAATTTACTAAATTATACTTTATCTACTTTGGCATAAGCAATACGAGTATCGGAGTGTACCGTTATAATTTATCGAATTTTCATATAGTATTATATTTACGATACATAACATGGTCTATATTATAAGAGTATTATGCATATGCGTTTATAATATACGTATGTGTTTAAACTACATAAAATATAAAATCGTATTAATTTAAAATATTGCTTATTTTTCTTATAAATTAATTATTTGTGTAATATAAATACATTCAAATTAATGGAAATATAAAACTATACATCAACCGATACATTTTGAAGTATTATTTAGAAATTCTGAAAATATATTATTTTATTAAATAATAGTAATAAGAACCACTACTATAGTTATAATGTTATAAAAAAAATTAATCTTATTTAAAATTATAAATGTATGAATTCTACATTAGAAATCAAATCCATTAAATGTTATATAAAAAACGTTAAATATATAAGTAGGTATAATATATTTTCTCATTAATTTTACTGAAACGAATATGTTAACTTTTAAAATCAATCAAGTAAGTTCTAGTAAATTCTACCTTACTACCTTAGAATTAGAATTTTTGAATGTTTATAAAATATCATATTTTATATAAACTCACTTGAACGTTTGCCCCTAATGGTAACAGTGACAAAAGCCACCAAGTCCAAGCCGGACCATCAACTAATTGTTCCCAATTATCTTCTGTAGATGGCGGAAAACCAACTGTTCTGAGAATTTCAGCTTTTATTTCGGGCCGAAAACTGTTAAACCACGTTAAACCACGCTGTCGAACCTCATCGTGTATTTTCTTCAATTCTATATAACCAAAATGTGATATATTAGATTCATTAAGTGTTGTAAAAACAAATAATAATAAAATATACATAGCGTAAACAACTAACATCACTAATTTTCATCTAAAAAATGATAGGTATGTATAACTTATAATACTTTCGTAAAAGACTAACCTGATAATTTTTTTGTATGAATTTTTTCATCCTGTATGTATTGTACTTTGGCCATATCATAGCCGTCATGTTCTTTTCTAACTAGTACTTTGAACCTCTGCGTACCAATGGTTGATATGAACGAAGAACCGTTACCCATCATGATACGATCTTTGATTTCCAACACAGTACCGTATTCGGCAAATCTAATAAACACAAAGGAAAGAAAAATTTTAATAAAACAATCGCTATAATAGCCATATTTAATATAATATGCTGATTGAGATTATAATTTAATATAATTAATATATATTGAAACAAGCATATTATAATAATACCGAAAAATAGATATTATATAATAAATACAATTTAAAATAATAAAAATGCATTTTTCACAATTTAAAATCTATCGATTGAAAAAACACTATTCAAAATTCGTCTAACCTGCAGGCGATTCAAATTTAAACCATCTACCATAAAATATGAATTTAAATTTAAATTACCTATTCTTAAAATGTACGAGTAGGTAACCAATTACCATGATTATTGCTGTCGTGACATTAACGTCAGGGGCGAAGCTAATGGGGAGGCCTGGGGGGTAATATACCCCCCTAAAGTTACTTGAGTCGGCCAAAAACGTTTTGAAATATTACAGGCGGCTAAATCGACATACATAAAATCAAACGATAAATAGTATTATTATTGTTTGAAGTTCATTTTGTGGGAAAATTATAAAAAGAGATTTCGCTATTCATAATACTCAATGTGTATACTATACACATGTGTATACTACTATACACTGTCTATACTATGTGTACACATCAATGGCCACAGACACAAAACAAAGGTTAACATGAAAATAAAAGCAATATAATATTCGTATTCTGTTATCCTCTATTGGTAAAACCAATTTTTGTGAACGTGCCACGTACAAAAATTCTTCAGTTCCTATCTTTTCGTGTTAATTATTATTTTACTTTAACTCATAATAAGGCTGGCGCCACACAGAGGCGTTTTCGCCGCGCGGTTAAAACGCCGCGGTTTCATCGCGGCGTTGGTAGCCTGCCACACAGACTCGTTTTCGCCGCGCGTTTATAAATTATAACATTATATTATTATCTACTGTACTTGATTTTAATTTGTTCGAATGATACTTTATGTGCAATATGGACGATATAGAAGTGACTGGAACTGGTACTCGTTCCGAAGGGAGACAAGTCAGAGAATTTTTTGCAGACTATTTTATGACTAATTTAAAAATTAAGCGTACTTATACACACAACACAGTCAGTAAATACAATGACCACACGACAGTTCAAATGTTAAACTTTAAAATTGTATAACATATTATTTGACGAGAAAATAATATGAAATCTCACCTGATAACATTGGGTTTTAACATCATCAATAACAAATTTCAATCATTTTATGAGTT